>JAENJI010001355.1:0-42451 GCA_018901935.1 Pugionium cornutum | reverse complement strand
CAGACCGGTCAACATCGCCCGCGGAGAGGCCCAAGCTTCCGGCACACTTGTTGGGGACGTGAATGACACCGCCGGTCCCCCTGATGACACCGCCGACTCTGGGATCAACTTGGCCGGTCCTGAAGTCATTCCGCCCAGTACCGCGCACAATCCAGCCGGTACAGGCCATCCAGCCGAGTACACGCACACTTCCACTTCTACACAAGAGGACTCGGACCAAATGAGCTACCAGCTCCAGGACATGCACTTAGAGGAAGTATCTACACCAGTGGTACCTCCAGGAGCAATGACAAGAAGCAGATCAAGAGCACTCTTCCACAAATTCAGCTTATGGGTCGACAAGCTTCTAGAGGAAGAGCAGCTAAGGACAATGGGCCAGAAGAGCAAATTAGAGTCCAAAGGCTTCTCAACAACACAAGGGACATCAGAGACTTGGGCTTTAGTGGCAAGAGAGGTCAGGGCCCAAAGATTCTTAACCCTACTCCAAGTCAAAGACTAGGAGCAAGGCGCTTGCATGCCACAAGGACGGCCACCTTCCATTTCTTAGCCATGAGGTAAGTTAAGGTAAGTTTCAATTCGAATATATGCCTCTTTCTGTTTTGCAGGGTAGGATCTAGAATATTTACTTTTATTGAGTCAAAGACATTTTAGGAATAGGTCCTTTTCGATTATACACTTTTGTATCTTTTCCTTTTGTGCACTTTTGTAAGTTTTCCTTTTCTTATTTGAGTCGACCCTAGAAGGTCAAGCTGTCGAGCATATTAATAAGGCTCCTTCCAGCATTGTAGTTCGACAACCTTTTTGATTATTAATAAAGTAGAACTTTTTCCCTACAAGTTTTCTCTCTAAGAATCTTGTGCGCTTAGAACCTAGTTGAGACCAGCCCTCCTAGCTCTAAGTTTGTGATTTATCACGAGGTTCATCACCCCTCGTGTGGTTCACTTCACCCTTCCATCGTTTACCAACCAGAAAACCCCTATCCAGAAGCCCAAGGTTGAGTTTCTCACCTAATCTTCTACAAACAGCCCACGCGCATACATCCTTGAATCGAGGCTTGTATCATTTTGGTATCAGAGCTTAAAGCTCCTAAACCAGGTTGTTTCTATCCTTTTGCTTGTCTTATTTCTAGTTCTTGCATTAGTTTAAGTCGTATTCAAGAAAAATCAAAAAAACAACACCAAACTCCAAACCAGTGCATCTAGCCTCCTACGTGTATCACTAGGGTTTAGATTCACTTTTGCATTGTCTTGCACGTTTTCCTTTTTGTTTAAATCATATTTCCTTTAATTTTAAGTTAAATTAAAAAGAAAATAAAAAGAAAATAGAAAGAATACTAAAGGAATTCGAATTGGACAGCTAGCACAAGTTGTCTAGGAAGTTTCCTTTTTTTCAAATTTCCTTTCCTTAGGATTTTCCTTTTTGCATTATTTTCGAATCCCATATAAAAAGAAACTCTCCTAATAATTTAGGAGCACCCTAATTATCTTCTTTCTTTGTAGCACACATGGGAGAAGAGAATAGAGACGCAGCTGAAGCCATGATGGCCATGTTCACCACACTCCAAACACAACTCGCATCCATAGGCGAGAGGTTGGAGCGCGTGGAGAGACCAGTAAGATTCAGGCCATAAGGCACGTGAGAGCTGAGCAAGACCGTCCTGAGGGTCCTGAGTACCTTAGGACACGGCACGAACAGGAGGAACCCCAGCCAGATGGAGATGAGGACACGCAACCTCATAACTATCACCATAGGCCGAGAGGACCTCCACGGCAACCAGAGGCAGAAGATGATGGCTTTGAGCCATATGGTCTTCACCAGAGACCAAGAATGCCTCCTAGACGTCATGAGGATGGAGATGAACACACCCATAACCGGGTAATTCATCCTGATGTTAAACTAACTCCTCCAACTTTTGCAGGAAAAGTAGACCCCGAGGCTTACCTAGATTGGGAGAAGGGAATGGATCATATCTTTGATCACTACAACCAACCAGGACCTAGGAGAGTCTCAATGGCAGTAGCACAACTCACGGACAATGCCCTCATCTGGTGGGATCGTGAGGTATCTGACAGAAGGAGGAAGAGAATGAGACCCGTAGACTCATGGGTCGACATGAAAGACCTCATGCGACAAAGGTATGTTCCACCTTTTTTCATAGGGATTTGCAACGACGTTTTCGTACTCTTAAGAAGGGTACCAGATCAGTAGAGGAGTACTATGAAGAGTTCGAGAGGTTAAGGAACAGATTGGAGCTCAATGATGATGAAGAAGCATTGATGGCGCAATTCTTGGATGGACTCCAAGAAAGGATCAGCTGCAAGGTGGAAAGGCAAATATACAACGACTTCAAGGACTTGTTCCACCTATCTGTGCAAGCTGAACAGCACATCAAACGTAAGAGCCAAGACATCCGCAGCAAGCCTAAGACACCTTGGGCACCAAGCAACATGCCTAAGGCAGTGGACAAAGGCAAAAGCGTAGAGATCGAGTCAAGGTTCAAGAGCAAGCCTCCTGAACCCACCCGTGACCAGAGAGAGCCTGGTAAGTCTTCTAACCCTCAAAGATCACGTGACATAACTTGTTTCAAGTGCAGGGGACGTGGACACATCTCAAGGGAGTGCCCAAACAACCGAGTCATGCTGATTACGGAGGCAGGAGAATATGAGTCCCAAGATGAAGAGGACAATGAACCAGAAGGAGAGTACGGTGACATTGAGTACCCTGATGTGGGGGAAGTGCTGGTCACTAGACGTATCCTCAGTGCAATGGTGGATCCTTCAGAGACCATCCAAAGGGAGAACATCTTCCACAGCCGTTGCACCATCAAGGGAAAGGTATGTAACCTCATCATAGATGGTGGTTCTTGCACTAACGTTGCTAGTGCGTATATGGTTGATAAGCTAGGTCTAGAGAGGACACGGCATCCTCGACCATATAGACTGAGATGGCTTGATGACAAAGTGGAGCTCAAGATTCATGAGCAAGTCACTGTGCCATTCAGTGTGGGCAAGTACCAAGACCAGGTCATGTGCGACGTGGTGCCCATGCAAGCTGGCCATCTTCTACTAGGAAGACCATGGCAGTTTGACAAAGAGACCAGGCATGATGGCAGAACCAATCTCTACACCTTCGTGCATGACAAGAGAAAGGTCAGCCTAGCTCCTCTTACACCTGCCCAAGTACATGAGCTACAACTCCAAATGAGTAAGGAAAAGAAACTTGTCAAGTCTAACTTTCTTATTCAACCTAGTCATGTCCGGAGAGCTTTAGCCTCGAAGGACTTAATGTTACTAATGGTTTTCAAGGAAGTGTTGAGTATAGAACAGGGACAGGTAGAGCTACCTCATGAAGTAGCAACACTCCTCAACAAATTCCAGGATGTATTTCCAGAGGAGATACCAGCAGGCTTGCCTCCTTTACGTGGCATAGAACATCAGATTGATCTAGTGCCCGGAGCAGCCCTGCCCAACCGGCCAGCCTACCGGATGAGTCCAGAGGAGTCCAAGGAGCTTGAGAAGCAAGTCAAGGAGCTCCTGGAGAAAGGATATGTTCGAGAGAGCCTCAGTCCATGTGCTGTACCAGTGCTACTAGTGCCCAAGAAGGATGGGACTTGGCGCATGTGTGTGGACTGCCGAGCCATCAACAACATCACAGTCAAGTATAGGCATCCAATACCACGACTGGATGACATGCTAGATGAGCTGAGTGGAGCCACGGTCTTCTCCAAGATAGACCTCAAAAGTGGATACCACCAGGTAAGAATGAAGGAAGGTGATGAGTGGAAGACTGCTTTCAAGACAAAGCAAGGACTCTACGAGTGGACAGTCATGCCATTCGGCTTGACTAATGCCCCAAGCACCTTCATGCGCCTTATGAACCAAGTTCTTAGGGCGTACATCAGTAAGTTTGTAGTAGTTTACTTTGATGACATACTAGTTTATAGTAAGTGCCTACGGGAACACCTCACACATCTTGAGATGGTACTTAAAACCCTTCGACAAGAAGAGCTTTATGCCAATCTCAAGAAGTGCACCTTTTGTACTGATAAGCTTGTCTTTTTAGGTTTTGTTGTGAGTTCACAGGACCTACAGGTTGATGAAGAGAAGATTCGAGCCATACAAGAATGGCCAACACCAGGAAACATCAGCCAAGTAAGGAGCTTCCACGGACTGGCCAGCTTCTATAGGAGATTCGTGCCCAACTTCAGCAGTATTGCCTCACCACTGACGGCAGTAGTGAAGAAGAACGTGGGATTCAGCTGAGGAGAAGCTCAGGAGAAGGCATTCCAGGCCTTGAAGGACAGCCTTACACACGCACCAGTGCTAGTCCTTCCCGGCTTCAACAAGACGTTTGAAGTGGAGTGTGATGCCTCTGGAATAGGCATAGGAGCAGTCCTACACCTACGGCAGGAGAGGTTCCCAAACCTAAGGAGTTCCAAGCTAGCACCAAGAGGAGATGGACCATTCAGAGTGCTCGAGAGGATCAACAACAACGCCTACCGGATCGAGCTGCCAGGTGAGTTTAATGTGTCCAATACGTTCAATGTTACTGACTTGGCCCCTTTCCATGCAGATGATCCAGTTTTGAGGACAAAACCTACTGAAGAGGGAGGGAATGATGAGGACATCAGGTCGTACATCCAGTCAGGAGACCAGACTGGCCGACCAGGAAGCTTGCCCAAGACAGCAGGACCATCTGGCGCGCCTGCCGGACCAGACAATACCGCCGGACCCTCGACCTATAGGACCAGACCGGTCAACATCACCGGCGGAGAGGCCCAAGCTTCCGGCACACTTGGTGGGGACGTGAATGACACCGCCGGTCCCCCTGATGGCACCGCCGACTCCGGGATCAACTTGGCCGGTCCTGAAGTCATTCCGGCCAGTACCGCGCACAGTCCAGCCGGTACAGGCGATCCAGCCGAGTACACGCGCACTTCCACTTCTACACAAGAGGACTCGGACCAAATGAGATACCAGCTCCAGGAAATGCACTTAGAGGAAGTATCTACACCAGTGGTACCTCCAGGAGCAATGACAAGAAGCAGATCAAGAGCACTCTTCCACAAATTCAGCTTATGGGTCGACAAGCTTCTAGAGGAAGAGCAGCTAAGGACAATGGGCCAGAAGAGCAAATTAGAGTCCAAAGGCTTCTCAACAACACAAGGAACATCAGAGACGTGGGCTTTAGTGGCAAGAGAGGTCAGGGCCCAAAGGTTTTTAACCCTACTCCAAGTCAAAGACTAGGAGCAAGGCGCGTGCATGCCACAAGGACGGCCACCTTCCATTTCTTGGCCATGAGGTAAGTTAAGGTAAGTTTTCAATAAGAATATTTGCCTCTTTCTGTTTTGCAGGGTAGGATCTAGAATATTTACTTTTATTGAGTCAAAAACATTTTAGGAATAGGTCCTTTTTCGGTTATACACTTTTGTATCTTTTTCTTTGTGCACTTTTGTAATCTTTCCTTTTCTTTGTTTGAGTCGACCCTAGAAGGTCAAGCTGTCGAGCATATTAATAAGGCTCCTTCCAGCATTGTAGTTCGACAACCTTTTGATTATTAATAAAGTAGAACTTTTTCCTACAAGCTTTCTCTCAAAAGAGACTTGTGCGCTTAGAACCTAGTTGAGACCAGCCCTCCTAGCTCTAAGTTTGTGATTTATCACGAGGTTCATCACCCCTCGTGTGGTTCACTTCACCCTTCCACCGTTTAACAACCAGAAAACCCCTATCCAGAAGCCTAAGGTTGAGTTTCTCACCTAATCTTCTACAAACAGCCCACGCGCATACATCCTTGAATCAAGGCTTGTATCACATGGGCTTTGGATTCGTGTCATTCTGAACTCGGAATCACAAGTTACACAAGATTTAGTGCGGAATTTCAAGTTGATCGGCCAGTTAAAGTAATCATTCCAAACTGATCATTTGTGCTCATTGAGTAAAGGCTTATAAATGAAACATAATGCATGGCACCACGCAGTTTAGGATAGATTGGATTACTTGGATGCTTTGTCGTATCTAGTTCTGCCTCAAATTTTGTCACATTAGAGAAAATTGAACTAGCTTAATGTGGGAAATTAATTTGTGTGTTTCTGACCTCTAAATCAAAAGTTATGGACGATTTAGTTCGGACATGTCAAGTTGATCGGCGAGTTAAAATGATCATTCCAAACTGATCGTTGGTGCTCATTAAGTAAAGGCTTATAAATGAGCAATAAAACATGGCAACACGCAGTTCGAAATAGATTTGAATACTTGGACGCTTTGTCGTATCTAGTTCTGTTTCAAAGTTTTTCACAACATAGAAAATTGAACTAGCTTAATGTGGGCATTTGATTCGTGTTATTTGAGGTATAAATCAAAAGTTATGGACGATTTAGTGCATACATGTCAAGTTGATCGCGCAGGTAAAATGATCATTCTAAACTGATCGTTGGTTCTCATTGAGTAAAAGCTTATAAATGAAGAATAACGTGTGGCATCATGCAGTTTGGGATGGACTGGATTACTTAGATGCTTTGTCGTATCTATTTCTGTCTAAAATGTTGTTACACCATAGAAAATTAAGATAGCTTAACGTGGGTATTGGATTCGTGTCATTCAAAACTCTAAATCAAAAGTTATGGACGATTTAGTGCGGATTAGTCAAGTTGATTGGCCAATTAAAGTGATCATTCTAAACTAATCATTGGTGCTGATTGAGTAAATGCTTATAAATGAAGCATAATGCATGGCATCACACAATTTTGGATAGATTGGATTACTTGGATGCTTTGTCATATCAATTTCTTTCTCAAATTTGGTTACACTATAGAAAATTGAGCTAGCTTGGCGTGGCCATTGGATTCGTGTGTTTCCGAGCTCTAAAAATGAAGTTACGGACGATTTAGTGCGAACGATTTAGTGCAGAAATGTCAAGTTAATCGGCCAGTTAAAGTGATCGTTCTAAACTGGTTATTGGTGCTCATTAAGTAAACGCTTATAAAGGAAGCATAAAGCATGACATCACGCAGTCTGGGATAGATTGGATTACATGAACACTTTATCGTTTTTAGTTCTATCTCAAATTTTGTCACAATATAAAAAATTGAGTTAGCTTAACGTGGTCATTGGATTCGTTCCATTCTAAGCTCTAAATAAGAAGTTACGTACAATTTAGTGCGGACATTTCAAGTTGATCAGCCAATAAAGTGATCATTCTAAACTGATCGTTGGTCATCATTGAGTAAAAGTTTATAAATGAAGCATAATGCATGGCATCACACAGTTTTGGTTATATTTGATTACTTGGATGCTTTTTCGTATCAATATCTGCCACAAATTTTGAAACAATATAGAAAATTGAGCTAGTTTAACGTGGGCATTGGATTCGTGTCATTCTGAGGTCTAAATCAAAAGTTATGGACGATTTAGTGTAGACATGTCAAGTTCATCGGCCAGTTAAATTGATCATTGGAAACTGATCATTGGTGCTCATTGAGTAAAAGGCTTATAAATGAATCATAATGCATGACATCACGTAGTTTTGGATAGATTTGATTACTTCGAGGACTTGTCAAAGAAATTTCAGTCGTAAATTTTATCACAATACAGAAATTGAACTAGGTTAATGTGAGCATTGGATTCGTATCATTCTGAGCTCTAAATCAACAAATCAAAAGTTATGGATGATGTAGTGTAGAAATAAAGTTGATCCGCCAGTTAAAATGATCATTCTAAACTGATCATTGGTGCTCATTGAGTAAACACTTATAAATGAAGAATAATGCATGACATCACGCAGTTTCGGATGGACTGGATAACTTGGACGCTTTGTCGTATCTATTTATTTCTCAAAATTTGTCTCAATATAGAAAATTGAGCTAGCAAAACGTGGGCATTGGATTCGTGTCATTCTGAGATCTAAATCAAAAGTTTCAAATGATTTAGTAAAGACATGTCATGTTGATCGGCCAGTTAAAGTGATCATTCTAAACTGATCATTTGTGCTCATTGAGTAAAGGCTTATAAATGAAACATAATGCATGGCACCACGTAGGATATATTGGATTACTTGGACGCTTTGTCATATCTAGTTCTACCTCAAATTTTGTCACATTAGAGAAAATTGAACTAGCTTAATGTGGGAAATTAATTTGTGTGTTTCTGACCTCTAAATCAAAAGTTATGGACGATTTAGTTCGGACATGTCAAGTTGATCGGCGACTTAAAATGATCATTCCAAACTGATCGTTGGTGCTCATTAAGTAAAGGCTTATAAATGAGCAATAAAACATGGCAACACACAGTTCGGAATAGATTTGAATACTTGGACGCTTTGTCGTATCTAGTTCTGTTTCAAAGTTTTTCACAACATAGAAAATTGAACTAGCTTAATGTGGGCATTTGATTCGTGTTATTTGAGGTATAAATCAAAAGTTATGGACGATTTAGTGCATACATGTCAAGTTGATCGCGCAGGTAAAATGATCATTCTAAACTGATCGTTGGTTCTCATTGAGTAAAAGCTTATAAATGAAGAATAACGTGTGGCATCATGCAGTTTGGGATGGACTGGATTACTTAGACGCTTTGTCGTATCTATTTCTGTCTAAAATGTTGTTACACCATAGAAATTTAAGCTAGCTTAATGTGGGTATTGGATTCATGTCATTCAAAACTCTAAATCAAAAGTTACGGACAATTTAGTGCGGATTAGTCAAGTTGATTGGCCAATTAAAGTGATCATTCTACACTAATCATTGGTGCTAATTGAGTAAATGCTTATAAATGAAGCATAATGCATGGCATCACACAATTTTGGATAGATTGGATTACTCGGATGCTTTGTCGTATCAATTTCTTTCTCAAATTTGGTTGCACTATAGAAAATTGAGCTAGCTTGGCGTGGCCACTGGATTCGTGTGTTTCCGAGCTCTAAAAATAAAGTTACAGACGATTTAGTGCAGAAATGTCAAGTTGATCGGCCAGTTAAAATGATCATTCTACACTGATCATTGGTGCTCATTGAGTAAAAGCTTATAAACGAAAAATAATGCATGGCATCGCGCTGTTTGGAATGGATTGGATTACTTGGATGATTTTTCGTATCTATTTCCATCTAAAATTTTGTCACAATATAGAAAATTGAACTAGCTTATTGTGGGCATTGTATTCGTGTCATTCAGAGCTTTATATCAAAAGTTTTGGACGATTTAGTGCGGACCTGACAAATTGATCGGCCATTTAAAGTGATCATTCTAAACTGATCATTGGTCATCATTGAGTTAAGGCGTATAAATGAAGCATTATGCATGGCATCACGCAGTTTGGGATAGATTAGATTACTTGTACACTTTGTCGTATCTAGTTCTGTCTCAAATTTTGTCACAGTATAAAAAATTAAACTAGCTTACTGTGAAAAATCGATTCGTTTCATTCTGACCTATAAATCAAAAGTTATGGACGATATAGTGCATATATGTCAAGTTGATCGGGTAGTTAAAATGATCATTCTAAACTGATCGTTGGTGTTCATTGAGTAAAAGCTTATAAATGAAGAATAATGCATGGCGTCACGCAGTTTGGGATGGACTGGATTACTTGGACGCTTTGTCGTATCGGTTTCTCTCTCAAGTTTTGCTACACTATCGAAAATTGAGCTAGCTAAACGTGGGCATTGGATTTGCGTGTTTCTGACCGCTAAATCAAAAGTTACGGACGATTTAGTGCGGACATGTCAAATTAATCTGCGAGTTAAAATTATCATTCTAAACTGATCATTGGTGCTTATTAAGTAATGGCTTATAAATGGAGCATAAAGCATGGCATCACATAGTTTTAGATAGATTTGATTACTTGGACGCTTTGTCGTATCTAGTTCTGTTTAAAATTTTCTCACAACATAGAAAATTGAATTAGCTTAATGTGGGCATTGGATTCGTGTCATTTGAGCTATAAATCAAAAGTTATGGACGATTTAGTGCGTACATGTCAAGTTGATCAGCCAGTTAAAATGATTATTCTAAACTAATCGTTGGTTCTCATTGAGTAAAATTTTATTAATGAAGAATAATGCGTGGCATCATGCAGTTTGGGACAGATTGGATTACTCGGACGCTTTGTCGTATCTAATTCGATATCAAATTTTGTTACACTATAGAAAATTGAGCTAGCTTAACGTGGGCATTGGATTCGTGTGTTTTAGAGCTCTAAATCAAAAGTACGGACGATTTAGTGTGGATATGTCAGTTGATAGGCGAGTTAAAATGATCATTCTAAACTGATCCTTGGTACTCATTATGTAAAGGCTTATAAATGAGGCATAAAGCATGGCATCACACATTATGTGATAGATTGGATTACTTGGATGATTTGTCGTATCTAGTTCTGTTTCAAATGTTTTCAAAATATAGAAAATGGAACTAGCTTAATATGGACATTTGATTCATGTCATTATGAGCTATAAATCAAAAGTTATGGACGATTTAGTGCATACATGCCAGTTGATCGGCCAGTTAAGATGATCATTATAAACTGATCGTCTGTTCTCATTGAGTAAAAGCTTATAAATGACGAATAATGTGTTGCATCACGCTGTTCTGGAAGGATTGGATTACTTGGACGCTGTGTCGTATCTACTTCTATCTCAAAATTTGTCACAATATTGAAAATTGAGCTACCTTAACGTGGGCATTTGATACGTGTTGTTGCGAGCTCTAAATCAAAAGTTATGGACGATCAAGTGCGGACATGTCAAGTTGAACGGAAAATTAAAATGATCCTTCTAAAATGATCATTGATGCTGATTAAGTAAAGGGTTATAAATGAGGCATGAAGCATGGCATCACACAGTTTGGGATAGATTGGATTACTTGGACGCTTTGTCTTATCTAGTTCTGTTTCAAATTTTGTCACAACATAGAAAATTGAACTAGCTTAATGTGGGCATTGGATTTGTGTCATTTTGAGCTATAAAACAAACGTTATGGACGATTTAGTGCATAGATGTCAAGTTGATCATCCATTTAAAATGATCATTATAAACTGATCATTGGTTCTAATTGAGTAAAAGCTTATAAATGATGACAAATCCATGGCGTCACGCAGTTTGGGATCGACTGGATTACTTAGATGATTTGTCGTATCTATTTCTGTCTCAAATTTTGTGACACTATAGAAAATTGAGCTAGCTCAACGTGAGCATTGGATTCATGTGTTTCTGAGCTCTGAATCAGAAGTTACAAACGATTTAGTGCGTACATGTCAAATTGCTCGGCGAGTTAAAATGATCACTCTAAACTGATCATTTGTGCTCATTAAGTAAAGGCTTATAAGTGAGGCATAAAGCATGGCATCACGCAGTTTGGGATAGATTGGATTACTTGGACGCTTTTTCGTATCTAGGTTGTTTCAAATTTTGTTACAATATAGAAAATTGAACTAGCTTAATATGGACATTAGATTCGTGATATTCGGAGCTATAAATCAAAGGTTATAGAAGATTTAGTGCAGACATGACAAGTTGATCGGCCACTTAAAATTATCATTCTAAACTGATCATTGGTGCTGATTGAGTAAAAGCTTATAAACGAAAAAGAATGCATGGCATCACGCAGTTCGGGAAGGATTGGATTTCTTGGACGCTTTAATGTATCTATTTCTGTCTCAAAGTTTGTCACATTATTTAAAATTGAGCTAACTTAACGTGGGCATTTGATTCGTGTCATTCTGAGCTCTAAATCAAAAGTTACTGACGATTTACTGCGGACATATCAAGTTGATCGGCCAGTTAAAGTGATAATTCTAAACTGATAATTGGTGCTGAATGAGTAAAGGCTTATAAATGAAGCATAATGCATGGCATCACACAGTTTGGCATAGATTGGATTACTTGGACGCTTTGTTGTATATGTTTCAAATTTTGTCACAATATAAAAAATTGAATTAGCTTAATGTGGGCATTGGATTCATGGCATTATGAGCTATAAATCAAAAGTTATGGATGATATAGTGCAGACATGTCAAGTTGATTTGCTAGTTAAAATGATCATTCTAAACTGATCGTTGGTGCTCATTGAGTAAAAGCTTATAAATGAAGATTAATCCATGGCGTCACGCAAATTGGGATGGACTGGATTCTTGGACAATTTGTCACATCTATTTCTGTCTTAAATTTTGTTACACTATAGAAAATTGAGCTAGCTTAACATGTGCATTGGATTTGTGTGGTTCTGACCTCTAAATCAAAAGTTATAGGCGATTTAGTGCAGACATGTCAAGTTGATCGACGAGGTAGAATGATCATTCAAAACTGATCATTGGTGCTTAGTAAAGCTTATAAATAATGCATAAAGCATGGAATCTCGCAGTTTGGGATATATTGGATTACTTGGACGCTTTGTCGTATATAGTTATGTTTCAAATTTTGTCACAATGTAGAAAATTGAACTAGCTTAATATGGGCATTACATTCATGTCATTCTGAGTTATAAATCAAAAGTTATGGACAATTTATTGCAGATATGAAAAGGTGATCGGCCAGTTAAAATTATCATTCTAAACTGATCATTGGTGCTGAATGAGTAAAAGCTTATAAATGAAAAATAATGCATGGCATCACGCAGTTCGGGAAGGAGTGGATTACTTGTGGACGCTTTGTCGTATATATTTCAGCCTCAAATTTTTTCACAATTTAGAAAATTGAGTTAGTTTAACGTGAGCATTGGATTCGTGTCATTCTAAGCTCTAAATCAAAATTTGTGGAAAACTTTGTATGGACATGTCAAGTTGATTGGCCAGTTAAAGTGATCATTCTAAACTGATCATTGGTGCTCATTAAGTAAAGGCTTATCAATGAAGCATAACGCATTGCATCACACAATTTTCGATAGATTGGATTACTTGGAGGCTTTGTCGTATCTATTTCTGGTTCAAACTTTGTCACAATATAGAAATTTTGAGCTAGCTTAAAGTGGGCATTGGATTCGTGTCATTCTGAGCTCTAAATCAAAAGTTACGGACGCTTTAGTGTAGACATGTCAAGTTGATCGTTTAGTTAAAGTGATCATTATGAACTGATCATTGGTGCTGAATGAGTAAAGGCTTATAAATGAAGCATGAGGCAAGGCATCACACAGTTTGGGATATATTGGATTAATTGGACGCTTTGTCGTATCTAGTTCTGTCTCAACTTCTGTCACAATATAAAAAATTAAACCAGCTTTAAATCAAAAGTTACAAACAATTTAGTACAGACGTGTCTAGTTGAGTGGCCAGTTAAAGAGATCAATCAAAATAGATCATTGGTGCTCATTAAGTAAAGGCTTAAAAATGAAGCACAGAGCATGGAATCAAGTAGTTTGGATAGATTGGATCACTTGGACGCTTTGTCATCTCTATTTCTATCTTAAAGTTTGTCAAAATATAGAAAATTCTGCTTGTTTAACGTGAGAATTGGATTCGTGTCATTCTGTGGACATGTCAAGTTGATCAGCCAGTTTATATGATTATTCTAAACTGATCATTGTCTCATTGCGCAAAAGCTTATAAATGAAAAATAATGCATGGCATCACGCAGATTAGGAGGGATTGGATTACTTGAATGCTTTTTCGTATCTATTTCTGTCTCAAATTTTGTCACAATATAGAAAATTGAACTAGCTTAATGTGGGCATTGGATTTGTGTCATTTTGAGCTAATAATCAAAAGTTGTATAGACGATCTAGGGTAGACATGTCAAGTTGATCGGTAGTTAAAATTATCATTCTAAACTGATCATTGGTGCTCATTGATTAAACTTATAAATGAAGAATAATGTATAACATCACGTAGTTTTGGGATGTACAGGATTACTTGGACGCTTTGTCTTATCTATTTAATTTTCAAATTTTGTCACAATATAGAAAATTGAGCAAGATTAAAGTGGGGGTTGGATTCGTTTCATTCCGAGCTCTAAATCAAAAGTTACCGACGATTTAGTGTGGACATGTCAAGTTCATCGGCTAGTTAATATGATTATTCTAAACTGATCATTGGTGCTCGTAGAGTAAAGACTTATAAATGAAGCATAATGCTTGGCATCACGCAGTTTCAGATAGATTGGATTACTAGGATGCTTTTTCGTATCTACTTCTGTCTCAACTTTTTCCACAATGTAGAAAATTGAACTAGCTTAATGTGGGCATTGGTTTCGTGTCATTCTAAGCTACACATCAAAAGTTATGGACGATTTAATGCAAACATGTCAAGTTGATCGGCCAGTTAAAATGATTATTCTAAACTGATCATTGGTGCTCATTGATTAAACGCTTATAAATGAATAATAAAGCATGGCATCACACAATTTTTGATGGACTGGCTTACTTGAATGCTTTGTCGTATCTATTTATTTCTCAAATTTTGTCACAATATAGAAAATTGAGCTAGCTTAACATGGGCATTGGATTCGTGTCATTTTAAGCTCTAAATCAAGAGTTACGGACCATTTAGTGCGGATATGTCAAGTTGATCGGCCAGTTAAAGTGATCATTCTAAACTAATCATTGGTGCTCATTGAGTAAATGCTTATAAATGGAGCATAATGCATGGCATCACGCAGTTTTGGATTGTTTGGATTAGTTTGATGCTTTGTCGTATCTATTTCTGTCTCAAACTTTGTTACACTATAGAAATTTGAGCTAGCTTAACGTGGGCAATTGATTCGTATCATTCGGAGCTATAAATCAAAAGTTATGGACGATATAGTGCAGACATGTCAAGTTGATCAGCAAGTTAAAATGATCATTCTAAACTGATCGTTGGTGCTCATTGAGTAAAACCCTATAAATGAAGAATAATGCATGGCATCACGCATTTTGGGATGGACTGGATTACTTGGTAGCATTGTCGTATCTATTTTGGTCTTAAAATTTGTCACAATATAGAAATTTTGAGCTAGCTTAAAGGGGGCATTAGATTCGTGTCATTCTGAGCTTTAAATAAAAAGTTATGGACGATTTAGTGCAGACATGTCAAGGCGATCGGCCAGTTAAAGTGATCATTCCAAAATGATCATTGGTGCTCATGAGTAAAGGCTTATAAATGGAGCATAATGCATGGCATCACACAGTTTTGGATAGATTGGATTAGTTGAATTCTTTGTCGTATCTATTTTTGTATCAAATTTTGTTACACTATAGAATATTGAGCTAGCTTATCGTAGGTATTGGATTCTTGTGTTTCTGAGCTCTAAATCAAAAGTTACAGACGATTTAGTGCATAAATGTCAAGTTGATCGGCGAGTTAAAATGATCATTCTAAACTAATCATTGGTGCTCATTAAGTAAAGACTTATAAATGAAGCATAAAGCATGGCATAAAGTAGTTTGGATAGATTGGATTACTTGGACAGTTTTTCGTCTCTATTTCTGTCTCAAATTTTACAAAATATAGAAAATTGAGCTACCTTAAAGTGGGCATTGGATTCGTGTCATTTTTAGCTCTTAGTCAAAAGTTACGGATGATTTACTGTGCACATGTCAAGTTGATCGGCCAGTTAATATGATTATTCTAAACTGATCATTGGTGTTCATTGAGCAAAAGCTTATAAATGAAAAATAATGCATGGCTTCACGGAGTTTGGTATGGATTGGATTACTTGGATGCTTGGTAGTATCTATTTATGTCTCAAATTTTGTCACAATATAGAAAACTGAGCTACCTTAATGTGGGCAACGGATTCGTGTCATTCTTAAATCTAAATCAAAAGTTACAGAAGATTTAGTGCAGACATGTCAAGTTGAGTGACCAGTTAAAATGATCATTCTAAACAGATCATTGCTACTCATTAAGTAAAGACTTATAAACGAAGAATAAAGCATGGCATCAAGTAGTTTGGATAGATTGGATTACTTGGACACTTCTTCGTCTCTATTTTTGTCTCAAATTTTGTCAAAGTATAGACTTGACCTTACTTAACGTGGGCGTTGGATTCGTGTCATTTTGAGCTCTAAGTCAAAAGTTATGGACGATTTTGTGTGAACATGTCAAGTTGGTCGGCCAGTTAATAAGATTATTCTAAACTGATCATTGGTGATCATAGAGCAAAAGCTTATAAATGAAAAATAATGCATGGCATCATGCAGTTTGAGATTGATTGGACAATATAGAAAATTGAACTAGCTTAAAGTGGGTATTGGATTCGTTTCATTATGAGCGCTAAATCAAAAGTTACGGACTATTTAGTGTGGACATGTCAAGTTGATCGGCGAGTTAATATGCTTATTCTAACTGATCATTGGTGCTCATTGAGTAAAGACTTATAAATGAGGCATATTGCATCGCATCACGCAGTTTCAGATAGATTGGATTACCTTGATGCTTTTTCGTATCTAGTTCTATCGCAATTTTTGCCACAATATAGAAAATTGAGCTAGATTAAAGTGGGGACTGGATTCGTTCCATTCAGAGTTCTAAATCAAAAGTTACGGACTATTTAGTGTGGACATGTCAAGTGTATCGGCCAGTTAATATATCTATTCTAAACTCATCATTGGTGATCATTGACTAAAGACTTATAAATGAGGCATAATGCATCACATCAAACAGTTTCAGATAGATTGGATTACTTAGATGTTTTTTCGTATCTAGTTCTGTCTTTAATTTTGCTACAACATAAAAAATTGAACTAGCTTAATGTGTGCATTGGATTCGTGTCATTCTAAGCTACAAATCAAAAGTTATGGACGATTTAGTTCAGATATGTCAAGTTGCTCGGCCAGTTAAAATGATCGTTTTAAACTGATCATTGTTGCTCATTCAGTAAAAGCTTATAAATGAAGAATAATGCATGGCATCTCGTAGTTTGGGATGGACTGGATTACCTGAACACTTCGTCGTATCTATTTATTTCTCATATTTTGTCACAATATAGAAAGTTGTGCTGGTTTAACATGGGTATTGGTTTCGTGTCAGTCTAAGCTCTAAATCAAAAGTTATGGACAATTTACGGCAGACATGTCAAGTTGATCGGCCAATTAAAGTGATCATTCTAAACTAATCATTTGGTCTCATTGAGTAAATGCTTATAAATAGAGCATAATGCATGGCATCAAACAGTTTTGGATATATTGGATTACTTGAATGCTTTGTAGTATCTATTTATGTCTCAAATGTTGTTAAACTACAGAAATTTGAGCAAGAATAACGTGGGCAATTGATCGTGTTATTCTGAGCTATAAATCAAAATTTATGGACGATATAGTGTAGACATGTCAAGTTGATTGGCCAGTAAAAAATGACCATTCTAACCTGATCGTTGGTGCTCATTGAGAAAAAGCTCATAAATGAAGAATAATGCATGGCATCACGCAGTTTGGGATGGACTAGATTACTTGGACGCTTTGTCGCATCAATTTTGGTATCAAATTTTGCCACAATATCAAAATTTTGCCACAATATAGAAATTTTGAGCAAGCTTAAAGTGGGCATTAGATTCGTGTCATTTTAAGCTCTTAATCACAAGTTACATACGATTTAGTGTGGACATCTCAAGTTGATCGGCAAGTTAGTATGATTGTTCTAAACTGATCATTGGTGCTCATTGAGCAAAAGCTTATAAATGAAAAATAATGCATGGCATCACGCAGTTCGGGATGGATTGGATTACTTGGATGCTTTGTCAAATCTATTTCTGTCTCAAATTTTGTCACAATATTGAAAATTGAACTAGCTTAGTGTGGGCATTGGATTCGTGTCATTCTTAGCTACAAATCAAACGTTATGGATGATTTAGTGCGCACATGTCATGTTTATTGGCCAGTTAAAATGATCATACTAAATTGATCATTGGTGCTC
Organism: Pugionium cornutum; assembly: GCA_018901935.1. Taxonomy (NCBI): domain Eukaryota; kingdom Viridiplantae; phylum Streptophyta; class Magnoliopsida; order Brassicales; family Brassicaceae; genus Pugionium; species Pugionium cornutum. The sequence goes on along the minus strand of JAENJI010001355.1, from coordinate 24,641 downwards.
ATTGAGTAAACGCTTATAAATGAAGAATAATGCATGGCAGCACGAAGTTTGAGATGTACTGGATTACTTGAACACTTTTTCTCATCTATTTATTTCTCAAATTTTTTCACAATATAGAAAATTAAGCTAGATTAGCATGAGCATTGGATTCGGGTCAGTCGGAGCTCTAAATCAAAAGTTACGAATGATTTAGTGTGGACATGTAAAGTTGATCGGCCAGTTAATATAATTATTCTAAACTGATAATTGGTGGTCATTGAGTAAAGGCTTATAAATGAAGCATAATGCATGGCATCACATAGTTTCAGATAGATTGGATACTTGGACGTTTTATTGTATTTAGTTTTGTCTAAAATTTTGCCACAATATAGAAATTTGAACTAGCTTAATGTGGGCATTGGATTCATGTCATTCTAAGCTACAAATCAAAAGTTGTGGAAAACTTAGTGCAGACATGTCAAGTTGATCGGCCAGTTAAAATGATCATTCTAAACTGATCATTGGTGCTCATTGAGTAAACGCTTATAAATGAATAACAATGCATGGCATCACGCAGTTTGGGATGGACAGGATTATTTGAACGCTTTGTCATATCTATTTATTTCACAAATTTTTGCAAAATATAGAAAATTGAGCTATCTTAACATGGGGATTGGATTCGTGTCATTCAGATATCTAAATCAAAAGTTACGGACGATTTACTATGGATATGTCAAGTTGATCGGCCAAGTAAAATGAGCATTCTAAACCAATCATTAGTGCTCATTGAGTAAATGCTTATAAATAGAGCATAATGCATGACATCACACAGTTTTGGATTGATTGGATTACTTAAACGCTTTGTCGTATCTATTTTTGTCTCAAATTTTGTTACACAATAGAAATTTGAGGTAGCATAACGTGGGCAATTGATTCGTGTCATTCTAATGTATAAATCAAAAGTTGTGGACGATATAGTCCAGACATGTCAAGTTGATTGGCCAGTTAAAATGATCATTCTAAACTGATCGTTGGTGCTCATTGAGTAAAAGCTTATAAATGAAAAATAATGCATGGCATCATGCAGTTTGGGATGGACTGGATTACTTGGACCCTTTTTCATATCTGTTTCGGTCTCAAATTTTGTCACAATATTGAAATTTTGAGCTAGCTTAGAATGGGCATCGGATTCGTGTCATTCAGTGGTCTAATTCAAAAGTTATGGACGATTTAGTTTGGACATGTCAAGTTGATCAGCCAGTTAATATGATTATTCTAAACTGATCATTGGTGTTCATTGAGCAAAAGCTTATAAATTAAAAATAGTGTATGGCATCACGCAGTTTAGGATAGATTGTATTTCTTGGATGCTTTGCCGTATCTATTTCTATCTCAAATTGTTTTCACAATATAGAAAATTGAACTATCATAATGTAAGCATTGAATTCGTTTCATGAGCTATAAATCAAAAGTTATGAACTATTTAATGCAGACATGTTAAGTTGATCGGCCAGTTAAAATGATCATTCTAAACTGATCATTGGTGCTCAATGAGTAAACGCTTATAAATGAAGAATAATGCATAGCATCACGTAGTTTGGGATGGACTGGATTACTTAAAAGCTTTGTCATATCTATTTATTTCTCAAAGTTTGTCACATTATAGAAAATTGAGCTAGCTTAAAGTGGGAATTGGATTCGTTTCATTTTGAGCTCTAAATCAAAAGTTACGGACTATTTAGTGTGGTCATATCAAGTTGATCGGCCAGTTAATATGAATATTCTAAACTGATTATTCTAAACTGATTATTCTAAACTGATTATTGGTGCTCATTGAGTAAAGACTTATAAATGAGGAATAATGCATCACATCATGCAAGTTCAAATAGATATGATTACTTGAACGCTTTTTCGTATCTAGTTCTTTCTCAAATTTTGCCACAATATAGAAAACTGAACTAGCTTAATGTGGGGATTGGATTCTTATCATTCTGAGCTCTAAATCAAAAGTTATGGTCTATTTAGTGTGGACATGTCAAGTTTATCGGCCAGTTAATATGATTATTCTAAACTGATCATTGGTGCTCATTGAGTAAAGACTTATAAATGTGGCATAATGCATCGCATCATGCAATTTCAGATAGATTGGATTATTTGGATGCCTTTTCGTATCTATTTCGGTCTCAAATTTTGTCATAAAATCGAAATTTTGACCTAGTTTTAAGTGGGCATTCGATTCGTGTCATTCTGATCTCTAAATCAAAAGTCACGGATGATTTAGCGCGGACATGTCAAGTTGATCGGCCAGCTAAAGTGATAATTCCAAACTGATCATTGGTGATCATGAGTAAAGGCTTATAAATGGAGCATAATGCATGACATCACACAGTTTTGGATAGATTGGATTACTTTGCCTCTTTTTGTATTTATTTTTGTATCAAATTTTGTTACACAATAGAAAATCGAGGTAGCTTAACGTGGACATTGGATTCGTGTGTTTTTGAGCTCTAAATCAAAAGTTATAGACGATTTAGTGCAGACATGTCAAGTTGATTGGCGAGTTAAAATGATCATTCTAAACTGATCGTTGGTGCTCATTAAGTAAAGGCTTATAAACAAAGCATAAAGCATGACATCAAGTAGTTTAGATAGATTGGATTACTTGGACAATTTGTCATCTCTATTTCTGCCTCAAATTTTGTACAAATATCGAAAATTGAGCATGCTTAATGTTGGCATTGGATTTGTGTCATTCTGAGCTCTAATTCAAAAGTTACGTACGATTTACTGTTGACCTGTCATGTTGATCGGCCAGTTAATATGATTATTCTAACTTGATCATTGGTGCTCACTGAGAAAAATCTTATAAATGAAAATTAATGCATGGCATCATGCAGTTTGGGATGGAATAGATTGCTTGGATGCTTTGTGTTGTCTATATCTATCTCAAATTTTTTCACAACATAGAAAATTGAACTAGTTTAATGTGGGCATTGGATTCGTGTTATTATAAGCTACAAAACAAAAGTTATGGACAATTTAATGACATGTCAAGTTGATCGGCCAGTTAAAATGATCCTTCTAAACTGATCATTGGTGCTCATTTAGGAAACGCTTATAAGTGAAGACTAATGCATAGCATCACGTGGTTTGGGATAGACTGGATTATTTGGACGCTTTGTTGTATCTATTTCAGTCTCAAATTTTGTCACAATATAGAAATTTTGAGCTAGATTAAAGTGGGCATTGGATTCGTGTCATTCAGAGCTCTAAATCAAAAGTTACGGACGATTTAGTGCGGACAAGTCAAGTTGATCGGCCAGTTAAAGTGATCATTCCAAACTTATCATTGGTGTTCATGAGTAAAGGCTTATAAATGGAGCATAATGCATGGCATCACAATGTTTTGGATAGATTGGATTACTTGGATGCTTTGTCGTATCTATTTCTGTATCAAATTTTGTTACACTATAGAAAATTGAGTTAGCTTAACGTGGGCATTGGATTCATGTGTTTCTGACCTCTAAATCAAAAGTTACAGACGAGTTAGTGTACACATGTCAAGTTGATTGGTGAGTTAAAATGATCATTCTAAACTGATCATTGGTGCTCATTAAGTAAAGGCTTATAAATCAAGCATAAAGCATGGCATCAAGTAGTTTGGATAGATTGGATTACTTGGACACTTTGTCGTCTCTATTTCTTTCTCAAATTTTGTTAATATATAGAAAATTGAGCTTGCTTAACAGGGGTATTCGATTCGTGTCTTTATGAGCTCTAAGTAAAACATTTCGGATGATTTAGTGTGGATATATCAAGTAGATCGGCCAGTTAATATGATTATTCAAAACTGATCATTGCTCCTCATTGAGTAAAAGCTTATAAATGAAAAATAATGCATGGTATCACGCAGTTTGGGATGGATTGGATTATTTGGACGCTTTGTCGTATCCATTTATGTCACAAATTTTGTCACAATATAAAATATTGAACTACATTAATGTGGGCATTGCATTCATTTTATTCTGAGCTACAAATCAAAAGTTATGGACGATTTAATGGTGACATGTCAAGTTGATCGGCTAGATAAAATGATCATTCGAAACTGATGATTGGTGCTCATTGTGTAAACACTTATCAATGAAGAATAATGCATGGCATCACGCAGTTTGGGATGTACTGGATTATTTAGATGCTTTGTCGTATCTATTTCTGTCTCAAATTTTCTCAAAATATAGCAAATTGAACAAGCTTAAGGTGGGCATTGGATTCATGTCATTTTGAGCTACAAATCAAAAGTTATGGACAATTTAGTGGAGACATGTCAAGTTGAGTGGCTAGTTAAAGTGATCATTATAAACAGATCATTGGTGCTCATTAAGTAAAGGCTTACAAATGAAGTATAAAGCATGGCATCAAGTATTTTGGATAGACTGGATTACTTCAACTCTTTGTCGTCTCTATTCCTGTCTCAAATTTTGTCCAAATATAGAAAATTTAGCTTGTTTAATGTGGGCATTGGATTCGTGTCATTCTGAACTCTACATAAAAAGTTACAAACGATTTAGTGCGGATATGTCAAGTTGAGTGGCAAGTTGAAATGATTATTTTAAACTAATCATTGGTGCTGATTGAGTAAACACTTGTAAATGAAGAATAATGTATGGCATCACGCCGTTTGGGATGGACTGGATAACTTGGACGCTTTGTCATATCTAGTTCTGTCTCAAATTTTTGTCACAATATAGAAAAATTGAGCTTGCTTAACGTGGCCAATGGATTCTTGTCATTCTGAGATCAAAATCAAAAGTATCGGGTGATTTATTGTGGATATGTCAAGGTGATCAGCCAGTTAATATAATTATTCTAAACTAATCATTGGTGCTCATTAGGTAAAAGCTTATAACTGAAAAATAATGCATGGCATAACACACTTCGGGATAGATTGGATTATTTGGAGGCTTTGTCGTATCTATTTCTGTCTCAAATTTTGTCACAATATAGAAAAATGAACTAGCTTAATGTGGGCATTGGATTCATGTCATTCTAAGATACAAATCAAAAGTTATGGACGATTTAGTGCAGACATGTCAAGTTGATTGGTCAGTTAAAATGATCATTCTAAACTGATTGTTGGTGCTCGTTGAGTAAAAGCTTATAAATGAAGAATAATGCATGACATCATGCAGTTTGGGATGGACTAGAGTACTTGGATGTTTTGTCGTATCTATTTATGTCTCAAATTTTGTCACAATATATAACATTGAGCTAGATTAAAGTGGTCATTGGATTCGTGTCATTTTGAGCTCTAAATCAAACGTTACGGACAATTTAATGTGGATATGTCAAGTTGATTGGCCAATTAAAGTGATCATTCTATACTGATCATTGGTGTTCATTGAGTAAATGCTAATAAATGAATCATAATGCATGGCATCACACAGTTCTGGATAGATTGGTACACTTTGACGATTTGTCGTCTCTATTTCTGTCTCAAATTTTCTCAAAATATAGAAAATTGAGCTAGCTTAACGTGGGCATATGATTCGTGTCATTCACAGCTCTAAATAAATAGTTAGGGATGACTTAGCGTGGACATGTCAAGTTGATCGATCAGTTAATATGATTATTCTAAACTGGTCATTGGTGCTCATTAAGTAAAGGCTTATAAATGAAGCATAATGCTTGGCATCACGCAGTTTGGGATAGGTTGGATAACTTAGACGTTTTGTCGTATCTAGTATTGTCTCAAATTTTGTCACAATATAGAAAATTGAACTAGCTTAATGTGGGCATTGGATTCGTGTCATTCTAAGCTATAAGTCAAAAGTTATGGACGATTTAGTGCAGACATGTCAAGTTGATCGACCAGTTAAAATGATCATTCTAAACTGATCGTTGGTGCTCGTTGAGTAAAAGCTTATAACTGAAGAATAATTCATGGCATCACACAGGTTGGGATGGACTAGATTACTTGGACGCTTTGTCGTATCTTTTTCTGTAAATTTTTTGTTACAATATAGAAAATTGAGCTAGCTTAACGTGGGCATTGGATTCGTGTTATTCTGAGCTCTAAATCAAAAGTTACGGAGATTTAGTGTGGACATGTCAAGTTGATCGGCCAGTTAAAGTGATTATTCTAAAATGATCATTGGTTCTCATGGAGTAAAGGCTTATAAATGAAGCATAATGCCTTGCATCACAAAGTTTTGGATAAATTGGACTACTTGAATGCTTTTTCGTATATATTTCTGTCTCAAATTTTGTTACAATATAGAAAATTGAGTTAGATTAACGTGGTCATTGGATTTGTGTCATTTTGAGCTCTAAATCAAAAGTTACAGACGATTTAGTGCGGACATGTCAAGTTGCGTGGCTAGTTAAAGTGATCATTTAAAACAGATCATTGGTGTTCATTACGTAAAGGCTTATAAATGAAGCATAAAGCATGAAATCAAGTAGTTCGGATAGATTGGATTACTTGGATGCTTTGAGTCTCTATTTTTGTGTCAATTTTTCTCAAAATATAGAAAATTGAGCTAGCTTCACGTGGTCGTTGGATTCGTATCATTCTGAGTTGTTAATCAAAAGTTACAGACGATATTTAGTTTGGACATGTCAAGTTGAGTGGCCAGTTAAAGTGATCATTCTGAACAGATTAATGGTACTCCTTAAGTAAAGGCTTATAAATGAAGCATTGAGCATGGCAGCAAGTAGTTTGGATAGATTGGATTACTTGGACGCTTTTTGTCTCTATTTTTGTCTCAAATTTTGTCAAAACATAGAAAATTTAGCTAGCTTAACGTAGACATTTGATTCGTGTCATTCTGTGCTCTAAATCAAAAGTTAAGGACAATTTAGTGTGGACATGTCAAGTTGATCGCCCAGTTAAAGTGATCATTCTAAATTGATCATTGGTGCTCATTGAGTAAAGGCTTATAAATGAAGCATAATGCATGACATCACACAGTTCTAGATAGATTGGATTACTTGGAAGCTTTGTTGTGTCTATTTCTATCTCCAATATTGTTACACTATAGAAACTTGAGCTAGCGTAACGTGTGCATTAGATTCGCGTGTTTCTCAGCTCCAAATAAAAATTTACGGACGATTTAGCGCAGACATGACAAGTTGAGTGGGCAGTTAAAGTGATAATTCTAAACAGATCATTGGTGGTCATTAAGTAAAGGCTTATAAATGAAGCATAAAGCATGGCATCAAGTAGTTTGGGATGGATTGGATTACTTGGACGCTATTTCGTATATATTTATGTCTAAAATTTTGTCCCAATATAGAAATTGAACTAGCTTAACATGGGCATTGGATTCATGTCATTTTGAGCTCTAAATAAAAAGTTACGAACGATTTAGTGTGGACATGTCAGGTTGATCGGTCATTTAATATGATTATTCTAAACTAATCATCGCTGCTCATTGAGTAAAGCCTTTTAAATTAAGCATAATGCATGGCATCATGCAGTTTGGGATAGATTATGTTACTTGGTCGTTTTGTCATACCTAGTTTTGTTTCAAATTTTGTCACAATATAGAAAATTGAACTAGATTAATGTGAGCATTGGATTCGTGTCATTCTGAGCTATAACTCAAAAGTTATGGACGATTTACTGCAAACATGTCAAGTTGATCGGCCAGTTAAAATGATAATTCTAAACTAATCATCGGTGCTCATTGAGTAAAGGCTTATAAATGAAGAATAAGGCATGGTATCACGTAGTTTGGGATGCACTGGATTACTTGGATGCTTTGTTGTATCTATTTATGTGTCAAATTTTGTCACAATATAGAAAATTGAGCTAGCTTAACGCGGGCATTGGATTCGTGTCATTCTGAGCTCTAAATCAAAAGTTAAGGACAATTTAGTGTGGACATGTCAAGTTGATCGCCCAGTTAAAGTGATCATTCTAAATTGATCATTGGTGCTCATTGAGTAAAGGCTTATAAATGAAGCATAATGCATGGCATCACACAGTTATGGATATATTGGATTACTTGGACGCTTTGTTCTGTCTATTTCTATCTCAAATATTGTTACACTATAGAAAATTAAACTAGCTTAATGTGTGCATTAGATACGCATATTTCGGAGCTCCAAATAAAAATTTACAGAAGATTTAGTGCAGACATGACAAGTTGAGTGGGCAGTTAAAGTGATAATTCTAAACAGATCATTGATAGTCATTAAGTAAAGGCTTATAAATGAAGTATAAAGCATGGCATCAAGTAGTTTGGGATGGATTGGATTACTTGGAAGCTTTTTCGTATATATTTATGTCTCAAATTTTGTCCCAATATAGAAATTTGAACTAGCTTAACGTGGGCATTGGATTCATGTCATTTTGAGCTCTAAATAAAAAGTTACGAATGATTTAGTGTGGACATGTCAGGTTGATCGGTCAGTTAATATGATTATTCTAAACTAATCATTGGTGCTCATTGAGTAAAGCCTTTTAAATTAAGCATAATGCATGACATCATGCAGTTTGGGATAGATTAGATTACTTCCAGTTTGTCATACCTAGTTTTGTCTCAAATTTTGTCACAATATAGAAAATTGAACTAGATTAATGTGAGCTTTGGATTCGTATCATTCTGAGCTATAAGTCAAAAGTTATGGACGATTTAGTGCAAACATGTCAAGTTAATCGGCCAGTTAAAATGATAATTCCAAACAAATCATTGGTGCTCATTGAGTAAAGGCTTATAACTGAAGAATAATGCATGGTATCACGTAGTTTGGGATGCACTGGATTACTTGGACGCTTTGTTGTATCTATTTATGTGTCAAATTTTGTCACAATATTGAAAATTGAGCTAGCTTAACGCGGGCATTGGATTCGTGTCATTCTGAGCTCTAAATCAAAAGTTATGTAAGATTTAGTGCGGACATGTCAAGTTGACCAGACAGTTAAATTGATCATTCTAAATTGATCAAAGGTGCGCATTGAATAAAGCCTTATAAATGAAGCATAATGCATGGCATCACATAGTTTGGGATAGATGTGATTACTTTGACGCTTTGTCGTATCTAGTTATATCTCAAATTTTGTTACCATATAGAAGATTGAGCTAGCTTAACGTGCGCATTGGATTCCCGTGTTTTTGAGCTCTAAATCAGATGTTATGGACTATTAAGTGCGTACAAGTCAAATTGATCAGCAAGTTAAAATGATCATTCTAAACTGATCTCCTGTGCTCATTAAGTAACGTCTTATAAAAGAAGCATAAAGCATGACATCACACAGTTTGGGATAGATTGGATTACTTGGACGCTTTGTTGTTTCTAATTCTATCTCAAATTTCGTCAAAATATTGAAAGTTGAGCTAGCTTAACGTGGGTATTGGATTCGTGTAATTATGATCTCTAGATCAAAAGTTATGGGCGATTTAGTGCGGACATGTCAAGTTAATCGACCAGTTAAAGTGATCATTCTAAATTGATCATTGGTGCTCATTAAGTAAAGGCTGATAAATGAATCATAAAGAATGACATCACGTAGTTTTGGACAGATTGGATTACGTGGATGGTTTGTCATCACTATTTTTGTCTCAAATTTTGTCAAAATATAGAAAATTTAGCTAGCTTGGGAGCCATGAAAATATTGGGCAACGGATTTTTGTAATTGTAAGCTCAAAATCAAAAGTTACCGACGATTTAGTGCGGATATGTTAAGTTGATCGGCCAGTTAATATGATTATTCTAAACTGATCATTGGTGCTCATTGAGTAAAGATTTATAAATCAAGCATAATGCATGACATCATACAGTTTTGGATAGATTGGATTACTTGGACGCTTTGTCGCATATATTTTTGTCCCAAATATTGCTACATTATAGAAAATTGAGCTAGCTTACCATGTGCATTGGATTCGTGTCATTCTGAGTTCCAAAATCAAAATTTATGGACGATTTATTGCGGACATGTCAACTTGATCGGCCAGTTAAAGTGATCATTCTTAGCTGATCACTCGTGCTCATTGAGTAAAGGCTTAAAAATGAAGCATAAGCATGGCATCAAAGAGTTTGAAAATTGAACTAGTTTAACATGGGCATTAGATTCGTGTCATTTTAAGCTATAAATCAAAAGTTACGTACGATTTAGTGCGAAAATGTCAAGTTGATCGGCCAGTTAAAATGATCAATCTAAATTGCTCATTGGTACTCATTGTCTAAAGGCTTATAAATGAAACCTAATGCATGGCATCTCGCAGTTTTGGATTGATTGGATTACTTGGACGCTTGTCATATCTAGTTCTATCTCAAATTTTGGCAAAATATAGAAAATTGAGCTAAAACGTGGGCACTGGATTCGTGTCATTCGGAGCTCTAAATCAAAATTTACGAACGATTTAGTGCATTCATGTCAAGTGGATCGAACAGTTAATATTACTATTCTAAACTGATCATTGGTACTCATTTAGTAAACGCTTATAAATGAAGCATAATCTATGGCATTACATGGTTTAGGATTGAATGGATTACTTGGACGCTTTTTCGTATCTAGTTATGTCTCAAATTTTGTCACAATATAGAAAATTGAACTAGCTTAACATGGGCATTGGATTCGTGTCATTATGAGCTATAAATCAAAAGTGACAGATGATTTAGTGTAGCCCTGTCAAGTTGATGGGCCAGTTAAAATGATCATTCTACACTGATCATTGGTGCTCATTAAGTAAAGGTTTATCAATGAAGCATAATGCATGGCATCACGCAATTTTAGAGAGATTGGATTACTTGGATGCTTTTTCGTATCTATTTTTATCTTAATTTTTTCTTAATATAAAAAATTGATCTAGCTTAACGTGGGCATTGGATTCGTGTTATTTTGAGCTATAAATCAAAAGTTATGCACGATTTAGTGCGGTCATGTCAAGTTGATCGGCCAGTTATTATGATTATTCTAAACTGATCACTAGTGCTCATTTAGTGAAGGCTTATAAATGAAGAATAATGCATGGCATCACGTAGTTTGGGATAGATTGGAATATTTGGATGTTTTTCCGCTTCTAGTTTTGTCTCAAATTTTTTCACAATACAGAAAATTGAAATAGTTAAACGTGGGAATTGAATTCGTGTCATTCTAACCTATAAATAAAAAATTACGGATGATTTAGTGTAGACATGTCAAGTTAATCGACTAATTAAAATGATCACTCTAAACTGATCATTGGTGGTCATTGAGAAAAGGATAGCATGGCATCTTGCAGTTTGGTGTACATTGGATTTCTTGAACGCTTTGTCGTATCTAGTTCTGTCTCAAATTTTGTCACAATATGGAAAATATATCTAGCTTAACGTGGGAATTGGATTCGTGTCATTCTGAGCACTAAATCATGTCAAGTTCATCGGCTAGTTAAAGTGATCATTCTAAACTGATCATTGGGGTTCATTGAGTAAAGGCTTAGAAATGAAACATAATACATGGCATCACATAGTTATGGATAGATTGGATTGCTTGGACGCTTTATCGTATCTATTTCTGTCTCAAATTTTGTTACACTATAGAAAATTTAGCTAGCTTAGCGTGGGCATTGGATTCGTGTGTTTCTGACCTCTAAATCAAAAGATACGGACAATTTAGTGCAGCCATGTCAAGTTGATTGGCCAGTGAAAATGATCATTCTAAACTGAGCATTGGTGCTCATGGAGTAAAAGCTTATAAATGAAGAATAATGCATGCCGTCACACAGTTTTGGATAGATTGGATTACTTAGACGCTTTGTCGTATCTATTTATGTCTCAAATTTTGTCACAATATAGAAAGTTGAAGTAGTTTAACGTGAGTATTGGATTCATGTCCTTCTTAGCTATAAATCAAAAGTTATGGACAACTTAGATCAGACATGTCAAGTTGATCGTCCCAATAAAATGATCACTCTAAACTTATCATTGGTGGTCATTGAGTAATGGAATGCATGGCATCTCGCAGTTTGGGATAGATTGGAGTACTTGGAGGCTTTGTCGTATCTATTTCTGCCTTAAATTTTGTCACAATATCAAAAATTGATCTAGCATAACGTGGGCATTGGATTTGTGTCATTGTGAGCTATAAATCAAAAGTTACGGACGATTTAGTGTAGATATGTGAAGTTGATCGGCCAGTTAAAACGATCATTTTATAATGATCATTAGTGCTCATTGAGTAAAGGCTTATAAATGAAGCATATTGTATAACATCACACAGTTTTGGATAGATTTGATTACTTGAAGAACTTTTCAAACCAAATTTAGTCTTAAATTATGTCAAAATGTAGAAATTTGAGCTAGCGTAACGTGGGCATTGGATTCGTGTCATTCTGAACATTAAATCAAAATATACGGACGATTTAGTTGAGACATGTCAAGTGGATTGACCAGTTAATATGATTATTCAAAACTGATCATTGGTATTCATTGAGTAAAGCCTGATAAATGAAGCATAATCTATGTCATCATGCGGTTTGGGAGAGATTGGATTACTTGGACGCTTTTTCGTATCTAGTTCTGTCTCAAATTTTGTTATAATATAGAAAATTGAACTAGTTTAACATGACCATTGGATTCCTTCATTCTGAGCTATAAATAAAAAGTTACGGACGATTTAGTGTGGACATGTCAAGTTGTTCGGCCAGTTAAAGTGATCATTCTAAATTGATCATTGGTGCTCATTAAGTAAAGGATTAGAAATAAAGCATAATGCATGACATCACATGGTAATGGATAGATTGGATTACCCTGATGCTTTGTCATATCTATTTCTGCCTCAAATTTTGTTACACTATAGAAAATTTAGGTAGCTTAACGTGGGCATTGGAATCGTGTGTTCCTGAGCTTTAAATCAAAAGTTACGGACGATTTAGTGCAGCCATGTCAAGTTGATCAGCCATTTAAAATGATCATTCTAAACTGATCATTGGTGCTCATGGAGTAAAAGTTTATAAATGAAGAATAATGCATGGCATCACACAGTTTGGGATTGATTGGATTACTTGGACGCTTTGTCGTATCTATTTATGTCTCAAATTTTGTCAAAATATAGAAAATTGAACTAGTTTAACGTGGGCATTGGATTCATGTCATTCTAAGCTATAATTCAAAAGTTACGGACAATTTAGTGCATACATGTCAAGTTGATCGTCCATTTAAAGTGATCACTCTAAACTGATCATTTCTGCTCATTGAGTAAAGGAATGTATGGCATCTCGCAGTTTGGGATATATTGGATTACTTGGATGCTTTGTCGTATATATTTCACTCTTAAATTTTATCACAATATAGTGAATCGAGCTAGCGTAACATAGGCATTGGATTTGTATCATTATGAGCTATAAATCAAAAGTTACGAATGATTTATTGCAGATATGTCAAGTTTATCGGCCAGTTAAATTTGTAATTTTAAACTGATCATTAGTGCTCATTGAGTAAAGGCTTATAAATGAAGTCTAATGGCTTCAAGCAGTTTGAGATAGTTTGGATTACTTGGATGCTTTGTCGTATCAATTTCAGTCCGAAATTTTGTCATAATATAGAAAATTGAGCTAGCTTAACATGGGTATTAGATTCGTGTCATTCTGAGCTCTAAATCAAAATTGAGCCAGTTTAGACATGTCAAGTTGATCGGCCAGTTAAACTGATTATTCTAAACTTATTATTCTAAACTGAGCATTGGTGCTTATTGAGTAAAAGCTTGTAAATGAAGCATAAAACATGGCATCACGCAGTTTGATATAGATTGAATTACTTGGACACTTTTTCGTCTCTATTTCTAACACAAATTTTGTCAAAAAATAGAAAATTGAGCTAGTTTAACGTGGGCATTGGATTCATGTCATAATGAGCTCTAAATCAAAAGTTACAGACGATTTAGTGCAGAAATCTCAAGTTGATCGGCCAATTAAAATGATCGTTCTAAACTGATTATTGGTGCATATTAAGTAAATGCTTATAAATGAAGCATTAAGCGTGGCATCACGCAATTTGTGATAGATTGGATTAATTGGACACTTTATCATATGTAGTTATGTCTCAAATTGTTTCACAATATAAAAAATTTAGGTAGCTTAACGTGGGCATTGAATTTTGAGCTCTAAATCAAAAGTTACGAACGATTTAGTGCGGACGTGTCAAGTTGATCGGCCAGGTAAAGTGATCATTCTAAAGTGATCTTTGGTGCTCATTAAGTAAAGGCTTACAAATGAATCATAGAGCATGGCATCAAGCAGTTTGGATAGATTGGATTACTTGGATGCTTTCTCCTTTCCATTTCTATCTCAAATTTTTTCAAAATATAGAAAATTGAGCTACTTTAACGTGGACACTGGATTCGTGTCATTCTGAGTGCTAAATAAAAAATTAATGGACGATTTAATGAGGAAATGTCAAGTTGATCGGGTAGTTAATTTCATTATTCTAAACTGATCATTGGTGCTAATTGAGTAAAGGCTTATAAATGAACTATAATCGATGGTATCACGCATTTCATGATAGATTGGATTTCTTCGATGGTGTGTCGTATCTAGTTATGTCTCAAATGTTTTTGACAATTTAGAAAATTGATCTAGCTTAACGTGGGCATTGGATTCGTGTTATTCTGAGCTATAAATCAAAAGTTACGGACGATTTAGTGCAGACATGTCATGTTTATCGACCTGTTAAAATGATCATTTTAAACTGATAATTGGGGCTCAATGAGTAAGAAAAGCTTGTAAGTAAAGAGTAATGCATGACATCACACAGTTTGGGATTTATTGAATTACTGGGCCGCTTTGTCGTATCTGTTTCTATCTCAAATTTTTTAACAATATAGAAAATTGATCAAGCTTAACATGGGCATTGGATTTCTGTCATTCTAAGCTCGAAATCAAAAGTTACATACGATTTAGTGCGAACATGTCAAGATTATTGGCCGGTTAATTTGATCATTCTAAACTGATCATTAGTGCTCATTGAGTAAATGCTTATAAATGAAGCATAATGCATGACATAACGCAGTTTAAGATAGATCGGATTACTTGGACTCTTTTTCTAATCTATTTGTGTCTCAAATTTTGTCTCAATACAGAAACTTTAACTAGTTCAACGTGGGCATTGGACTCATTTCATTATGAGCTCTAAATCAAAACTTAAGGAATATTTAGTGCAGACATGTCAAGTTAGTCAGCCAGTTAAAATGATCATTATAAACCGATCATTGGTGATCATTAAGTAAAAGCTTATAAATGAAGCATAATGCATGGCATCTCACAGTTTTGGATAGATTTTATTACTTCGAGGATTTGTCGAAGCAATTTTAGTCTTAAATTATATCACAATATAGAAAATTGAGCTTAACGTGGGCATTGGATTCGTGTCATTCTGAGCTATAAATAAAAAAGTTACAAATGATTTAATGCGGACATGTCAAGTTGATCGGCCAAATAAAATGATCATTCTAAACTAATCATTGGTACTCATTGAGTAAATGCTTATAAATGAAGCAAAATGCATGGCATCACACAGTTTGGAATATATAAGATTACTTGGACGCTTTGTCGTATCTATTTTAGTCTCAATTTTTGTCAAAATATAGAAAATTGAGCTAGCTTAACCCGGGCATTGGGTTCATGTCATTATGAGCTCTAAATCAAAAGTTACGGATGATTTAGTGCGGAAATATCAAGTTGATCGGGACATTAAAGTGATCATTCTAAACTGATCATTGGTGCACATTCAGTAAATACTTATAAATGAAGCATAAAGCATGGCATCAAAAGTTATGGACGATTTAGTGCAGACATGTCATTGGATTGGCTAGTTAAAATGATCATTGGTGCTCATTGAGTAAAGGCTTATAAATGAAGCATAATGCATAACAACACGCAGCTTTGGATAGATTTGATTACTTGGAGGACTTGTTGAAGCAATTTTAGTATTAAATTTTATCACAATGTAGAAAATTGAGCTAGATTAACGTGGACATTGGATTTATGTCAATCTGAGCTCTAAGTCAAAATTTAGCGACGATTTAGTGCGGACATGTCAAGTTTATTGGCCAGCTAAAATTATCATTTAAAACTAATCATTGGTGCTTATTGAGTAAAAGCTTATAAATGAAGCATAATGCATGGCATCATGCAGTTTGGTATAGATTGGATTACGTAGAAGTTTTGCCGTCTCCATTTCTATCTCAAATTTTGTCACGATGTAATTAACTGAGCTAGGTTCACGTGGGCATTGGTTTCGTGTTATTCTGTGCTCTAAATTAAAAGTTACGGACGATTTAGTGGGGACATGTCAAGTTGATCAGCCGTTAATATGATCATTCTATACTGATCATTGGTGCACATTGAGTAAAAGATTACAAAAGTAGCATATATGTATGACATCACGCAGTTTTGGATAAATTGGATTACTTGGATGCTTTGTCGTATCTATTTCTATCTTAAATTATGTCTCAATATAGAAATTTGAACTAGCTTAACGTGGGCATTCGATTCGTGTCATTCTGAGCTATAAATCAAAAGCTACGGACGATTTAGTGCAGACATGTCATGTTTATCGACCTGTTAAAATGATCATTTTAAACTTATAATTGGGGCTCATTGAGTAATAAAAGCTTGTAAATAAAGAATAATGCATGGCATCACGCAGTTTGGGATTCATTGAATTACTTGGACGCTTTGTCGTATCTTTTTCTATCTCAAAGTTTTTAACAATATAGAAAATTGATCAAGCTTAACATAGGCATTGGATTCCTGTCATTCTAAGCTCGAAATCAAAAGTTACATACGATTTAGTGGGAACATGTCAAGACTATTGGCCGGTTAATTTGATCATCCTAAACTGATCATTAGTGCGCATTGAGTAAATGCTTATAAATGAAGCATAATGCATGACATAACGTAGTTTAAGATAGATCGGATTACTTGGACTCCTTTTCTAATCTATTTGTGTCTCAAATTTTGTCCCAATACAGAAACTTTAACTAGTTTAACGTGGGCATTGGACTCATTTCATTCTGAGCTCTAAATCAAAACTTACGGAAGATTTAGTGCAGACATGTCAAGTTAGCCGGCCAGTTAAAATGATCATTATAAACCGTTCATTGGTGATCATTCAGTAAAAGCTTATAAATGAAGCATAATGCATGGCATCTCACAGTTTTGGATAGATTTTATTACTTCGAAGATTTGTCGAAGCAATTTTAGTCTCAAATTATATCACAATATAGAAAATTGAGCTTAACGTGGGCATTGGATTCGTGTCATTCTGAGCTATAAATAAAAAAATTACAAATGATTTAGTGCGGACATGTCAAGTTGATCAGCCAAATAAAATGATCATTCTAAACTAATCATTGGTACTCATTGAGTAAATGCTTATAAATGAAGCAAAATGCATGGCATCACACAGTTTGGGATATATTAGATTACTTGGACGCTTTGTCGTATCTATTTTAGCCTCAAATTTTGTCAAAATATAGAAAATTGAGCTAGCTTAACCCGGGCATTGGGTTCATGTCATTATGAGCTCTAAATCAAAAGTTACGGACGATTTAATGCGGAAATATCAAGTTGATCGGGCAGTTAAAGTGATCATTCTAAACTGATCATTGGTGCACATTAAGTAAATGCTTATAAATGAAGCATAAAGCCTGGTATCAAAAGTTACGGATGATTTAGTGCAGACATGTCAGTGGATTGGCTAGTTAAAATGATCATTGGTGCTCATTGAGTAAAGGCTTATAAATGAAGCATAATGCATAACAACACGCAGTTTTGGATAGATTTGATTACTTGGTGGACTTGTTGAAGCAATTTTAGTATTAAATTTTATCACAATGTAGAAAATTGAGCTAGATTAACGTGGGCATTGGATTTGTGTCATTCTGAGCTCTAAGTCAAAAGTTAGCGACGATTTAGTGCGGACATGTCAAGTTTATTAGCCAGTTAAAATTATCATTTAAAACTGATCATTGGTGCGTATTGAGTAAAAGCTTATAAATGAAGCATAATGCATGGCATCATGCAGTTTGGTATAGATTGGATTACGTAGACGTTTTGCCGTCTCCATTTCTATCTCAAATTTTGTCACGATATAATTAACTGAGCTAGCTTAACGAGGGCATTCGTGTTATTCTGTGCTCTAAATTAAAAGTTATGGACAATATAGTGGGGACATGTCAAGTTGATCAGCCGTTAATATGATCATTCTATACTGATCATTGGTGCACATTGAGTAAAAGATTATAAAAGAAGCATATATGTATGACATCACGCAGTTTTGGATAAATTGGATTACTTGGACGCTTTGTCGTATCTATTTCTGTCTCTAATTTTGTCTCAATATAGAAATTTCAACTAGCTTAACGTGGGCATTCGATCCGTGTCATTCTGAGCTATAAATCAAAAGTTACGGACGATTTTAGTGCAGACATGTCAAGTTCATAGGCCAATTAAAATGATCATTCTAAACTGATCATTGGTTCTCATTGAGTAAAGGCTTATAAATGAAGCATAATGCATGGCATCACACAGTTTGGGATAGATTGGATTACTTGTACACTTTGTCGTATCTATTATTTTCTCAAATTTTGTCTTAACATGGGCATTGGATTCGTGTCATTCGGAGCTATAAACCAAATGTTCCAGACGATTTAGTGCAGACATGTCAAGTTGATCGAACAGTTAAAATGATCATTCTAAACTGATCATTTGTGCTCATTGAGTAAAGGGTTATAAATGAAGTATAACGCACGGCATCACGCAATTTGAGATATATTGGATTACTTGGACACTTTTTCTTATCTATTTCAGTCTCAAACTTTTTTCTCAATATAGAAAATTGAGCTAGCTTAACATGGACATTGGATTCGTGTCATTCTGATCTATAAATCAAAAGCTACTAACGATTTAGGGAAGACATGTCAAGTTGATCGAGCAGTTAAAATGATCATTCTTAACTGAGCAGTGATGCTCATTGAGTACAGACTTATAAATGAAGCATAGTGGATGACATTACGTAGTTTTGGATACATTTTATTACTTGGAGGATTTGTCGAAGCAATTTGTCTAAACTTTTATCATAATATAGAAATTTGAGCTAGCTTAACGTGGGCATTGGATGCATGTCATTCTGCACTATAAATAAAATATTTACAGACAATTTAGTGCGGTCATATCAAGTTGATCAGCCAAATAAAATGATCATTCTAAACTGATATTTGGTGCACATTGAGTAAAGGCTTATAAATGAAACAAAATGCATGGTATCACGCAGTTTGGGATATATTGGATTACTTGGACACTTTGTCGTATCTATTTCTGCCTCAAAATTTTTAAAAACATAGAAAAATGAGCTAGTTTAACCTGGGCATTGGATTCGGGTCATTCTGAGCTCTAAATCAAATGTTACATACGATTTAGTGCGGACATGTCAAGTTGATCGTCCAGTTAATATGATTATTCTAAACTGATCATCAGTCCTCATTGAGTAAAGACTTCTTAATGAAGCATAATGAGTGGCATCACGCAGTTTGGGATAGATTGGATTAATTGGACGATTTGTCGTATCTAGTTCTGTCTTAAATTTTGTAATAGTATAGCAAAATAAACTAGCTTTAACGTGGGCATTGGATTCGTGTCATCTAGAGCTATAAATCAAAAGTTACACACTATTTATTGCAGAAATGTCATTTTGATGGGCCAATTAAAATGATCATTCTAAACTTATCACTGGTCCTCATTAAGTAAAAGCTTATAAATGAAGAATAATGCATGGAATCACACTGTTTGGGATAGATTGCATTACTTGAACGCTTTGTCTTATCTATTTCTTCCCCAAATTTTCTCACAATATATAAAAATGAGCTAGCTTAACATGGGCATTGGATTCGTATCATTCGGAGCTCGAAATCAAAATTTACGGACGATTTAGTGCAGACATGTCTAGGTTATCGGCCAGTTATATGATTATTCTAAACTGATCATTGGTGTTCATTGAGTAAAGGCTTATAAATGAAGCATAATGCATGGCATCACACAGTTTGGGATATATTGGATTACTTGGACACCTTGTCGTATCTAGTTCTATCTCAAATTTTGTCATAGTATAGAAAATTGAACTACACTAACGTGGGCATTGGATTTTTGTCATTGTGAGATATAACCCAAAAGTTACTGACAATTTAGGGCAGACATGTCAAGTTGATCGGCGAGTTAAAATTATAATTCTAAACTAATCACTGGTGCTCATTGAGTAATAGCATATAAATGAATAATAATGCATGAAATCACGCAGTTTTTGATAGATTGGATTACTTGGATGCTTTGTCGTATCTATTTTGGTTTCAAATTTCGTCAAAATATAGAAAATTGAGCTAGCTTAACATGGGTATTGGATTCTTGTCATTCTGAACTCTAAATAAAAAGTTACGGATGATTTATTGCGGACTTGTCAAGTTGATCGGCCCAGCTAATATGATTATTATAAACTGATCGTTGGTGCTCATTGAGTAAACGCTTATAAATGAAGCATAATGCATGGATTCACGCAGTATGGGATAGATTTTATTACTTGGATGCTTTTTCGTATCTAGTTTTGTCTCAAATTTTGTTACAATATAGAAAAATGAGCTAGCCTACGTGGGCATTGGATATGTGTCATTCTGAGCTGTAAATCAAAATTAACGGACGATTTAGTGCGGACATGTCAAGTTGATCGGTCAGTTAATATGATTATTCTGAAATGATCATTGGTACTCATTGACTAAGGATTATAAATGAAGCATAATGCCTGGCATCACGCAGTTTGGGATAGATTGGATTACTTGAACGCCTTGTCGTATCTAGTTCCGTCTCAAATTTTGTCACAACATAGAAAATTGAACTAGCCTAACATGGGCATTGGATTCGTGTCAATGTGAGTTATAACCAAAATATTACAAACGATTTAGTGCAGACATGTCAAGTTGATCGGCCAGTTAAAATGATCATTAATTCTAAACTGATCATTGGTGCTCATTGAGTAATAGCTTATAAATGAAGAATAATGCATGTAATCACTCGGTTTTGATAGTTTTGATATCTTGAATGATTTGTCGTATCTATTTCTATCTCAAATTTTGTCAAAATATAGAAAATTGAGCTAGCTTAACATGGGCATTGGATTTGTGTCATTCTAAACTCTAAATCAAAAGTTACAGATGATTTAGTGTGGACATGTCAAGTTGATCGGGAAGTTAATATGATTATTCCAAACTGATCATTGGTGCTCATTGAGAAAAATGCTTATAAATAAAGAATATTGCATGGATTCACTCAGCTTGGGATAGATTGTATTACTTGTACGCTTTGTCGTATCTATTTCTGTCTCAAAATTTGTCACAATAATAAAAATGAGCTAGCTTAACGTGGGCATTGGATCTTTGTCATTCTGAGGTCTAAATAAAAATTTACGGACAATTTAGTGCGGACATGCCAAGGTTACCGGCCAGTTAATATGATTATTATAAACTGATCATTGGTGCTCATTGAGTAAAGGCTTATAAATGAAACATTATGCATAGATTCACGCAGTTAGGGATAGATTTTAGTACTTGGATATTTTTTCGTATCTATTTTTTGTTTGAAATTTTGTCTCAATATAGAAAAATGAGCTAGAGTCATGTGGGCATTGAATTCGTGTCATTCTGAGTTATAACTCAAAAGTTACAGACGATTTAGTCCAGACTTGTCAAGGTAATTGGCCAGTGAATATAATTATTCTAAACTGACCATTGGAGCTCATTGAGTAAAGGCTTATAAATGAAGCAAAATGCAAGGCATCACACAGTTCGGGATATATTGGATTACTTGGACACTTTGTCGTATCTACTTCTGTTTCAAATTTTGCCACTATATAGATAATTGAACTAGTTTGATGTGGGCATTGGGTTCGTGTCATTCAGAGTTATAACTCAAAAGTTACAGACATTTAGTGCAGACGTGTGAAGTTGATCGGGCAGTTAAAATGATCATTTTAAACTGATCATTGGTGCTCATTGAGTAAAAGCTTATAAATGAAGAATAATGCATGGCATCAAACAGTTTGGATAGATTGGATTACTTGGACGCTTTGTCATCTCTATTTCTGTCTCAATGTTTGTCAAAATATAGAAAATTGGGCAAGCTAAACGGGGCCATTAGATTCCAGTCAGTTTGAGCTCTAAATCAAAACATACGGACAATTTAGTGCGGACATGTGAAGTTGATCGGACAGTTAATATGATTATTCTAAACTGATCATTGGTTCTCATTGAGTAAAGGCTTATAAATGAAGCATAATGCATGGCATCATGAAATTTAGGATAGATTGGATTATTTTTACGCTTTTCCGTATCTAGTTCTATCCCAAATTTAGTCACAATATAGATAATTTATCTAGCTTAACGAGAGCATTGGATTCGTGTCATTCGAAGCTATAAATCAAAAGTTACGGACAATTTAGTGCAGACATTTCAAGTTGATCCGCGAGTTAAAATGACCATTCTAAACTAATTATTGAAGGTCATTGAGTAAAAGCTTATGAATGAAAAATAATGCGTGGCATCACAAATTTCGGGATAGATTGGATTATTTGGATATTTTGTCGTATCTATTTCTGTGTCAAATTTTGCCACAATATAGAAAATTGAGTTAGCTTAATGTGGGAATTGGATTCGTATCATTCTGAGCTCTAAATAAAAATTTATGGACAACTAATGCGGACATGTCAAGTTTATCAGCCAGTTAATATGATTATTCTAAACTGATCTTTGGTGCTCATGGGTAAAGGCTTATAAATGAAGCATAATGCTTTACATCACGGAGTTTGGAATAGATTGGATTACTTGGACGCCCTGTCGTATCTTATTCTATCTCAAATTTTGTCATACTATAGAAAATTGAACTAGATTAACGTGGGCATTGGATTCGTGTCATTGTAAGTTATAACCCAAAAGTTACCGACAATTTGGGGCAGACATGTCAAGTTGATCGGCCAGTTAAAATTATCATTCTAAACTAATCATTGGTGCTCATTGAGTAATAGCTTATAAATGAATAATAATACATGGAATCACGCAGTTTGTGATAGATTGGATTAATTAGATGCTTTGTCGTACATATTTCAGTCTCAAATTTCGTCAACATATAGAAAATTGAGCTAGCTTAACATGGGTATTGGATTCTTGTCATTCTGAACTCTAAATCAAAAGCTACGGATGATTTATTGCGGACTTGTCAATTTGATCGGCCAATTATTATGATTATTCTAAACTGATAATTGGTGCTCATTGAGTAAACGCTTATAAATGAAGCATAATGCATGGATTCATACAGTTTGGGATAGATTGGATTACTTCAATGATTTGTCGTATCTATTTCAGTCTCAAATTTTTTCAAAATATAGAGAATTGAGCTAGCTTAACATGAGCATTGGATTCGTGTCATTCTAAACTCTAAATCAAAAGTTACAGATGATTTAGTGCGGACATGTCAAGTTGATTGGCCAGTTAATATGATTACTCTAAATTGATCACTGGTGCTCATTGAGTAAACGCTTATAAATGAAGAATATTACATGGATTCACGCAGTTTGGGATATATTGTATTACTTGGACGCTTTGTCGTATCTATTTCTGTCTCAAATTTTGTCACAATATAGAAAAATGAGCTAGTTAACGTGGGCATGGGATCTTTGTCATTCTGAGCTCTAAATCAAAATTTAAGACAATTTAGTGTGGACATGTCAAGGTTATCGTCCAGTTAATATGATTATTCTAAACTAACCATTGGAGCTCATTGAGTAAATGCTTATAAATGAAGCATAATGCATGGATTCACACAGTTCGGGATATATTGGATTACTTGGACACTTTTTCGTATCTACTTTTGTATAAAATTTTGTCACAATATAGAAAATTGAACTAGTTTGATGTGGGCATTGGATTCATGTCATTCTGAGTTATAACTCAAAAGTTACAGACGATTTAGTGCAGACGTGTGAAGTTGATCGGCTAGTTAAAATGATCATTTTAAACTGATCATTGGTGCTCATTGAGTAAAAGCTTATAAATGAAGAATAATGTATGGCATCAAATAGTTTGGATAGATTGGATTACTTGGATGCATTGTCATCTCTATTTCTGTCTCAAATTTTGTCAAAATATAGAAAATTGGGCAAGCTAAAAGGGGCCATTGGATTCCTATCAGTCTGAGCTCTAAATCAAAATTTATGGACGATTTAGTGTTCACATGTGAAGTTGATTGGACAGTTAATATGATTATTCTAAACTGATCATTGGTGCTCATTATGTAAAGGCTTATAAATGAAGCTTAATGCATGACATCATGCAATTTGGGTTATATTGGATTATTTGTATGCTTTGTTGTATCTAGTTCTATCCCAAATTTTTTCAAAATATAGCTAATTTATCTAACTTAACGGGAGCATTGGATTCGTGTCATTCTGAGCTCTAAATAAAAATTTATGGACAATTTAGTGTGGACATGTCAAGTTGATAAGCCAGTTAATATGATTATTCTAAACTGATATTTGGTGCTCATTGGGTAAAGGTTTATAAATGAAGCATAATGCTTGGCATCGCGGAGTTGGCATAGATTGGATTATTTGGACACCTTGTCGTATCTTATTCTATCTCAAAT
>JAENJI010001353.1:0-26672 GCA_018901935.1 Pugionium cornutum | reverse complement strand
TAGAACCGGGAATACCAATTAAAAACGTTTTAAAACGAACCTAAAGTTGTTAGACTCTCCCATTTCAAAAACGGAGTTCAAAGGGTCTAGAACATGCTTTGCTAGGGTTTGTCTTTGTTCTTGTGTCTTTGTTTCAGCGAATTGTTGTGTCAGTTTCTGTGTTTTACTTTGAACCTTTTACTTGTTTAGTTGTCTGATTTTGTCAGGTACCATGGTAGAAACCAGCAACAATGGAGAAGAATCCTCACACTCCAACAAACAACTCCTTGATTCCTTTAAAGTCATGATGGATGAAAGTATGGCAACCATGACAGCTGAAATAATAAGATCCATCAATGACCGAATTAGGATAAACCAACCACCTTCTGATACTAAGCAATACTACAGTCACTCATCTAGGTCACAACACCCTAGGAGAAGGTGGCCAAGATGACCAACCGCATAGGAATAACCAACCCAGTCCTCGCGACCCTTTGGCTGGCCTTAAAATCAAGATTCCCTCTTTCCATGGAACCAATGACCCTGAGGAGTATCTAGAGTGGGAAAATAAGATAGAAATAATCTTTGATTGTAGGGAATACACTCAGGATAGTAAGGTTAGGGTAGCACCAACCGCTTTTAAAGATTATGCCTTAAGTTGGTGGGATCAATTAGTTACTTCTAGGAGAAGGGCTGGGGATTTTCCTATATATTTGTGGAACCAGATTAAAGTAATCATGAGGAAAAGGTTTATACCTAGCCACTACCGTATGGAACTTCACTTTAAGCTTAGCAACCTATCTCAAGGCTCTAGAACCGTAGAGGAGTACTTTAAGGAGATGGAAACCTTATTGCTTAGGGCTGATGTTCAAGAGGATAGTTAAGCCAGTATGGATAGGTTCATGGGTGCACTTAATAGGGAAATCATAGATAGGCTAGAGGTTCACCATTATGTCGAAATAGAAGAACATCTCCATAAGGCTATCATGTTCGAAAAACAACTTAAGAGGAAAAACCCTAAACCCGGATTTCGTTCTAATAGGTTTAGCCAATCTAAGGAGGATAAGTCTAGAAAAGATTACAAGCCTTTCACTAAGACCAAGGTAGAAGATTTGAAATAAGGGTTCTAGCACCAAAACTAGGAAAATTCAGTGTTTTAAGTGTAAGGGCTTTGGTCAGTACTCTAGGGAATGTACAAATAAGAGAACCATAGTTATTAGCGCTAATGGTGAGGTAGAATCAGAGGATGACTATTTGGATGCTGAGTCCTTGGAAGAAAATGTAGACATGCCCCATGCTGGACAACTGTTAGCCACTAGGAGAACTCTAAACTTACAAACTAGGACAGAAAAGAATGAGCAAAGAGAGAACCTATTCGACACTCGTTGTCTAGTTAAGAGTAAGGTCTGTAGCTTAGTGATAGATGGAGGTAGCTGTACCAATGTAGCTAGTGAGATTATGGTAGAGAAGTTAGGACTTGGGATTATTAAGAGGTCTAAACCCTATAAGTTGCAATGGCTTAATGATGAGGGTGAGCTAGAAGTAGAGAACCAGGTCCTAGTTCCTTTGTCAACAGGCAAATATGAAGATGAGGTTTTATGCAATGTTTTACCCATGGATGCTGGTCATCTCTTGTTATGTAGACCTTGGCAATCGGATAGAAGGGTTATTCATGATGGTTTCACTAATAGGTACTCATTTGAGTTTAAGGGAAAGAAACGTATTTTAGTACTTTTATCCCTAGAAGAGGTTCATTTAGATCAGATAGCTTTAAAGAAAAACAAAACCCAATCCGAATACAAAAGCAAACCCAATGCCAACGGCACCACCAAACCACAAACCAAGCCAACAGCCAAACAACCGACTAATCTTATGATTAAGTCCAACCCAGGGAGTAACTTACTACACCTACTCTTTGTGTTTAAAGAATTCTTTCATACTAACCAATCTATGCAAGACATTTCTAGCAAAATTCAACTTCTTGTGCAGGAATTTAAAGATGTGTTTCCGGAGGAGCAACCGCAAGGCTTACCACCAATCGGAGGAATTGAGCACCAAATTCTACCAGGAGAATCTCTTCCCAACAAGCCAGCCTACAGAACCAACCTCCTGGAGACCAGGGAGCTTCAACAGCAAGTCATTGAACTCATGGAGAAAGCACATATCCATGAAAGTATGAGCATGTGTGTTGTACCTGTTTTGCTTGTCCCAAAAAAGGATGGAAACTGGAGAATGTGTGTTGATTGCAGAGCCATCAACAATATCACTGTAAAGTATCACCCTCCTATACCTATATTAGATGATATGTTAGATGAATTGCATGGTTCTAGCATCTTCTCTAAGGTAGATCTTAAGAGTGGTTATCACCAAATTAGGATGAAAGAAGGTGATGAGTGGAAAACTGCATTTAAAACTAAACAAGGTTTATATGAGAGGTTAGTAATGCCTTTTGGCTTGACAAATGCACCTAGTACCTTCATGAGATTGATGAACCATGTCCCTAGGGAATTCATAGATCATTTTGTGGTAGTATACTTACATTCTAGTTTTTAGCCGAACCTTAGATGATCATGTAGAACACCTCCGAAAGGTTTTTGAAGTGCTTAAGAAATTTTCTTTTGAAACATATAATCTTGTCTTCTTAGGTTTTTGTTATGAGTACATATGGTATAAATGAAGATTAAAGCATGGCAACACACAGTTTTGGATAGACTGGATTACTTGGACGCTTTGTCATATCTAGTTCTGTCTCAAATTTTGTCACAATATTGAAAATTGAGCTAGCTTAACATGGGCATGGGATTCGTGTCATTCGGAGCTCTAAATCAAAAGTTACGGACAATTTACTGCAGACCTGTCAAGTTGATAAGCCAGTTAATATGATCACTCTAAAGTGATCATTGGTGTTCATTGACTAAAGGGTTATACATGAAGCCTAATGCATGACATCACACAGTTTTTGATAGATTGGGTTACTTGGATGCTTTGTCGTATCTATTTCTACCTCAAATTTTGTCACAATATAAAAAATTAATCTAGCTTAACGTGGGCATTGGATTCATGTCATTTTAAGCTATAAAACAAAAGTTATGGACGATTTAGTGTGGACATATAATGTTGATCGGCCAGTTAATATGATCACTCTAAACCGATCATTGGTGCTCATTGAGTAAAGGCTTATAAATGAAGCATAATGCTTGAAATTATGCAGTTTTGGATAGATGGGATTTGTTGGACGTTTTGTCAAAGCAATTTTAGTCTTAAATTTTATCACAATACATAAAATTTAGCTAGCTTAACGTGGGCATTGGATTCGTGTCATTCTGAACTTTAAATCAAAAGTTACGGACGATTTATAGCGGACATGTCAAGTTGATCATCCAGTTAAAGTGATCATTCTAAACTGATCATTGGTGCTCATTAAGTAAAGGAATAAATGAAGCATAAAGCAAGACATAAATGAGCTTGGGATAGATTTGATTACTTGGGTGCTTTGGCTTCTCTATTTTGTCTCAAGTTTTGTTAAAATATAGAAAATTGAGCTAGCTTAATGTGGGCATTGGATTCGTGTCATTCAGAGCTCCAATTCAAAACTTACGTATGATTTAGTGCGTACATGTCAAGTTGATCGGCCAGTTAATGTGATTATTCTAAACTGATCACTGGTGCTCATTGAGTAAAGGCTTATAAATGAAGCGTAATGCATGACATCATGCAGTTTTGGATAGATTT
Organism: Pugionium cornutum; assembly: GCA_018901935.1. Taxonomy (NCBI): domain Eukaryota; kingdom Viridiplantae; phylum Streptophyta; class Magnoliopsida; order Brassicales; family Brassicaceae; genus Pugionium; species Pugionium cornutum. The sequence continues at coordinate 22,961 of JAENJI010001353.1, read as the reverse complement.
GATTACTTTGATGCTTTGTCATCTCTATTTCTATCTCAAATTTTGTCAAAATATTGAAAATTGAGCCATCTTAACGTGGGCATTGGATTCGTGTCATTCGGAGATGTAAATTTGAAGTTACGGATGATTTAGTGAGGACATGTCTAGTTGATCGGTCAGTTAAAGTGATCATTCTAAACTTATCATTGGTGCTCATTGAGTAAAGGCTTTATAAATGAAGCATAATGCCTAGCATCACAGAGTTTTAGATAGTATGGATTACTTGGACGCTTTGTCGAACCAAATTTAGTCTTAAATTTTATCACAATAGAGAAAATGGAGCTAGCTTAACATGGGCATTGGATTCGTGTCATTCGCAAATTATAATGATCATTCTAAACTGATCATTTGTGCTCATTAAATAAAGGCTTATAAATGAAGCATAAAATATGGTATCACGTAGTTTGGGATATGCTTGATTACTTGGATGTTTTGCCGTCTCTATTTTTTCTCAAGTTTTGGCAAAATATAAAAAATTGAGCTAGCTTAACGTGGGCATTGAATTCGTGTCATTCAAAGCTCGAAATCAAAACTTATGGACGATTTAGTGCGGACATTTCAAGTTGATCGGCAAGTTAATATAGTTATTCTAAACTGATCACTCATTGAGTTAAGTCTAATAAATGAATCAAAATGCATGGAATCACACAATATGAGATAGATTTGTCTACTTGGATGCTTTGTCGTATCTTGTTTTGTCTCAAATTATATTAGAATATAGAAAATTGAACTAGCTTAATGTGGGCATTGGATTCGTGTCATTCTTAGCTATAAATCAAAACTCACGGACAATTTAGTGCAAACATATCAAGTTGATCTGTCAGTTAAAATGATCATTCTAAACTTGTAATTGGTGCTCATTGAGTAAAAGCTTATAAATGAAGAATAATGCATGGCATCACGCAGTTTGGGATAGACTGGATTACCTGGATGTTTTGTCATATCTATTTGTGTCTCAAATTTTGTTTTAATATAGAAAATTGAACTAGCTTAACGTGGGAATTGGATTTGTGTCATTTTGAGATCTAAATGAAAAATTATGGATGATTTAGTGCGAACATGTCTAGTTGATCGGCCAGTTAAAGTGATCATTTTAAACTCATCATTGGTGCTCATTGTGTAATGCATGCCATCACTTAGTTTTAGAATGATTTGATTACTTGGACGCTTTGTCTTCTCTATTTCTATCTAAAATTTTGTCAAAATATAGAAAATTGAGCTAACTTAACGTGGGCATTGGAATTGTATCATTTTAGGCTCCAAATCAAAAGTTAAGCATGATTTAGTACGGACATGTCAAGCTGATCGACCAGTTAATATGGTTATTCTAAAGTGCTCATTGGTTCCCATTGAGTAAAGGCATATAAATGAATCATAATGCATGGCATCACGCAGTTTTGGATAGATTTGATTGCTTGGACGCTTTGTCGTATCTAGTTACGTATCTTATTTAGTCAAAGTATAGAAAATTGAACTTGTACGTGGGCATTGGATTCGTGCCATTCTGAGCTATAAATAAAAAATTACGGACCATTTAGTGCAGAAATGTCAAGTTGATCAGCCAGTTAAATGATCATTCTAAATTGATCATTGGTGCTCATTGAGTAAAAGATAATAAATGAAAAATAATGCATGGCATCACGCAGTTTAGGATAGACTGGATTACTTGAACGCTTTGTCGTATATAATTCCGTCTAAAATTTTGTTACAATATAGTAAATTAAGCTAGCTTAACATGGGGATTTGATTCGTGTCATTCTGAGCTCTGAATCGATAGTTATAGATGATTTAGTGCGGACATGTCAAGTTGATTGGCCAGTTAATATGATTCTTCTAAACAGATCACTGGTGCTCATTCAGTACAGGCTTATAAATGAAGCATAATGCATGGCATCATGCAGTTTTGGATAGATTTGATTACTTGGATGCTTTGTCGTCTCTATTTCTATCTCAAATTTTGTCAAAATATTGAAAATTAAGGTACCTTAATGTGGGATTGGATTTTTATCATTCTGAGCTCTAAATCGAAACTTACGGCCGATTTAGTGCGAACATGTAAAATTGATCGGCCAGTTAATATGATTATCCTAAAGTGATCATTGGTGCTCATTGTTTAAAGGTTTATAAATGAATCATGATGCATGGCATCACAAAGTTTTAGATAGATTGGATTACTTGGACACTTTTTGTATCTATTTTGGTCTAAAATTTTGTTACAATATAGAAAATTGAGCTAGCTTAAAGTGGGCATTAGATTCGTGTCATTATGAGCTCTAAATGAAAAGTTACGGACGATTTAGTGCGGACATGTCAAATTGATTGGTCAGTGAAAGTGATCATTCTAAACTCATCATTGGTGCTCATTGAGTAAAAGCTTATAAATGAAGAATAATGCATGGCATCACGCAGTTTAGGATAGACTGGATTACTTGGATGCTTTGGCTTCCCGTAGTTTGGGATAGATTTGATTACCTGGATGCGTTGTCTTCTCTAAATCTATCTCAAATTTTGTCAAAATATAGAAAATTAAGCTAGCTTAACGTGGGCATTGGCTTCATATCATTTTGGGTTCTAAATCAAAAGTTACACACGATTTAGTGGCGGACATGTCAAATTGATCGGCCAGTTAATATGATTATTCAAAATTGATCATCGGTGCTCATTGAATAAACCCATATAAATGAAGCATAATGCAAGTCATCATGCAATTTTGGATAGATATGATTACTTAGACGCTTTGTCGTATCTAACTTTGTCTCAAATTTTGTAACAATATAAAGAATTGAACTAGCTTAACATGGCCATTGGACTCGTATAATTCTGAGCTCTAAATTAAAAGTTACAGACCATTGCGGGAAGATATTTCAAGTTGATTGGCCAGTTAAAACGATCATTCTAAACTGATCATTGGTGCTCATTGAGTAAAAGCTTATAAATGAAGAATAATGCATGGCATCACGCAGTTTAGGATAGACTGGATTACTTGGATGTTTTGTCGTATCTATTCCAATCTCAAATTTTGTCATAATATTGAAAATTGATCTAGCTTAACGTAGGCATTGGATTCATGTCATTATGAGCTCAAAATCAAAAGTTTCGGACAATTTAGTGAAGACATGTCAAGTTGATCGCCAATTAAAGTGATCATTCTAAACTGATCATTAGTGCTCATTAAATAAAGGCTTATAATTGAAGCATATAGCATGACATCACGTGTTTGGGATAGATTTGATTACTTGGACGCTTTGTGGTCTCTATTTTTTTCTCAAGTTTTGTCAAAATATAGAAAATTGAGCTACCTTAACTTGGGCATTGGATTCGTGTCATTGTAAGCTCTAAATCAAAAGTTATGGACGATTTAATGCGAACATTTGAAGTTGATCGTCTAGTTAATATTGTTATCCTAAACTGATCACTGGTGCTCATTGAGTTAAGGCTTATAAATGAAGCAAAATGCATGGAATCGCGCAGTTTTGGATAGATTTGATTCATTGGATGCTTTGTCGCATCTAATTTTGTCTCAAATTTTGTTAAAATATAGAAAATTGAACTAGATTAATGTGGGCATTGGATTCGTGTCATTCTGAGATATAAATCAAAAGTTATGTATGATTCGTGTCATTGGTTCTCATTGAGTAAAAGCTTATAGATGAAGAATAATGCATCGCATCACGCAGTTTGGGATAGACTGGATTACTTGGACGCTTTGTTCAATCTATTTTTGTGTCAAATTTTGTGACAATATAGAAACTTGAGCTAGCTTAACGTGGGCATTGGATTCGTGTCATTATGAGATGTAAATCAAAAGTTACGGACGATTTAGTGTGGACATGTCTAGGTGATCGGCCCGTTAAAGTGATCATTATAAACTGATAATTGGTGCTCATTGAGTAAAGGCTTATAGATGAAGCATAATGCATGGCATCACATAGATTTAGATATATTGGATTACTTGGACGCTTTGTCGTTTCTACCTCAAATTTTGTTACAATATAGAAAATTGAGCTAGCTTAACATGGGGATTGGATTCGTGTCATTCTGAGCTCTAATCAAAGTTATAGACAATTTAGTGCGCACATGTCAAGTTGATCGGCCAGTTAATATGATTATTCTAAACTGATCACTTTTGCTGATTGAGTAAAGGCTTATAAATGATGCATAATGCATGGCATCATGCAGGTCTGGATAGATTTGATTACTTGGACGCTTTGTTACATCTATTTCTATCTCAAAGTTTATCAAAATATAGAAAATTGAGGTACCTTAACATGGGCATTGGATTTGTATCATTTTGAGCTCTAAATCGAATCTTACGGCCGATTTGGTGCGAACATGTTAAGTGATCGGCCAGTTATATGATTATTCTAAACTGATCATTGGTGCTCATTGAGTAAAGGCCTAGAAATGAAGCATAATGCATGGTATCACACAGTTTTAGATAGATTTAATTCCTTGGACGCTTTGTCGTATATATTTTTGTCTCAAATTTTGTCACAATATAGAAAATTGAGCTACCTTAACGTGGGCATTAGATTCGTGTCATTATGAGATCTAAATCAAAAGTTACGGAGGATTTAGTGCGGACATTTCTAGTTGATCGTCCAGTTAAAGAGATCATTCCAAATTGATAATTAGTGCTCATTGAGTAAAGGCTTATAAATGAAGCATAATGCATGGCATCACACAGTTTTAGTTAGATTTGATTACTTGGACGCTTTTTTGTATTTATTTTTGTCTCAAATTTTGTTACAATGTAGATTATTGAGCAACCTTAATGTGGGCATTGGATTCGTGTCATTCTGAGCTCTAAATCAAAAGTTACAGACGATTTAGTGGAGACATGTCAATTGATCGGCCAGTTAAAGTAATCATTCTAAACCGATCATTGGTAATAATTAAGTAAAGGCTTATAAATGAAGCATAATGCATGACATCATATAGTTTGGGATGGATTTCATTACTTGGACAATTTTTCTTCTCTATTTTTATCTAAAACTTCTTCAAAATATAGAAAATTGAGGCAGCTTAACATGGGCATTGGATTCGTTTCATTCAAAGCTCCAAATCAAAAGTTATAGACGATTTAGTGCGGACATGTCAAATTGATCGGCCAGTTAATATGATTAATCTAAACTATTCATTGGCGCTCATTAAGTAAAGGATTATAAATCAAGCATAATGCTCAGTTTTGGATAGATTTAATTACTTGGATGCTTATCGTATCTAGTTATGTCTCAAATTTTGTCATAATATAAAAAATTCAACAAGCTTAACGTGGGCATTGGATTCGTGTCATTCTGAGCTCTAAATAAAAAGTTACGGACCATTTCGTGCAGACATGTCAAGTTGATCATCCAGTTAAAATGATCATTCTAAACTGATCATTGGTGCTCATTTAGTAAAAGCTGATAAATGAAAAATAATGCATGGCATGACGCAGTTTGGGATGGATTGGATTACTTGGACACTATGTCGTATCTATTTTGTCTCAAATTTTGTAACAATATAGAACATTGAGCTAGCTTAACGTGGGCATTGGATAGATTTGATTAATTGGATGCTTTGTCGTATCTAGTTTTGTCTGAAATTTTGTTAAAATATAGAAAATTGAACTAGATTAATGTGGGCCTTGGATTCGCATCATTCTGGGATATAAATCAAAAGTTATGGACAATTTAGTGCCGGCATTTCAAGTTGATTGGCCAGTTAAAATGATCAATTTAAACTGATCATTGGTGCTCATTGAGTAAAAGCTTATAAATCAAGAATAATGCATCGCATCACGCAGTTTGGGATAGACTGGATTACTTGGACGCTTTGTTCAATCTATTTTTGTGTCAAATTTTGTGACAATATAGAAACTTGAGCCAGCTTAACGTGGACATTGGATTCGTGTCATTATGAGATGTAAATCAAAAGTTACGGACGATTTAGTGTGGACATGTCTAGGTGATCGGCCCGTTAAAGTGATCATTATAAACTGATAATTGGTGCTCATTGAGTAAAGGATTATAGATAAAGCATAATGCATGGCATCACATAGATTTAGATAGATTGGATTACTTGGACGCTTTGTCGTTTCTACCTCAAATTTTTTTACAATATAGAAAATTGAGCTAGCCTAACATAGGGATTGGATTCGTGTCATTCTGAGCTCTAATCAAAAGTTATAGACAATTTAGTGCGCACATATCAAGTTGATCGGCCAGTTAATATGATTATTCTAAACTGATCACTTGTGCTCATTGAGTAAAGGCTTATAAACGATGCATAATGCATGGCATCATGCAGTTTTGGATAGATATGATTACTTGGATGCTTTGTTACCTCTATTTCTATCTCAACGTTTGTCAAAATATAGAAAATTAAGGTACCTTAACATGGGCATTGGATTTGTATAATTTTGAGCTCTAAATCAAAACTTACGGCCGATTTAGTGCGAACATGTTAAGTGATCTGCCAGTTATATGATTATTCTAAACTGATCATTGGTGCTCATTGAGTAAAGGCCTACAAATGAAGCATAATGCATGGCATCACACAGTTTTAGATAGATTTAATTACTTGGACGCTTTTTCGTATCATTTTTGTCTAAAATTTTGTCACAATATTGAAAATTGAGCTATATTAACGTGGACATTGGATTCGTGTCACAATGAGCTATAAATCAAAAGTTATGGACAATAGTGCGGACATGTCAAGTTGATCGCCCAGTTTAATTGATCATTCTAAACTTATCATTGGTGCTTATTGATTAAACGCGTATAGGATCACGCAGTTTTTGCTAGATTGGATTACTTGAATGCTATTTCGTATCTAGTTGTGTCTCAAATTTTGTCACAATATAGAAAATTTAGCTAGCTTAACGTGAGCATTGGATTCGTGTCATTCTTCGCTCTAATCAAAAGTTATGGACGATTTAGTGCAGATATGTCAAGTTGATCAGCCAGTTAAAGTTGTCATTCTAAACTGATCATTGGAGCTCAGTGAGTAAAGGCTTATAAATGAAGCAAAATGCATGGCATCACGCAGTTTTGGCTATCTTGGATTACTTGAACGCGTTTTCGTATCTATTTCTATCTCAAATTTTTTCACAATATAAAAATTTTAGCTAGCTTAACGTGATCATTGGATTTGTGAGTTTCTAAACCCTAAATCAAAAGTTATGGACTATTTAGAGTGGACATTTCAAGTTGATCGGCTAGTTAAAGTGATCATTCTAAATTGATCATTGGTGCTCATTTTGCATAAAGACTTATAAATGAAGCATAATGCATGAGATCACGCAGTTTTGGCTAGATTAGATTACTTGAAAGATTTTTCGTATCTATTTCTGCTTCAAATTTTGTCACAATATAGAAAATTGAGCTAGCTTAATAAGGTTATTGGATTCGTGTCATTTTGAGCTCTAAATCAAAAGTTACGGACCATTTAGTGCGGACATTTCAAGTTGATCGGCCAGTTAAAGTGATCATTCTAAACTGATTATTGGTGCTCATTGCGTAAAGACTTAAAAATGAAGCATAATGCATGACATCACGAAGTTTTTGCTAGATTGGATTCGTTAAACGCTTATTCGTAGCTATTTCTATCTCAAATTTTGCCGCTCATTAAGTAAACGCTTATAAATGAAGCTAAAAGCATGGCATCAGGCAGTTTGTGATAGATTGGATTACTTGGACGCTTTTTCCTATCTCGTTCTATCTCAAATTTTGTCACAATATAGACAATTGAGCTAGCTTAACGTGGGCATTGGATTCGTGTCATTCAAAGCTCTAAATTAAAAGTTAAGGACGATTTAGTGCGGACATGTCAAGTTGATCTGCAGTTACAATGATCATTCCTAACTGATCATTGGTGCTCATTGATCAAAAGTTTATAAATGAAGCATAATGCATGGCATCATGGAGTTTGGGATAGATTGGATTACTTGGACGCTTTTTCCTATCTAGTTCTATTTCAAATTTTGTCACAAAATAGAAAATTGAGCTACCTTAACGTGGGCATTGGATTCGTGACATTCCGAGCTCTAAATGAAAAGTTACAGACGATTTGGTGTGGACATGTCAAGTTGATCGGCCAATTAAAATGATCATTCTTAACTGATCATCGGTGCTCATTGATTAAAAGCTTATAAATGAAGCATAATGCATGGCATCACGCAGTCTTGGATAGATTGGATTAGTTGGACCCGTGGTCGTCCCTATTTTGGTTTATAATATTGTCACAACATAGAAAATTGAGCTAGCTTAATGTGGGCACTTGATTCGTGTCATTCTGAGCTCTAAATCAAAAGTTACCGACGATTTAGTGCGGACATGTCAAGTTGATCGGCCCATTAAAATGAGCATTCTTAACAAATCATTGGTGTTTATGGAGTAAAGGCTTATAAATGAACCATAATGCATGGCATCACGCAGTTCGGGATAGATTTGATTACTTCAACGCTTTGTCGTATCTATTTTAGTCTCAAATTTTGTAACAATTAATTGAGTTAGCTTAACGTGTGCATTGGATTCAAGTAATTTGGAGCTCTAAATCAAAAGTTATGGACGATTTAGTGCGGGCATGTCAAGTTGATTTGCCAGTTAAAGTGATTTTTCTAAACTGATCATTGGTGCTCATTGAGTAAAGGCATATAAATGAAGCATAATATATGACATCACACAGTTCAGGTTAGACTGGATTGCATGGGCGCTTTGTCGTACCTATTTCTATCTAAATTTTTTTCACAATATAGAAAATTGATCTAACTTAACGTAGGCATTTGGTTCGTGTCATTCTGTGCTCTAAATCAAATGTTATGAACGATTTAGTGCGTACATGTTAAGTTGATCGCCGAGTTAAATTGATCATTCAAAACTGATCATTGGTGCTCATTGATTAAAGGCATATAAATGAAGCATAATGCATGACATCACGTAGTTTTCGAAAGATTTGATTACTTGCATGACTTGCTGAAGCAATTTTATTCTTAAATTTTATCACAATATAAATAATTGAGCAAGCTTAACGTGGGCATTGGATTCGTGTCATTCTTAGCTCAACATTAAAAGTTACAGACGATTTTGTGCGGAAATGTCAAGTTGATCAGCCAGTTAACGTGATCATTCTAAACTGATCATTGGTGCTCATTGAGTAAAGGCATATAAATGAAGCAAAATTCATGGCATCACGCAGATTTTCTAGCTTAGATTACTTGAACGCTTTTTCGTATATACTTCTATCTACAATTTTGTGACAAAATAGAAAATTTAGCTACCTTAATGCGGGAATTGGATTCCTTTCATTATGAGATATAAATCAAAGTTATGGACGATTTAGTGCAAACATGTCAAGTGTATCACCCTGTTAAATTGATCATTCTAAACTGATGTTCATGTCATTATACGCTATAAATCAAAAGTTATGAACGATTTAGTGCAGACATGTCAAGTTGATCGCCCAGTTAAATTGATCATTCTAAACTCATCATTGGTGCTCAGTGAGATAAGGCTTATAAATGAAACATAATGCATGGTATCAGGCAGTTTTGGTTAGAATGGATTACTTGAATGCTTTTTGGTATCAGTTTCTATCTCAAATTCTAGCTTAACGTGGCCATTGGATTCGTGTCATTCTGAGCTCTAAATCTAAAGTTATGGACGATTTAGTGCGGACATGTCAAGGTTATCGGCCTGTTAAAGTGACCATTCTAAACTGATCATTGGTGCTCATTGAGTAAAGGCTTATAAATGAAGCATAATGCATGACATCAAGCAGTTCGAGATAGATTGGATTACTTGGACGCTTTGTCGTATCTATATATTTATGTCTCGCATTTTTCACAATATAGAAAATTAAGCTAGCTTAACGTGGGCATTGGATTAGTGTTATTATGAGCTCTAAATACAAAGTTACGGATGATTTTGTGCGGAAATGTTAAGTTGATCGCCTAGTTAAAGTGATCTTTCTAAACTGATCATTGGTGCTCATTGAGTAAAGTCTAATAAATGAAGCATAATGCATGGCGTCACACAGTTTTGGCTAGATTGGATTACTTTTATGCTTTTTTGTATCTATTTCTATCACAAATTTCATCGCAATGTAGAAAATTGAGCTAGCTTAACTTGGCATTGGATTCGTGTCATTCCGAGTTCTAAATCAAAAGTTATGGACGATTTAATGTGGAGATGTCAAGATGATCGACCAGTTAAAGTGATCATTCTAAACTGATCATTGGTCCCAATGAGTAAAGGTTTATAAATGAAGCATTTTGCATGGCATCACACAGTTCGGGATAGATTGGATTACATGGACGCTTTTTCGTGTCTATTTCTATCTCAAATTTTGAAAAATATAGAAAATTGAAATAGCTTAATGTGCGCATGGGATTCATGTCATTCTGAGCTCTAAATCAAAAGTTTCGCACAATTTAGTGCGGACACGTCAAGTTGGTCAGCCAGTTAAATTGATAATTCTTAACTGATCTTTGGTGCTCATTGAGTAAAGGCTTATAAATAAAGCATAATAAATGAAATCAAGCAGTTCGGGATAGATAAGATTACATGGACACTTTGTCGTATCTTTGTCTGTCTCAAATTTTTTCGAAATATAGAAAATTCAGATAGTTTAACATGGGTATTGGATTCGTGTAATTCTGAGCTCCAATTCAAAAGTTACAAAGATTTAGTGCGGACATGTTAAATTGATCGGCCAGCTAAAGTTATCGTTCTAAACTAATCATTGGTGCTCATTGAGTAAAGGCTTATAAATGAAGCATAATGCATGACATCACATAGTTCGGGATAGATTGGATTACTTGGATACTTTTGCTTATCTTTTTATGTCTCAAATTTAATCACAATATAGAAAATTTAGCTATCTTAACATTGGCATTGGATTCATGTCATTCTGAGCTCTTAAATTTAAGTTACAGATGATTTAGTGGAGACATGTCAAGATGATCGGCCAGTTAAAGTGATCATTCTAAACTGGTCATTGTTGCTCAATGAGTAAAGGATTATAAGTGAAGAATAATATTTGGCATCACAGAGTTTTGGATAGACTGGAATACTTGAACGCTTTTTGTATCTATTTCTATCTCAAATTTTGTCACAATATAGAAAATTTAACTAACTTAACATGGGCATTGGATTCTAGTTATTCTAAGCTCTAAATCAAAAGTTACGGACGATTTAGTGCGGATATGTAAAGTTGATCGGCCAGTTAAAGTGATCATTCTATACTGAGCATTGGTGCTCATTGAGTAAAGGCTTATAAATGAAGCATAATGCGTGGCATCACGCAGTTTTGACTAGATTGGATTACTTAAACACATTTTCATATTTATTTCTGTCTCCAATTTTGTCACAATATTGAAAATTGAGCTAGCTTAACGTGGGCATTGGATTCGTGTCAGTTTGAGCTCTAAATCGTAGGTTACGGATAATTTAACGCGGACATGTCAAGTTGATCGGCATGTTAAAGTGATCATTCTAAACTGATCAGAGGTCCTATTGAGTAAAGGCTTATAAATGAAGCATAATGCATTGAATTACGCAGTTCATGATAGATTGCATTACATGGACGCTTTTTGTACCTATTTCGGTCTCAAACTTTGTCACAATATAGAAAATTGAGCTAGCTTAACGTGGGCATTGGATTCGTGTCATAATGAGCTATAAATCAAAAGTTATAGACGATTTAGTGCGCACATGTCAAGTTGATCGCCCAGTTTAATTGATCATTCTAAACTTATCATTGGTGCTCATTGAGTAAACGCGTATAAATGAAGCATAAAGCATGGGATCACGCAGTTTTTGCTAGATTGGATTACTTGAATGCTGTTTTGTATCTTGTTCTGTCTCAAATTTTGTCACAATATTGAAAATTTAGCTAGCTTAACGTGAGCATTGGATTCGTGTCATTCTTAGCTCTAAATCAAAAGTTTTGGACGATTTAGTGCAGACTTGTCAAGTTGATCAGCCAGTTAAAGTTATCATGCTAAACTGATCATTGGAGCTCAGTGAGTAAAGTCTTATAAATGAAGCAAAATGCATGGCATCACGCAGTTTTGGCTAGATTGGATTACTTGAACGCGTTTTCATATCTATTTCTATCTCAAAATTTTTCACAATATAAAAATTTTAGCTAGCTTAACGTGGTCATTCGATTTGTGAGTTTCTAAGCTCTAAATCAAAAGTTACGGACGATTTAGAGTGGACATTTCAAGTTGATCGGCCAGTTAAAGTGATCATTCTAAACTGATCATTGGTGCTCATTACATAAAGACTTATAAATGAAGCATAATGCATGGCATCACGCAGTTTTGGCTAGATTAGATTACTTGAACGCTTTTTCGTATCTATTTCTGTTTCAAAGTTTTTCACAATATAGAAAATTGAGCTAGCTTAACAAGGTTATTGGATTCGTGTCATTTTGAGCTCTAAATCAAAAGTTACGGATTATTTTGTGCGGACATTTCAAGTTGATCGGCCAGTTAAAGTGATCATTCTAATCTGATCATTGGTTCTCATTGCGTAAAGACTTAAAAATGAAGCATAATGCATGGCATCACGAAGTTTTTCCTAGATTGGATTCCTTAAACGCTTTTTCGTTGCAATTTCTATCTCAAATTTTGTTAAAATAAAGAAAATTGAGCTACCTTAATTTGTGCACTGGATTTGTGTGTGTTTTAAGCTTTAAATCAGAAGTTACCGACGATTTACTACAGACATGTCTAGTTGATCGGCCAGGTCAAGTGATCATTTTAAACTGATCATTTGTGCTCATTAAGTAGAGGTTTATAAATGAAGCAGAAAGCACGCATCACGTAGTTTGGGATAGATATGATTGTTTGGAAAATTTCTCGTATCTAGTTATGTATCAAAGTTTGTAACAATAAAGAAAATTGAGCTACCTTAACGTGGGAATTGTATTCGTGTTATTTTGAGCTCAAAATCAAAAGTTATCGACGATTTTGTGCGGACTTTCAAGTTGATCGGCCAGTTAATATGATTTTTCTAAACTGATCATTGGTGCTCATTGAGTAAATGCCTATAAATGAAGCATAATGCATGACATCACGTAATTTGGGATAGATTGGATTACTTGGATGCTTTGTGTATCTGGTTCTGTCTCAAACTTTGTAAAAATATAAAAAATTGAGCTAGCTTAACGGGGGCATTGGATTCGGGTCATTTTGAGCTCTAAATCAAAATTTATGGACGATTAAGTGCAAACATGTCAAATTGATCGGCTAATTAATATGATTTTTTAAAACTGATCATTGTTGCTCATTGAGCAAAGGCTTATAAATGATGCATAATGCATGGCATCACACAGTTTTGGATAGATTGGATTACTTGGATGCTTTTTCGTCTCTATTTCTATCTCAAACTTTTTTAAAATATAGAAAATTGAGCTAGCTTAACGTGGGCATTGGATTTGGGTGTTTCTGAGCTCTAAATCAAAAGTTATAGACGATTTAGTGCGGACATGTCAAGTTGATCGGCCAGTTCAAGTGATCATTCTTAATTGATCATTGGTGCGCATTAAGGAAAGGCTTCTAAATGAAGCATAAATCACGGCATCACGCAACTTGTGATAGATTGGATTACTTGGACGCTTTGTTGTCTTTGTTTCTGTCACAAATTTTGTCAAAATAAAGCAAATTTAGCAAGCTTAATGTGGGCATTGGATTCGTGTAATTTCTAGCTCAAAATTGAAAATTACAGACGATTTAGTGCGGACATGTTAAGTTGATCGGCCAGTTAATATGTTTATTCTAAACTGATCATTGGTGCTCATTGAGTAAAGGCTTATAAATGAGGCGTACTACACGACATCATGCAATTTGGGATAGATTGGATTATTTGGACGCTTTATCGTATCTATTTATGTCTCAAATTTTGTAACATCAGAGAAACTGAGCTAGTTTAACATGGACATTGGATTTGTGTCATTCTGAGCTCAAAAACAAAAGTTACGGATGATTTAATGTGGACATGTCAAGTTGATTGGCCTGTTAATATGATTTTTCTAAACTGATCATTGGTGCTCACTGAGTAAAGACATATAAATGAAGCATAATGCATGGCATCACACATTTTTGGATAGATTGGATTATTAGGACGCTTTGTCATCTCTATTTCTATCTCAAACTTTGTCAAAATATAGAAAATTGAGCTAGCTTAACATGCACATTGGATTCGTGTGTTTCTGAGCTCAAAATCAAAAGTTACGGAAAATTTAGTGCAAACATATCAAGTTGATCAGCCAGTTAATATGATCATTCTAAACTGATCATTGGGGCTCATTGAGTAAAGGCATATAAATGAAGCATAATGCATGGCATTACGAAATGTGGGATAGATTGGATTATTTGGACGCTTTTTCGTATCTATTTCTGTCTGAAATTTTGTAACACTAGAAAATTGAGGTTGCTTAATGTGTGCATTGGATTCGTGTCATTATGAGCTCAAAATCAAAATTTATAGATGATTTAGTGGGGATATGTCAAGTTCATCGGGAAGTTAATATGATTTTTCTAAACTGATCATTGGTTCTCATTGAGTAAAGGCTTATAAATGAAATACAATGCCTTGCATCATACAGTTTTGGATAGATTGGATTACTTGAATGCTATGTGGTCTTAATTTCTATCTCAAATTTTTTTAAAATATTGGAAATTGAGCTAGCTTAACGTGGGCATTGGATTCATGAGTTTCGGAGCTCTAAATCAAAAGTTACGGACGATTTAGTGCGGATATGTCAAGTTGATCGGCCAGTTAAAGTGATCATTATAAACTGATCATTGGTGCTCATTAAGGAAAGGCTTCACGCAACTAGGGGTATATTGGATTAGTTGGACGCTTTGTCGTCTCCATATCTGTCATAAATTATGTCAAAATAAAGAAAATTTAGCAAGTTTAACGTGGGCATTGGATTCATGTCATTTTGAGCTCTAACTCAAAAGTGATGAACGATTTAGTGCGGACATGTCAATTTGATCAGCCAGTTAATATGATCATTCTAAGCTTATCATTGGTGCTCATTGAGTAAAGCCTTATAAATGAAGCATAATGCATGGTATCACGCAGTTAGGGATAGATTGGATTATTTGGATGCTTTGTCGTATCTGATTGTGTCTCAAATTTTGCAACAATATAGAAAATTGAGCTTTCTTAACATGGGCATTGAATTCGTGTCATTTTGAGCTCAAAATCAAAAGTTATGGACGATTTAGTGCGGAAATGTCAAGTTGATCGGCCAGGTAAT
Source organism: Pugionium cornutum (assembly GCA_018901935.1). NCBI lineage: Eukaryota > Viridiplantae > Streptophyta > Magnoliopsida > Brassicales > Brassicaceae > Pugionium > Pugionium cornutum. The sequence continues at coordinate 7,661 of JAENJI010001353.1, read as the reverse complement.
ATGATTTTTCTAAACTGATTATTGGTGCTCATTGAGTAAAGGCTTATAAATGAAGCATAATGCAAGGAATCACACAGTTTTGGATAGATTAGATTTATTGGATGCTTTGTTGTCTCTATTTCTATCTCAAATTTTGTAAAATATAGAAAATTTAGCTAGCTTAACGTGTGCATTGGATTTTTGTGTTTTTGAGCTTTAAATAAAAAGTTATTGACGATTTACAGCACATATGTCTGGTTGATCGGCCAGGTAAAGTGATCATTTTAAACTAATCATTGGTGCTCATTAAGTAAAAGTTTATAAATGAAGCAGAAAGCACGACATCATGTAGTTTGGGATAGATATGATTGTTTGGACAATTTTTCCTATCTAGTGATGGATCAAATTTGGTAACAATAAAGAAAATTGAGCTACCTTAACGTGGGCACTGTATTCGTGTCATTTTGAGCTTAAAATCAAAAATTATCGACGATTTTGTGCGGACATGTCAAGTTGATCGGCCAGTTAATATGATTTTTCTAAACTGATCATTAGTGCTCATTGAGTAAATGCTTATAAATGAGGCAAAACCCAAGGCATCACGTAATTTGGGATAGATTGGATTATTTGGATACTTTGAGTATATGGTTATATCTCAAACTTTGAAAAAATATAGAAAATTGAGCTAGCTTAACGGGGGCATTGGATTCGGGACATTTTTAGCTCTAAATCAAAAGTTACGTACGATTTAGTGCATACATGTCAAATTGACCGGCCAGTTAATATGATTTTTCTAAACTGATCATTGGTGCTCATTGAGCAAAGGTTTATAAATGATGCATAATGCATGGCATCACACAGTTTTGGATAGATTGGATTACTTGGACGCTTTTCGTCTCTATTTCTCTCTCAAACGTTTTTAAAATATAAAAAAATTGAGCTAGCTTAACGTGGGCATTGGATTCGTGTGTTTCTGAGCTCTAAATCAAAAGTTACGGACGATTTAGTGCGGACATGTCAAGTTGATCGCCAGTTCAAGTCATCATTCTTAACTGATCATTGGTGCTCATTAAGGAAAGGCTTCTAAATGAAGCATAAATCATGGCATCACGCAACTTGTGATAGATTGGATTACTTGGATGCTTTGTTGTCTTTATTTCTGTCACAAATTTTGTCACAATAAAGAAGATTTAGCAAGCTTAACGTGGGCATTGGATTCGTGTAATTTTAAGCTCAAAATTGAAAATTACGGACAATTTAGTGCGTACATGTTAAGTTTATCAGCCAGTTAATATGTTCATTCTAAACTGATAATTGGTGCTCATTGAGTAAGGGCTTATAAATGAGGCATATTGCACGACATCATGCAATTTGGGATATATTGGATTATTTGGATGCTTTATCGCATGTATTTATGTCTCAAATTTTGTAACATTAGAGAAATTATAGCTAGCTTGACGTGGGCATTGGATTTGTGTCATTTTGAGCTCAAAATCAAAAGTTACGGATGATTTAATGCGGACATGTCAAGTTGATCGGCCTGTTAATATGATTTTTCTAAACTGATCATTAGTGCTCATTGGGTAAAGACTTATAAATAAAGCATAATGCATGGCATCACACATTTTTGGATAGATTGGATTATTTGGACGCTATGTCGTCTCTATTTCTATCTCAAACTTTGTTAAAATATATAAAATTGTGCTAGCTTAACATTGGCATTGGATTCTTGTGTTTCTGAGTTCTAAATCAAAAGATTCGGACAAATTAGTGTGGATATATCAAGTTGATCCGCCATTTAATATGATAATTTTAAACTGATCATTGGTGCTCATTGAGTAAAGTTTTATCAATAAAGCATAATGCATGGCATCACACAATTTGGAATAGATTAGACTATTTGGACGCTTTGTCGTATCTATTTTGTCTCAAATTTTGTAAGAATTTAGAAAATTGAGTTAGCTTAACGTGGGCATTTGATTATCGTGTCATTCTGAGCTCAAAATCAAAAGTAACAGAAGATTTAATGTGGACATGTCAAGCTGATCGGCCTTTTTATATGGTTTTTCTAAACTTATCATTGGTGCTCATTGAGTAAAGGCTTATAAATGAAGAATAATGCATGTCATCATACAGTTTTGGATAGATTGGATTACTTGTATGCTTTACCGTCTATATTTCTATCTCAAATTCTGTTAAAATATGGAAAATTCAGCTATTTTAATGTGGGCATTGGATTCGTCTGTTTCTGAGCTCTAAATCAAAAGTTACGGACGATTTAGTGCGGACATGTCAACTTGATTGGCCAGTTAAAGTGATCACTCTAAACTAATCATTGGTGCTCATTAAGTCAAGGCTTATAAATGAAGCATAAAACAGGGCATCACGCAACTTAGGATAGATAAGATTACTTGGACGCTTTGTCTCCTCAATTTCGGTAACAAATTTTTGCAAAATTAAGAAAATGTATCAAGCTTAATGTGGGTATTGGAATCGTGTCATTTTGAGCTCAAAATAAAAAATTACGGAAGATTTAGTGCTGATATATCAACTTGATCGGCCAGTTAATATAATAATTCTAAACTGATTATTGTTGCTCATTGAGTAAAGGCTTATAAAGAAAGTATAATGCATGGCATCACAGAGTTTGGTATAGATTGGATTGTTTTGATGCTTTCTTATATCTAGTTATGTCTCAAATTTTGTAACAATAGAGAAAAATGAGCTAGCTTAACGTGGGCATTGTATTCGTGTCATTTTGAGCTCAAAATCAAAAGTTACGGACGAGTTAGTGCGGACATGTCAGTTGATCGGCCAGTTAATATGATTTTTCTAAACAGATCAATGGTGCTCATTGAGTAAAGGCTTAAATATGAAGCATAATGCATGGCATCACACAAATTTGGATAAATAGGATTACTTGGACGCTTTGTTGTCTCTGTCTCTATCTCAAATTTTGTTAAAAATGAAGAGAATTGAGCTAGCTTAATGTGGGAATTGGATTCGTGTGTTTCTGAGCTCTAAATCAAAAGTTACAGACGATTTAATGCGGACATGTCAAGTTGATCGGCCAGTTAAAGTGATCATTCTAAACAGATCATTAGTTCTCATTAAGTAAAGGCTTATAAATTAAGCATAAAGCATCGCATCACGCAACTTGGGATAGATGGGATTACTTCGATGCTTTGTCGTCTCCATCTCTTTCTCAATTTTTTTAAAATAAGTAAAATTTAGCAAGCTTAATGTGGGCAATGGATTCGTGTCATTTTGAGCTCAAAATATAAAAATCATTGGTGTTCATTGAGTAAGGCTTATAAATGAAGCATAATGAATGGCATCACGGAGTTTTGGATAGATTGGATTCTTTGGACGCTTTCTGGTATCTAGTTATGTCTCAAATTTTGTAACAATAGAGAAAATTGAGCTAGTTTAACGTAGGCATTGGATTCGTGTCATTTTGAGCTCAAAATCAAAAGTTACGGACGATTTAGTGCATATATATCAAGTTAATCGGCCAGTTAATATGATTTTTCTAAACTGATCATTGGTGCTCATTGAGTAAAGGCCTATAAATGAAGCATAATGCATTGCACCACACAGTTTTGGATAGATAGGATTACTTGGACGCTTTATCGTCTCTATTTCTATCTCAAATTTTGATAAAGTATAGCAAATTGAGCTAGCTTATTGTAGGCATTGGATTCGTGTGTTTCTGAGCTCTAAATCAAACATTACGGATGATTTAATGCAGACATGTCAACTTATTCAACCAGTTAATATGACCATTCTAAACTGATCATTGGTGCTCATTGAGTAAAGGCTTATAAATGAAGCATTATGCATGGCATCACGCAGTTTGAGATAGATTAGATTATTTGCACACTTTGTCATCTCTACTTTCGTCTTAAATTTTGTCAAAATATAGAAAATTTATCTAACTTAATGTGGGAATTGGATTCGTGTCATTTTGAGCTCAAAATCAAATGTTACGCACGATTTAGTGCGGTCATGTCAAGTTAATCGGCCAGTTAATATGACCATTCTAAACTGATCATTGGTGCTCATTGAGTAAAGACTTATAAAAGAAGTATAATGCATGGCATCACACAGTTTTGGATACATTGGATTACTTGGATGCTTTGTCGTATCTATATGTTTGTCTCAAATTTTGTCAAAATATAGAAAACTGAGCTAGGTTAACGTGGACGTTGGATTCGTGTCATTTTGAGCTCTAAATCGAAAGTTAAAGACAATTTAGTGCGGACATGTCAAGTTCATCGGCTAGTTAAAGTGATCATTCTGAAATGATTGTTGGTGCCCATTGACTAAATGCTTGTGAATGAAGCATAATGCATGGCATCACACAGTTTTGGATACATTGGATTACTTGGACGCTTTCTCATATATATTTTTTCTCAAATTTTGCAAAATATAGAAAATTAAGCTAGCTTTACGTGGGCATTGGATTCGTGTCATTCTTAGCTCTAAATCAAAAGTTACAGACGATTTAGTGCTGATAAGTCAAATTGATCCGCCAGTTAAAGTGCTCATTCTGAACTGATTGTTGGTGCTCATTGAGTAAGGGCTTATAAATGAAGCATAATGCATGGCATCACACAGTTTTGGATACATTGGACTACTTGGACTTTGTCATATCTATTTCTGTCTCAAATTTTGCAAAATATAGAATATTGAGCTAGCTTTACGTGGGCATAGGATTCGTGTCATTCTTAACTCTAAATCAAAAGTTACAGACGATTTTGTGCGGACATGTCAAGTTGATCGGCCAGTTATAGTGATCATTCAGAACTGATCGTTGGTGCTTATTGAGTAAAGGCTCATTGAGTAAAGGCTTTCAAATGAAGCATACAGCATGGCATCAAGCGGTTTAGATAGATTCGATTACTTGAATGCTTTGTTGTCTCTATTTCTATCTCAAATATTCTCAAAATATACTCTATTGAGCTAGCTTAACGGGGGCATTGGATTCGTGTCATTCGGAGCTTTAAATCAAAAGTTACAGACAGTTTAGTGTGGACATGTCAAGTTGGTCAGCTAGTTAAAGTAATCATTCTAAACTGATCATTGGTGCTCATTGAGTAAAGGTTTGTAAATGAAGCATAATGCATGACATCACACAGTTCAGGATAAATTGGATTACTTGAACGCTTTGTCGTTTCTAGTTCTTTCTCAAATTTTGTCACAATATAAAAAACTGAGCTAGTTTATAAATGAAAAAAATTGGATTACTTAAATCGTCCGTAACTTTTAATTTAGTGCTCACAATATCACGCAATTTGGAATGGATTAGATTACTTGGATGCTTTGTCTTATCTAGTTATGTCTCAAAATTTGTCACAATGTAGAAAATTGAGCTAGCTTAACGTGGGCATTGGATTGGGGTCATTATGAGCACTAAATTAAAAGTTACGGACGATTTAGTGCGGACATGTCAAATTGATCGGCAAATTAAAGGGCTCATTCTGAACTGATCGTGGGTGCTCATTGAGTAAGAGCTTATAAATGAAGCATAATGCATGGCATTACACAGTTTTGGATACATTGGATTACTTGTACACTTTGTCGTATGTATTTATGTCTCAAATTTTGCAAAGTAATCCCATTTATCCAAACTATTTGATGCCATGTGTTATGCTTCAATTTTAGGCCTTTACTTAATGATCACCAATGCTCAACTTAGAATGATCACTTTTACATGCCAATAAACATGACATGCCCACACTAAATCGTCCATAACTTTTCATTTAGAGCTCAGAATGACACGAATCCAATGTCCACGTTAAACTAGTTAAATTTTCTATATCGTTACAAAATTCGACACAGAAATAGATACGAAAAAGCGTCCCAGTAATCCAATCCATCCCAAACTGCGTGATACCATGCATTATTTTTCATTTATTAGCTTTTACTAAATGAGAACCAGTGATCAGTTTAGAATGATCATTTTAACTGGCCGATCAACTTGTCATGTTTGCACTATATCATCCATAACTTTTCATTTATAGCTTAGAACGACACGAATCCAATACCCACATTAAGGTAGTTCAATTTTCTATATTGTGACAAAATTTGAGGCCGAACTAGATACAACAAGGCGTCTAAGTAGTACAATCTATCCCAAATTCCTTGATGCCATTCATTATTAATCATTTATAAGCCTTTACGTAATGAGCACCAAAGATCAGTTTAGAATGATGAATTTTTAACTAGCTGATCAAATTGACATATCCGCACTAAATTGTCCGTAACTTTTTGATTTATAGCTCGGAATGACAGGAATCCAATGCCCACGTTAAGCTAGTTCAATTTTTTATATTTTGACAAAATTTGAGACAGACATAGAGACAACAAAGCATCCAAGTAATCCAATCTATCCCAAACTGCGTGATGCCATGCTTTATTCATCACTTATAAGCCTTTATCTAATAAGCACCAATGATCAGTTTAGAATGATCACTTTAACTGCCCAATGAACTTGACATGTACGCTCTAAATCGTCCATAACTTTTGATTTAGCTCTAAATCGTTCATGAAAGCCCGCGTTGGGAATTATGTTTCCCGCAAATAGCCATCGGGAATCCGTCGGAAATCCGTCAGACGGCTTAGATCACATGCATGATCGACAAATAGTCTATCCATATCGCATTTACGTTTTTGACGGTTTTCCGACGGTTTTCCGACGGCTTTCCAACAGAATTACCAAAGCCATCGGAAATCCGTCCGTTATGTAAATCAATATTTTGAAAAAACATTAAACTAAAAAAGTTAAAAAATATATAGATAAATTTAAAAATAAAATCATAAATTATAAGATTGTCTACGGATTTCCGATGGAATTACCATCACCTTTGAAAATTCGTCGGAATAAATTATAATCACAAATATTTATTTTCAATATTTTTCGGTTTACTATAATTTATTATAATTATAATAATGTGAAATGAAATATTATATGTAAAATGATAATTTATATATAATTTAATATGGAAAAAAAATATTATTATCACAAATTTAATCTGGATCTGATGAATATTCCAAATTAGCTGAATTTTGGTCGTCAAACTCGCCAATCTCTTTTTCTGAATCTTGAAACACGTTGTAATCTCCGTTCATGGTGTCATCAACAACAAGGTTAACTTCAAGAGAAGTGTCTATTGAACCTAAGTTAACAATTGTGTTTTGTTGGAGGGTCTTGTTTGGTAATACCACATACCATTCCTCTAGGATGTATTGAGGTGACTGTAATCCAAGGATCTTTTTTGTTCCTCACACGAGGATATCGAATGTAACAAACCTGGTGCGCTTGTGATGCAAGTATAAAAAGATCATATTTTCGATATCGTTTATGAGAGTCGACAGTTGTAACACCGAATTCGTCTTGAAGTTGACCCATGACAAGGTCATACCAGTCACAGTAGAACACAATACACCTCAAATCAATCATTCCTGGATAGTGAACTTTTAATATTTCACAAAGAATACCGTTGTATACAATTTCTCCCGATTGAGATGATATACCATAATTACAAGTTCTTTGTGAGTTTTCTTTGTGATGACTTTTAAAAGCATATCATCATGTCATGCAGGTCATCTATTTTTTTGTTTGGACTTGCGATGGAAAATAGAGGCTGGCGAAGTTAGATGTTACTTCATTAATATTT
>JAENJI010001352.1:0-43126 GCA_018901935.1 Pugionium cornutum | reverse complement strand
GATCAATTTAGAATGATCATTTTAACAGGCCGATAAACTTGACATGTCTACACTAAATCGTCTGTCAGTTTTGATTTATAGCTCAGAATGACACGAAACCAATGCCCACGTTGAGCTACCTCAATTTTCTATATTGAGACAACATTAAAAACAAATATAGATACGACAAACCATCCATGTAATCCAGTCTATCCTAAACTACGTGATGCCATCCATTACACTTCATTTATAAGCTTGTACTCAATAAGCAACAATGCTCAATTTAGAATGATCATTTTAACTGGCCGATCAACTTGACATTTATTCACCAAATCGTCCGTAAGTTTTGATTGAAAGCTGAGAATGACACGAATCCAATTCACACTTTAAGCTAGTTCAATTATCTATATTGTGAAAATTTTTGAGATAGAACTAGATATAACAACGAGTTCCAGTAATCCAATCTATCCAAAACTGCGTGATGCCATGCATTATGCTTCATTTATGAGCCTTTACTGAATGAGCACCAATGATCAGTTTAGAATAATCCGTTATATCCAAAATGGCGATATGTTGTGCATTATGCGAAATTTATAAGCATTTACTCAATAAGCACCTATATTCAGTTTAGAATAGTCATTTTAACTGGCCGATGAACTTGACATGTATACGCTAAATCGTCTCTAACTTTTGATTTATGGCTTCGAATGACAGAAATCCAATGCCCCCGTTGAGCTAGTTCAATTTTCTATATTGAGACAAGATTTGAGACAAATATAGATACGACAAAGCGTCCAAGTAATCCAATCTATCCCAAACTGCGTGATGCCATGCATTATACTTCATTTATAAGCCTTACTCAATAAGTACCAATGATCAATTTAGAATTATCCTTCGAATTGGCCGATCAACTTGACATGACTTTACTAAATCGTCTGTAAGTTTTTGTTTATATCTCAGTATGACAAGAATCATATGCCCACGTTAAGCTATTTCAATTTTCTATATTGTGATAAAATTTGAAACAGAACTATATACGACAAAGCGTCCAAGTAATCCAATCTATACAAAACTGTATGATGCCGATGCCATGCATTATGCTTCATTTATAAAGCTTTACTCAATGAGCACCAATGATCAGTTTAGAATAATCATATTAACTGGCCGATTAAATTGACAAGTCTGCACTAAATCGTCCGTAACTTTTGATTTAGAGCTCAGATTGACACGAATCTAATGCCCACATTAAACTAGCTCAACTTTCTATATTGTGATAAAATCTAAGACTAAAATTTCTTTGACAAAGCATCCATGTTATCCAATCGATCCAAAACTGCGTAATGTCATGCATTATGCTTCATTTATAAGCCTTTACTCAATGAGCACGATTAATCAGTTTAGAATGATCATATTAATCAGCCGATCAACTTGACATGTCTTCACAAAATCGTCCGTAACTTTTTATTTATAGCTCAGAATGACACGAATCTAGTGCCCATGTTAAGCTAGTTCAGTTTTCTATTTTGAGGCAAAATTTGAGAAACAAATAGATACGACAAAGTGGTTGAGTAATCTATTCTATACCGAATGATGAGATGCCATGAATTATGCTTCATTTATACGCTTTTACTCAATGAGCACCAATGATCAGTCTAGAATAATCATTTTAACTAGCCGATCAACTTGACATGTCTGTGCAATATCGTCACTAACTTTTGATTTATAGCTCTGAATGACATGAATCCAATGCCCCTGTTAAGCTAGTTCAATTTTCTATATTGAGACAAAATTTGAGGCAAATATAGATACGACAAAGCATCCAAGTAATCTAATCTATCCCAAACTGTGAGATGCCATGCATTATGCTTCATTTATAAGCCTTACTCAATGAGCACCAATGATCAGTTTAGAGTTTAGAATAATCATTTTTTTCATTAAATTCTAACTTTTTAGATATGATGCTCCAAATGACACGTAATCCAATGCCCCATAATTTTAAATTAAAGCTAGAATGATCAATTTGTATATATTGAGACTAAATTTGAGACAAATATAGATATGAAAAGCGTCGAGTAATCCAATCTATCCAAACTGTTTAATGCATTATGCTTCATTTATAAGCCTTTACTCAATAAGCACCAATGATCAATTTAGAATGATCATTCGAATTGGCCGATCAACTTCACATGACTTCATTAAATCGTCCGTAAGCTTTTATTTATATCGCAGAATGACATGAATCCAATGCCCACATTAAGCTATTTCAATTTTCTATATTGTGACAAAATTTGAAACAGAACTATATACAACAAAGCGTCCAAGTAATCCAATCTATACAAAACTGTATGATGCCATCCATTCTGCTTCATTTATAAAGCTTTACTCAATGAGCACCAATGATCAGTTTAGAATAAAAGTATTAACTGGCCGATTAAATTGGCAAGTACACACTAAATCATCTGTAACTTTTGATTTAGAGCTCAGATTGACACGAATCGAATGCCCACGTTAAACTACCTTAATTTTCTATATTGTGATAAAATCTAAGACTAAAATTTCTTCGACAAAGCGTCCACGTAATCCAATCTATCCAAAACTGCGTAATGTCATGAATTATGCTTCATTTATAATCCTTTACTCCATCAGCACGATTGATCAGTTTAGAATGATCATATTAACAGGCCGATCAACATGACAAGTCCACACTAAATCGTCCATAACTTTTGATTTATAGCTCATAATAACACGAATCCAATGCCCACGTTAAGCTAGCTCAATATTCTATATTGTGACAAAATTTGAGACAGAAATAGGAATGACAAAGCATCCAAGTAATCTAGTCTAACCCAAACTGTGTGATGCCAAGCATTATTCTTCATTTATAAGCTTTTACTCAATGAGCACCAATGATAAGTTTAGAATGATCATTTTAACAGGCCGATCAAGTTGACATGTTTGCACTAAATCGTCTGTCAGTTTTTATTTATAGCTCAGAATGACACAAAACCAATGCCCATATTGAGGTAGCTCAATTTTATATATTGAGACAAAATTAAAAACAAATATAGATACGACAAAGCGTCCAAGTAATCCATTATATCCTAAACTGCGTCATGCCATCCATTTTACTTCATTTATAGGCCTTTACTCAATAAGCATCAATGATCAATTTAGAATGATCATTTTAACTGGCCGATCAACTTGACATGTATTCACCAAATCGTCCATAAGTTTTAAATTAAAGCTGAGAATGACATGAATCAATTCCCACTTTATGCTAGTTCAATTATCTATATTGTGAAAAAAATTTGAGATAGAACTAGAAATAACAATGAGTTCCAGTAATCCATTCTATCCAAAACTGTGTGATGCCATGCATTATGCTTCATTTATAAGCCTTTACTCAATGAGCACCAATGATCAGTTCAAAATAATCATGTTAACTGGCCGATCAACTTGACATGTCCTCACTAAATCGTGCGTAACTTTCGACTTAGAGCTCAAAATGATACGAATCCAGTTTCCATGTTAATCTACCTCAATTTTCCCTATATTCACAAAATTTGAGATAGAAATAGAGACGAAAAAGCGTCCAAATAATCAAATCCATCCCAAACTACGTGATGCCATGCTTGATGTTTCATTCATAAACCTTTACTTAATGAGCACCAATGATCAGTTTGGAATGATCACTTTTACAGGCCGATCAACTTGACATGTCCACACTAAATTGTCCATAACTTTTGATTACAGCTCTGAATGACACGAATCCAATGCCAACTTTAACCTAGTTCAATTTTTTACATTCTGATAAAATTTGAGACAGAACTAGATACGACAAAGCGTCCAAGGAATTAAATATATCCAAAACTGCGTGATGCCATGCATTATGCTTCATTTATAAGCGTTTACTCAATGAGCACCAATGATCAGGTTAGAATAATCATATTAACTGGCTGATCAACTTGACATGTCCACAATAAATTGTCCGTAACACGAATCCAATGCCCACGTTAAGCTATTTCAATTATTTATGTTGTAAAAAAGTTAAAGAAAAAATAGATACGAAAAAGCGTCCAAGTAATCCAATCTATCTAAAACAATGTGATGCCATGCATTATGTTTCATTTATAAGCATTTACTCAATCAGCACAAATTATTAGTTTAGAATGTCACTTTAACTGCCCGATTAACTAGACATGTCCACGTTAAATTGTCCGTAACTTTTAATTTAGAGAATGACACGAATTCAATGCCTACGTAATCTAGCTCAATTTTCTATATTGTGATAAAATTTAAGACTAAAATTGGTTCGACAAAGCATCCAACTAATCCCATCTATCCAAAACTGTGTAATCTCATGCATTATGCTTCATTTATAAGCCTTTACTCATGAGCACCAATGATCATTTCAGAATTATCATACTAACTGACCGATCGACATGACATGCCCAAACTAAATCGTCCGTAACCTTTGTTTTATAGCTCGGAATGACACGAATCCAATGCCCACGTTAAACTAGCTCAATTTTCTATATTGTGACAAAATTTGAGACAGAATAGATACGAAAACCCATACAAGTAATCTTGTCTAACCCAAACTGCGTGATGCCATCTATTATGCATCATTTATAAGCTATTCCTCAATGAGCACAATGATCCGTTTAGAATGATCATTTTAATTGGCCGATCAACTTGACATGTCTACACTAACTCGTCCGTAACTTTTGAATTATAGTTCAGAATGACACGAATCCAATGCCCACATTAAACTAGTTCAATTTTCTATATTGAGAAAAAAATTTGAGATAGAAATAGATACGAAAAAGCGTCTAAGTAAGCCAATCTATCAAAAACTGCGTGATTTCATGCATTATGCTTCATCTATAAGGCTTTACTAAATGAGCACCAATGATCACTTTAGAATGATCATATTAACTTGCCGATCAACTTTTCATGTCCTTAACTTTTGATTTAGAGCTCAAAATCACACGAATCCAATGCCCACAATAAGCTAGCTCAATTTTCTATATTGTGACAAAATTTGAGATAGAAATAGATACGACAAACCGTCCAAGTAAACGAGTCTATCCTAAACTGTGTGATGCAATGCTTTATGTTTCATTGATAAACCTTTACTTAATGAGCACCAATGATCAGTTTGGAATGATCACTTTAACAGGCCAATCAACTTGACATGTCCACACTAAATCGTCCGTAACTTTTGATTATAGCATCAGAATGACACGAATCCAATGCCCACGTTAAGCTAGTTCAATTTTTAATATTCTGAAATTTTTTGAGACATAACTAGATATGAAAAAGTGTCAAAGTAATCAAATATATCCAAAACTGCGTGATGCCATTCATTATACTTCATTTATAAGCCTTTACTTAATGAGCACCAATGATCAGTTTAGAATAATCATATTAACTGGCCGATCAAGTTGACATGTCCGCATTAAATTGTCCGTAACTTTTGACTTATAGTTCAGAATGGCACGAATCCAATGCCCACGTTAAACTAGTTCAATTTTCTATATTTTGACAAAACTTGAGATAAAATAGAGACGACAAAGCGTCCAAATAATCAAATCTATCCCAAAATACATGATGCCATACATTATGCTTCATTTATAAGCCTTTATTTAATGAGCACTAATGATCAGCTTAGAATGATCACTTTAATTGGCCGATCTACTTGACATTTCTGCACTAAATTATCCTTAACTTTTGATTTAGAGCTCATAATGACATGAATCCAATGTCCATGTTAAGCTAGATCAATTTTCTATGTTGTGACAAAATTTAAGACAGAAACAGATAAGAAAAAACATCGAAGTAATCCAGTCTATCCTAAACTGCGTGATGCCATGCATTATTCTTCATTTATAAGGTTTTACTCAATAAGTACCCATGATCAGTTTATAATGATCTTTTTAACTGACCAATCAACTTGACATGTCTGTACAAAAATGGTCTGTAACTTTTGATTTAGAGCTCAGAATGACACGAATCTAATGCACATGTTCAGCTAGTTCAATTTTTTATATTGTGACAACATTTGAGACAGAACTAGATACGACAAAGTGTCCAAGTAATCAAATCTTGCCAAAACTTAGTGAGGCCATATATTATTCTTCATTTATCATCTTCTATTCAATGAGCACCAATGATCAATTTACCATGATCATTATAACTAGCCGATCAACTTGACATTTATGCACTAAATGGTCTGTAACTTTTTATTTATAGCTCTGAATGACACGAATCCAATACCCACGTTAAACCAGTTCAATTTTCTATATTTTGAAAAAATATGAGACAGAAATAGAGAAGACAAAGCGTCCAAGTAATCAAATCATTCTAAAACAAAGTGATGCTATGCATTATGCTTCATTTATAAAGCTTTTACAAAATGAGCCCCAATGATCAGTTTAAAATGATAGTTTAACTGGCCGATCAACTAGACATGTCCGCAATAAATAGTCCGTAACTTTGATTTAGATCTCAGAATGACACGAATCCAATTCCCATGTTAAACTAGTTCAATTTTCTACATTGAGACAAAATTTGAGACACAAATAGATATGACAAAACATTCAGGTAATCCAGTCTATCCCAATTTGCATGATGCCATGCATTATTCTTCATTTATAAGCTTTTACTCAATGAATGCATTATTCTTCATTTATAAGAATTTACTCAATCAACACCAATGATCAGTTTAAAATGATCATTTTAACTGGCCGATCATCTCGACATTCCTGCACTAAATCGTCCGTAACTTTTGATTTATAGGTCAGAATGACACGAATCAAATGCCCACGTTAGGCTAGTTCAATTTTCAATATGTTGAAAAAATTTGACATGTCCGTACTAAATCGTACGTAACCTGGAATTAAAAAGACAACTAAGAAAAAGACTAAGAAGTAAATAATGTTTTAACTTGACTCTTCCTCTCTTATTTTGTGGATGATGAGATAGAATGGGCCTTGATTCACCAAGAGGGTGTGGTAAAGTACCTTGGGATTGCCTCATTAAAAACCTATCTTAGAAAACCCATTGGGACAAAACTAAGAATAGGGAACAAGAGTACAATCCAAGGCACCTCTCTTGGTGAGGTTTAGGAGGCTTGAATCACAACCAATGTGGTTGGATGAGCACACACTAAACTGGCCTTAATGGTGTTGAAAAGGTGCTGTAGTGTTGTCTTAAGTTTGGGTTGCTTGGATCGGGTAATGGGGCCATTGAAGATTTGTAGGCTTTCATCTCTAATATTTGCAGGTTCTAGCTGCTCCTTAGCATCTTTAGTGGCTTCTTCCTCCTCTGGTTCAAGCTGCTCCTAGGTTGTGGTTCCTTGCTGGCCATGATCACATCATCCTCCCCTAGTTGAGAAGGATTTGACCTCAAATCTGTTTCATATGCAAAATATGGAACCAAATAAGTAATATTGAAGCTTGAACTCATTTGGTACTTACCTAGAAGATCCAGCTGGTAGGCATTGTCATTGATCTTCTTGATGACTTTGAATGGGCCATCAATCCTAGGCATTATCTTGGATTTCCTTTCACTCGAAAATCTATCTTTGCGCAAATGGATCCACACCAAGTCTTTTTCCTCAAATGCTAACTCCTTTCGGCCTTTATTGGCTTTTTGAGCATACATCTTAGTCATGAACTTTTTTAACCATCTCAGCCTTTTTTCTTTCCATCAAGGCTTGTCCTTTCACTCAAAGGTAAACACATTAGATCCAAAGGTGAGATGGGATGGAACCCATAAACAATTTCGAATGGTGAGTACTTAGAAGCAGTATGCCTACCATGATTATATGCGAATTCAACATAAGGCAAGCATTCTTCCCAAGTCCTAAGATTCTTTTTAATCAAAGCTCTTAACAAATTAGAGAATGTTCTATTAACTACTTCAGTTTGACCATCCAATTGCGGGTGAGAAGTTGTGGAGAAACAAAGCTTAGTTCCTAGCTTAGACCAAAGTGTTTTCCAAAAGTAACTAAGGAACTTAGTGTCTCTATCTGATACTATGGTACTAGGCATGCCATGAAGTCTAACTATCGCCTTAAAAAATAATCCGGCAATGTTAACGGCATCATCCATCTTATGAGCAGGAATAAAGTGAGTCATTTTGGAAAATCCACCAACTACAACAAACACAGAATCCTTTCCAGTCTTATTTCTAGGCAATCCAACAACAAAATCAATAGAAATATCATGCCAAGGGTGCAAAGGTATAGGAAGAGGGGTATACAAACTGTGCTTTTGGATTGTGGATTTGGCGTGCATGCAAGTTACACATCTTTGGCAAGCTTTCTCAACATCACTCCTCATGTGTGGCCAAAAGAAGTGTTCCTGCAATACATTTAATGTCTTTACCATGCCAAAGTGACCCATAAAACCACCTGAATTTGCTTCCTTAACAAACAAGTGCCGTAAAGAGGAGTTAGGTACACATAACCGATTATCATCAAACAAGAAGCCTTCACTCTTAAAGTATTTTCCAGTACCAAACTTCTCACATGAAGCATAAATATCCTTAAAATCAGCATCAGTAGCATATAACTCTTTGATTTACTCAAACCCTAGCAGTTTAGCATCTAAAGAGTTCAAGAGCACATACCTCTGAGAAAGAGCATCGGCTACGACATTCTCTTTACCTTTCTTGTATTTGATAACATAAGGGCAGGTCTCAATGAATTCGACCCAGCTAGCATGTCTTTTTTCAGCTTTTGTTGCCCTTTGAGATGTTTGAGTGACTCATGGTCGGTATGGATGACAAACTCCTTGGCCAAAGATAATGTTCCCATGTTTGCAAGGCCCTCACAAGCGCATATAGTTCTTTGTCATAGGTTGGGTAATTGAGTGTGGCCCCTCCAAGTTTCTCACTAAAGTAGGCTATGGGCTTCCTTTCCTGCATAAGAACAGCACCAATAACAACTTCTGAGGCATCACATTGAATTTCAAAAGTTTTATCAAAGTTAGGAAAAGATAGCATCGGGGAGTGTGTGAGCTTGTCTTTCGAGGTTTGGAATGCCTCCTTTTGCGCCTGCTCCCACTTAAATCCCACATTCTTTTTGATAACCTTAGTGAATGGAGCTGCTATAGTCCTAAATTCCATGAAAAACCTCCGGTAAAATCCAGCTAGGCCATGGAAGTTCCTTACTTCCCCAACATCTTTTGGACTCGGCCACTCCTTAATCACTTTTATCTTTTCCTCATCAACCTCAACGTACTGACAACAAAACCTAAGAAGACAAGATTATCTGTTCCAAAAGAAAATTTCTTAAGATTGTCTTACAAGGTTTCCTTTTAAAGCACTTCAAAAACCTTTCGGAGGTGTTCATACATGATCATCTAAGGTTCGGCTAAAAACTAGAATGTCATCAAAGTATACTACCACAAAAAGACCTTTGAATTCCTTAAGGACATGGTTCATCAATCTCATGAAGGTAGTAGGGGCATTTGTCAAGCCAAAAGGCATTACTAACCCCTCACACAAACCTTCTTTAGTTTTAAATGCAGTTTTCTACTCATCACCTTCTTTCATCCTAATTTGGTGAGAACCACTCTTAGCATCTACCTTAGAGAAGATGTTATAACCATGTAATTCATCTAACATATCATCTAATATAGGTATAGGATGGCGATACTTAACAGTGATATTGTTGATGGCTCTGCAATCAACACACATTCTCCAGCTTCCATCCTTTTTGGGGACAAGAAAAACAAGTACAACACACAGGCTCATACTTTCACGGATATGTCCTTTCTCCATGAGTTCAATGACTTGCTGTTGAAGCTCCTTGGTCCCCAGGCGGTAGGTTCTATAGGATGGCTTGTTGGGAAGAGATCCACCTGGTAGAAGTCAATTTGGTGCTCAATTCCTCGGATTGGTGGTAAGCCTTGTGGTTGCTCCTCTGGAAACACATCTTTAAATTCCTGCAAAAGAAGGTTAATTTTGCTAGGAATGTCTTGCATAGATTGGTTTGTATGAAAGCATTCTTTAAGCACAAAGAGTAGGTGTAGTAAGTTACTCCCTGGGTTGGACTTAATCATAGTATTAGTCGGTTGTTTAGCTGGTGGCTTGGTTTGCGGTTTGGCGGTGCCGTCGGCATGGAGCTTGTTTTTGTATTCGGATTGGGTTTTGTTTTTCTTTAAAGCTATCTGATCTAAATGAACCTCTTGTGGGGATAAAGGTACTAAAATATGTTTCTTTCCCTTAAACTCAAATGAGTACCTATTAGTGAACCCATCATGAATAACCCTTCTATCCGATTGCCAAGGTCTACCTAACAAGAGATGACCAGCATCCATGGGTAAAACATTACATAAAACCTCATCTTCATATTTGCCTATGGACAAAGGTACTAGGACCTGGTTCTCTACTTCTAGCTCACCCTCATCATTAGGCCATTACAACTTATAGGGTTTAGACCTCTTAATAATCCCAAGTCCTTACTTCTCTACCAAAATCTCACTAGCTACATTGGTACAGCTACCTCCATCTATCACTAAGCTACAGACCTTACTCTTAACTAGACAGCGAGTGTGGAATAGGTTCTCTTTTTGCTCATTCTTTTCTGTCCTAGTTTGTAAGTTTAGAGTTCTCCTAGTGACTAAGAGTTGTCCAGCATGGGGCATGTCTACATTTTCTTCCAAGGACTCAGCATCCGAAAGGTCATCCTCTGATTCTACCTCACCATTAGCGCTAATAACTATGGTTCTCTTATTGGTACATTCCCTAGAGTAGTGACCAAAGCCCTTACACTTAAAACACTGAATTTCCCTAGTTTTTGTGCTAGAACCCCATATTTCGTATCTTCTACCTTAGTTTTAGTGAAAGGCTTATAATCTTTGCTAGACTTATCCTCCTTAGATTGGCAAACCTAGTAGAACTAAATCCGGGTTTAGGGTTTTTCCTCATAAGTTGTTTTTCGAACATGATAGCCTTATGGAGAAGTTCTTCTATTTCAACATAATGGTGAATCTCTAGCCTATCTATGATTTCCCTATTAAGGCCACCCATAAACCTAGCCATAGTGGCTTCACTATCCTCTTGAACATCATCTCTAAGCAATAAGGTTTCCATCTCCTTAAAGTACTCCTCTTTGGTTCTAGAGCCTTGAGATATGTTCCTAAGCTTAAAGTGAAGTTCCCTATGATAGTGGCGAGGTATAAACCTTTTCCTAATGATTACTTTCATCTGGTTCCACAAATATATAGGAAAATCCCCAGCCCTTCTCCTAGAAGTTACTAATTGATTCCACCAACTTAATGCATAATCTTTAAAAGCGGCTGGTGCTACCCTAACCTTACTATCCTGAGCGTATTCCCTACAATAAAAGACTATTTCTATCTTCTTTTCCCACTCTAGATACTCCTCAGGGTCATTGGCTCCATAGAAAGAGGGAATCTTGATTTTCAGGCCAGCCAAAGGGTCACGAGAACTGGGTTGGTTATTCCTATGCAGTTGGTCATCTCTTGGCCGCCTTCTCCTAGGGTGTTGTGACCTTGATGAGTGACTGTAGTATTTATCAGTATCAGATGGTGGCTGGTGTATCCTAATTCGGTCATTGATGTATCTTTCTATTTCAGCTCTCATGGTTGCCATACTTTCATCCATCATGGCTTTAAAGGAATCACAGAGTTGTTTGTTGGAGTGTGAGGATTCTTCTCCATTATTGCTGGTTTCTACCATGGTACCTGACAAATTCAGACAACTAAACAAGTAAAAGTTTCAAAGAAAAACACAGAGAGTACTTATACTAGTCTAGGAAATTGAAAATGACTGCTAAAATTCTACCAAAACATTAAAGGAAATACATAGGGAATTACAAAGACAACTAAGACAAAGACTAAGAAATAAATAATGTTTTGACTTGATTCTTCCTCTCTTATTTCGTGGATGATAAGATAGAACTGGCATTGATTCACCAAGAGGTTGTGGTAAAGTACCTTAGGCTCGCCTCATTAAAAACCTATCTTAGAAAACCCATTGGGACCAAATTAAGAATAGGGAAAAAGAGTACAATCCAAGGCACCTTTCAATGAGGTTTAGGTGGCTTGAACCACAACCAATGTGGTTGGATTAGCACACACTAAAATGGCCTGAATGGTATTGAAAAGGTGCTGTAGTGTTGTCTTAAGTCCGGCTGGCTTGGATCGGGTAATGGGGCCATTGAAGATTTGTAGGCTTTCATCTCCAATATCCGCGGGTTCTAGCTACTCCTTAGCATCTTTAGTGGCTTCTTCCTCCTCTGGTTCAAACTGCTCCTTAGGTGGTGATTCCTTGCTGGCCATTCTCATATCAAACTGGCCAATCAACTTGACATGTCCGCACTAAATCGTCCGTAACTTTTGATTCAGAGCTCAGAATGACACAGATCCAATTAATGCCCACGTTAAGCTAGCTCAATTTTCTATATTTTGACAAATTTTAAGGCAAGAATAGAGATGAAAAATCCTCCAAGTAATTAAATCTATCCCAAACTACGTGATGCCATGCTCTATGCTTCATTTATAAGCCTTTACTTAATAAGCACCAATGATCAGTTTAGAATTATAACTTTAATTGGCCGATAACCCTGACATGTCCACACTAAATTGTCTGTAGCTTTTGATTTAGAGCTCAAAATGACACGAATCCAATGCCCACTTTAAGCTAGCTCAATTTTCTATATTGTTAAAAAATTGAGACAGAAATAGATACGACAAAGCGCCCAAGTAATCCATTCTATCCTAAACAGTGTGATGCCATGCATTATTCTTCATTGATAAGCTTTACTCAATGAGCACTAATTATAAGTTTAAAATAATCATTTTAATTGGCTGATCAGTTTAACATGTCTGCACTAAATGATACGTAACTTTAAATGTATAGCTCAAAATAACAAGAATCCAATGCCAACGTTAAGCTAATTCAATATTTTATATAGTGACAAAATATAAGATAGAAATAGATACGACAAAGCCTACAAGTAATCTAATCTTTCCAAAACTGCGTGATGCCATGCATTGTGCTTCATTTATAAGCCTTTACTTAATGAGCACTAATGATCAGTTTAAAATGATCATTTTACCAGGACGATCAACTTGACATGTTTGCACTAAATTCGGTGTAACTTTTGATTTCTAGCTCAGAATGACCCGTATCCAATGCCCACGTTAAGCTTGCTCAATTCTCTTTATAGAAGCAAAATTTGAGACAGAAATAGATACGACTAAGCGTCTAACTAATCCAATCTATCCTGAATTGCGTGATGTCATACATTATGCTTCATTTATAAGCCCTTACTCAATGAGCACCAATGATTGGTTTAGAATAATCATTTTAACTAGCCGATCAACTTCACATGTCAGCACTAAGTCGTGTATGACTTTTGATTTATAGCTCAGAATAACACGAATCCAATGCCCACGTTAAGGTAGTTCAATTTTCTATATTGAGACAAAATCTGAGACGAAAATTGATACGACAAAGCGTGCAAGTAATCCAATCTATCCAAAACTGCGTGATGCCATGCAACATGTATCATTTATAAGCATTTACTCAATGCACACCAATGATCATTTTAGAATGATCATATTAACTGGCCGATCAACTTGACATATCCGCACTAAATTGTCCATAACATCTGATTAGAGTTTAGAATGATACCAATCCAATGCCCATGTAAAGCTAGCTCAATTTTCTATATTGTGATAAAATTTAAGATTAAAATTGCTTCGAGAAGTCCTCCAAGTAATCAAATCTATCCAAGCTACGTGATATCATGCATTATGCTTCACTTACAAGCGTTTACTCACTGAGAACCAATGATAAGCTTAGAATGATCACTTTAATTGGCCGATAAATTTGACATTTCCGCACTAAATCGTCTGTAACTTTTGATTAGAGCTCAGAACGACACGAATCCAATGGCCACGCTAAGCCAGCTCAATTTTCTATATTGTAACAAAATTTGAGACAAGAAAGATACAAAAAAGCGTCCAAGTAATCCAATCTATCCCTAACTGTATGATGACATGAATTATGTTTCATTTATAAGCATTTACTCAATGAGCACCACTGATGAGTTTAAAATAATCATATTAACTAGCCGATCAACTTGACATGTCTGCATTAAATCGTCAGTAAATGTTTATTTATTACTCAAAATGACACGAATCCAATGCCTACTTTAAGCTAATTCAATTTTCTATATTGTGACAAAATTTGAGACAAAAATAGATACGACAAAGCGTCCAACTAATCCAATCTATCCAAACTACATGATTCCATGCATTATTCTTCATTTATAAGCTTTTACTCAATGAGCCCCGATGATGAGTTTAGAATGATCATTTAAACTGGTCGATCAACTTGACATGTCCACACTAAATTGTCCGTCAATTCTGATTTACAGCTCCATATGATACGAATCCAATGCCCACGTTAAGCTAGTTCACTAGCCGATCAACTTGACATGTATGCAGTAAATCATCCGTAAATTTTTTATTTAGAGCTCAGAATGACACAGATCCAATGCCCATGTTAAGCTAGCTCATTTTTCTATATTGTGACAAAATTTAAGAAAAAAACAGATATGACAAAGCGTCAAAGTAATCCATCCCAAAGTGTGTGATTCCATGCATTATTCTTCATTTATAAGCTTTTACTCAATAAGCACCTATGATCAGTTTAGAATGATCATTGTAACTCGCCGATCAACTTGACATGTGTACATAAACCATCTGTAACTATTGATTTATAGCTCAAATTGACACGAATCCAATGCACACGTAAGCTATTTTAATTTTCTATAATGTGACAAAATTTTAGACAAACTAGATACGACAAAGAATCCAAGCAATCCAATCTATGCCAAACTCCGTGATGCCATGCATTAGCTACATTTATAAGCCTTTTCTCAATGAGCACCAATGATCAGTTTAGAATAATTATATTAATTGGCCGATAACCTTGTTATGTCCGCACTAAATCGTCCATAAATTTTGATTTAGAGTTCTGAATGACACGAATGCAATACCCACGTTCAGCTAACTCAATTTTCTATATTTTACAAAATTTGAGACCGAAATAGAGATGACAATGCGTCTAAGAAATCCAGTCTATCCAAACTGATTGATGCCATGCATTATGATTCATTTATAAGCCTTTACTTAATGAGCATCAATCATCAGTTTAGAATGATCATTTTAACTGGCCGATCAATTTGACATGTATACACTAAATCGATCGTAACATTTGATTTAGCGCTCAGAATGACACATCTTCAGTGCCTACGTTAAGCTAGTTCAAAGTTCTATATTATCATAAAATTTGAGATTAAACTAGATAAGAAAAACCATCCAAGTAATCCAATCTATTCCAAACTGCGTGATGTCATGCATTATGATTTATTTATAAGCCTTTACTCAATGAGCACCAATGATCTATTTAAAATAAACATATTAACTGGTCGATCAACTTCACATGTCCGCACTATATCGTCCGTAAATTTTGATTGAGAGCTCTGAATAACACGAATCAATTGCCCACGTTAAGCTAGCTCACTTTTTTATATTTTGACAAACTTTGAGACAGAAATAGAGATGACAAAGCGTCCAAGTAATCCAATCTATCCAGACTGCTTGATGTCATACATTATTTTTCATTTATAAGCTTTGACTCAATGAGCACCAATGATCAGTTTAGAATTATCATTTTAATTGGCCGATCAACTTATCATGTCTGTACTAAATCTTCTGTAAATTTTGAGTTATAACTCAGAATAACACGAATCCAATGCCTCCGTTAAGCTAGTTCAATTTTTTATATTGTGACAAAATTTGAGAGAGAACTAGATACGACAAAGCATCCAAGTAATCTAATATATCCCAGACTGCTTAATGCCATGCATTATGCTTCATTTATAAGACTTTACTCAATGTGCACCAATGATCAGTTTAGAATAATCATATTAACTGGCCGATCAACTTGACATGTTCGCAGTAAATCGTTTGTAAATTTTGATTTAGAGCTCAGAATGACACAAATCCAATGCCCACGTTAAGCTAGCTCATTTTTCTATATTATGACAAAATTTGAGACAGAAATAGATATGACAAAACGTCAAAGGAATACAAACTATCCCAAACTGTGTGATTCCATGCAGTATTCTTCATTTATAAGCTATTACTCAATGAGCACCAATGATTAGTTTAGAATGATCATTTTAACTAGCCGATCAACTTGAAATGTCTGCACTAAATCGTCCGTAAAATTTGGGTTATAACTTAGAATGACACGAATCCAATGCTCACGTTAAGGTAGTTCAAATTTCTATGCTTTGAAAAAATTTGAGACAAAACTAGATACGACAAAGCATACAAATAATTCAATCTCTCCCAAACTGCATGATGCCAGGTATTATGCTTCATTTGTAAGCCTTTACTCAATCAGCACCAATGATCAGTTTAGAATAATCATTTTATCTGGCCGATCAACTTGACATGTCTGCACTAAATCATATGTAACTTTCGATTTAGAGCTCACAATGACATGAGTCCAATGCTCACGTTATGCTAGCTTTATTTTCTATATTGTGGCAACTTTTGAGACAGAAATAGATACGACAATGCATTCAATTAATCTAATCTATCCCAAATTGCATGATGCCATGCATTATTCTTCATTTATAAGCTTTTACTCAATGAACACCAATGATCAGTTTAGAATGATCATTTTAACTCGCCGATCAACTTGACATGTCTGCAATAAATCGTCTGTAACTATTCATTTATAGCTCAAAATGAGACTAATCCAATGCCCATGTTAAGCTAACTCAATTTTCTATATTTTAAAAAATTTGAGATAGAAATAGCGATGACAATGCATCTAAGAATTCCAATCTATCCAAACTGCTTGATGCCATCCTTTATGATTCATTTTCAAGCTTTTATTTAATGAGCACCAATCAACAGTTTAGAATGATCACTTTAACTGGCCGATCAACTTGACTTGTCTACACTAAATCGACTGTAACTTTTGATTTAGCGCTTAAAATGACAAGAATTCAGTGCCTATGTTAAGCAAGCTTAATGTTCTATATTATCACAAAATTTGAGATAGAACTAGATAAGACAAAGCGTCCAAGTAATCCAATCTATCCCAAACTGCTTGATGTCATGCATTATTTTTCATTTATAAGCTTTTACTCAATGAGCACTAATGATCAATTTAGAATGATCATCTTAACTAGCCGATCAACTTGACATATCTGCACTAAATCGTATGTAATTTTTGAGTTATAACTCAGAATGACACGAATCCAATGCCCATGTTAAGATAGTTCAATTTTCTATATTGTGACAAAATTTGAGACAGAACTACATACAACAACGCTTCCAAGTAATCCAATATATCCCGAACTGCGTGATGCCATGCATTGTGCTTTATTTATAAGCCTTTTCTCAATGAGCACCAATGATTAGTTTAGAATAATCAAATTATCTGGCTGATCAATTTGACATATCCGCCGTAAATAGTCCATAAATTTTGATTTAGAGCTCAAAATGACACAGATCCAATGCCACGATAAAGTAGCTCAACTTTCTATATATTGACTAAATTTGAGGCAAAAATAGAGATGAAAAAGCGTCTCAGTAATCCAATTTATCCAAACTGCTTTATGCCATGCATTATTATTCATTTATAAGATTTTACTCAATGAGTACCATGATCAGTTTAGAATGATTATATTAACTTGCTAATCAACTTGACATGTCTTCACTGAATCGTCCGTAACATTTGATGGATAGCTCAGAATGACACGATTCCAATGCCCACGTTAAGCTAGTTAAATTTTCTATATTGTGACAAAATTTGAAACAGAATTAGATACGAAAAAACGTCCAATTAATCCAATATATCCAAAACTGCGTGATGTCATGCATTATGCTTCATTTATAAGCTTTTTCTCAATGAGCACCAATGATAAGTTTAGAATATTCATATTAACTGACCGATCAACTTGACATGTCCGCACTAAATCATCCATAAATTTTAATTTAGAGCTCAGAATGACACATATTCAATGCCCACGTTAAGCTATTCCAAATTTCATTACTGAGACAAAGTTTGAGTCAGAAATAGATACGAAAAAACGTCCAATTAATCCAATATATCCAAAACTGCGTGATGTCATGCATTATGCTTCATTTATAAGCTTTTACTCAATGAGCACCAATGATCAGCTTAGAATGATCATATTAACTGGCCGATCAACTTGAAATGTCTGCACTAAATCTTCTGTAATTTTTAATTTAGAACTCATAATAACACGAATCCAATGCTTACATTAAGCTAATTCAGTTTATTATATTGTGACAAAATTTGAGACAGAAATGCAGACGACAAAGTGTGCAAGTAATCAAATCTATCCCAAACAGCGTGATTCCATGCATTATGCTTCATTTATAAGCTTTTACTCAATCAGCACCAATGATTAGTTTTGAATGATAATTTTAACTGACGAATCAACTTGATTTTTTGCACTAAATCGTCCATAACTTTTGATTTGGATCTCAGAATGACACGAATCCAATGCCCACGTTAAGCTACTTCAATTTTCTATATTGTGATAAAATTTAAGACTAAAATTGCTTCGACAAGTCCTCCAAGTAATCAAATCTATCCAAAACTGTGTGATATCATGCCTTATGCTTCAGTTATAAGCCTTTACGTAATGAGCACCAATGATCAGTTTAAAATGATCATTTTAACTCACAGATCCACTTGACATGTCTGCACTAAATCGTCTGTAACTTTTGATTTTTAGCTCATAATGACAAGAATCCAATGCCCATGTTAACCTAGTTCAAATTTCTATATTGAGACAAAATTTGAGAAAGTAATAGATACGACAAAGCGTTCAAGTAATTCAATCTATATCAAACTGCATGATGCCATGCATTATGCTTCATTTATAAGCCTTTACTCAATGATCACCAATGATCAGTTCAGAATGATCATTTTAACTAGCCGATCAACTTGACATGTCTACACTAAATCATACTGAACTTTTGATTTATAGCTCAGAATGACACGAATCCAATGCCCACGTTAAGCTAGTTTAAATTTCTATATTGAGACAAAATTTGAGACAAAAATGGATACGAAAAAGCGTCCAAGTAATCCAATCTATCCAAAAATGCGTGATGTCATGCATTATGGTTCATTTATAACCTTTTATTCAATAAGCACCAATGATCAGTTTTGAATTATAATTTTAACTGGCCAATCAACTTGACATATCTGAGCTAAATCGTTCGTAACTTTTGATTTATAGCTCAGAATGACATGAATCCAATGCCCACGTTAAGCTAGTTCAAATTTCTATATTAAGAAGAAATTAATATATCAAATTTCTATATTGAGACTGACATAGATACGACAAAGCATCCAATTAATCCAATTTATTCAAAACTGCGTGATATCATGCATTATGCTTCTTTAATAATCTTTTAGTCAATGAGGACAAATGATCAGTTTAGAATGATCATATTAACGACAGATCAACTTGAGATGTCCCCACTAAATCATTTGTAACTTTTAATTTAGAGCTCAGAATAACACGAATCCAATGCCCATGTTAAGCTAGTTCAAATTTCTATATTGACACGAATTTTGAGACCAAAATAGATAAGAAAAGGCATCCAAGTAATCAAATCTATCCAAAAAACGTGATGTCATGCATTATGATTCATTTATAAGGCTTGACTCAAAGAGCAGCAATGATCAGTTTATAATGATCATATTAATTGGCCGATCAACTTGTCATGTTTGCGCTAAATGGTCTGTAACTTTTGATTTAAAGTTCCGGATGACACGAATCCAATACCCACGTTAAGTTTGCTCAATTTTCTATATTGTGAAATTTAAGACATAAATAGATACGACAAAGCGCCCAAGTAATCCTATCTATCCCAAACTGCGTGATGCCATGCATTATGCTCATTTATAATCCTTTACGCAATGAGCACCAATGATCTGTTTTTAATAATCATATTAACTGGTCGATCCACTTGACAAGGCCGCACTAAATCGTCCGTAAATTTGGATTTAGAGCTCAGAATGAGACGAATCCAATGCCCACGTTACGCTAGCTCAATTTTCTATATTTTGACAAAATTTAAGACTAAATTTGCTTCGAAAAGTCCTCCAAGTAATCATATCTATCAAAAATCTGTGATGTCATGCATTATACTTCATTTATAAGCCTTTACTCAATTGCACCAATGATTAGTTTAAAATGATCAATTTAACTGCCCGATCACCTTGACGTATCTACACTAAATCGTCCGTATCTTTTGATTTATAGCTCATAACAACAAAAATCCAATGCCCATGTTAAGCTAGCTTTATTTTCTATATTGTTACAAAATTTAAGACAAAAATAGATACGACAAAGCGTCCAAGTAATCCAATCTATCCAAAATTGCGAAATGCCATGCATTCCTTTACTCAATGAGCACCAATGATAAGTTTGAGTGATCATTTTAACTAGACGATCATCTTGACATGTCTACGATAAATCATCCGTAACTTTTGATTTATAGCTTAGAATGATACGAATCCAATGCCCACGTTAAACTAGTTTAATTTTCTATATTGTAACAAAAGTTGATACATTAATAGATACGACAAAGTGTACAGGTAATCCAGTCTATCCAAAATTGCGAGATGCCATGCATTCCTTTACTCAATGAGCACCAATGATCAGTTTGAGTGATCATTTTAACTGGATGATCATCTTGACATGTCTGCGATAAATCATCCGTAACTTTTGATTTATAGCTTAGAATGACACGAATCCAATGCCCACATTAAAATAGTTCAATTTTCTATATTGTAACAAAAGTTGATACATTAATAGATACGACAAAGCGTACAAGTAATCCAATCTATCCAATTGTGTGATGCAATGCATTACTCTACATTTATAAGCTTTTACTCCATGAGGACCAATGATAAGTTTAGACTAATCATTTTATCTGGCCGATCAACTTGACATGGCTGCACTAAATCATCCGTAACTTCTGATTTAGAGCTTAGAAACACACGAATCCAATGCCCACATTAAACTAGCTAAATTGTCTATAGTGTGGAAAAATTTGAGAAATAAATAGTTATGACAAAGCGTCCAAGTAATCCAATCTATCCCGAACTGTGTGATGTCATGCATTATTCTTCATTTATAAGCTTTTACTCCATGAGCACCAATGATAAGTTAAGAATGATCATTTTAACTAGCCCATAAACTTGACATGGCTGCACTAAATTGTCTGCAACTTTTGATTTAGACCTCCGAAACACACGAATCCAATGCCCACGTTAACCTAGCTAAATTTTCTAATGTGTAACAAAATTTGAGACAGAAATAGATATGACAAAGCGTCCAAGTAATCCAATCTATCCATAACTATGTAATGCCATGCATTATGCTTCATTTCTAAGGCTTTACTCAATGAGCACCAATAATCAGTTTAAAATGATCACTTTAACTGGCCGATCAACTTGACATGTTTGTAATATATCGTCTGTAACTTTTTATTTAGATCTCTGACTGACAAGAATCCAATGTCCACGTTAATCTAGTTCAGGTTTCTATATTGTGACAAAATTTGAGACAGAACTAGATACGACAAAGCTTCCAAGTAACCCAATCTATCCAAAATTGCGAGATGCCATGCATTCCTTTACTCAAGGAGCACCAATGATCAGTTTGAGTGATCATTTTAACTGGACGATCATCTTGACATGTCTGCGATAAATTGTCCGTAACTTTTGATTTATAGCTTAGAATGACACGAATCCAATGCCCACGTTAAACTAGTTCAATTTTCTATATTATAACAAAAAGTTGATACATTAATAGATACGACAAAGCGTACAAGTAATCCAATCTATCCAACTGCGTGATGCAATGCATTACTCTACATTTATAAGCTTTTACTCCATGAGGACCAATGATAAGTCTAGACTAATCATTTTATCAGGCCGATCAACTTGACATGGCTGCACTAAATCATCCGTAACTTCTGATTTAGAGCTTAGAAACACACGAATCCAATGCCCACATTAAACTAGCTAAATTGTCTATAGTGTGGAAAAATTTGAGAAATAAATAGTTATGACAAAGCGTCCAAGTAATCCAATCTATCCCGAACTGTGTGATGTCATGCATTATTCTTCATTTATAAGCTTTTACTCCATGAGCACCAATGATAAGTTAAGAATGATCATTTTAACTAGCCCATAAACTTGACATGGCTGCACTAAATTGTCTGCAACTTTTGATTTAGACCTCCGAAACACACGAATCCAATGCCCACGTTAACCTAGCTAAATTTTCTAATGTGTAACAAAATTTGAGACAGAAATAGATATGACAAAGCGTCCAAGTAATCCAATCTATCCATAACTATGTAATGCCATGCATTATGCTTCATTTCTAAGGCTTTACTCAATGAGCACCAATAATCAGTTTAAAATGATCACTTTAACTGGCCGATCAACTTGACATGTGTGCAATAAATCGTCTGTAACTTTTGAT
This sequence comes from Pugionium cornutum, assembly GCA_018901935.1. Classification (NCBI taxonomy): domain Eukaryota; kingdom Viridiplantae; phylum Streptophyta; class Magnoliopsida; order Brassicales; family Brassicaceae; genus Pugionium; species Pugionium cornutum. The sequence goes on along the minus strand of JAENJI010001352.1, from coordinate 20,532 downwards.
TTAGATCTCCGAATTACACGAATCCAATGTCCACGTTAATCTAGTTCAGTTTTCTATATTGTGACAAAATATGAGACAAAACTAGATACGACAAAGCGTCCAAGTAATCCAATCTATTCCAAACTGCATGATACCATAGATTATGCTTCATTTATACGCATTTACTCAATGATTACCAGTGATCAGTTTTGAGTAATCATATTAACTGGTCAATACACTTGACGTGTCGGCACTGAATCGTTCGTAAATTTTGATTTAGAGCTCAAAATGAAACAAATCCAATGCCCACGCTAAGATAGCTATATTTTCTATATTTTGAAAAAATTTAAGACTAAATTTGCTTCGAAAAGTCCTCCAAGTAGTCAAATCTATCCAAACCTGTGTGATGTCATGCATTATGTTTCATTTCTAAGCCTTTACTCAATGTGTACCCATGATCAGTTTTGAATAATCATAATAAAAGGTCGATCCACTTGTCATGTCCGCACAAAATCATCCGTAAATTTTGATTTAGAGCTCAGAATGACACGAATACAATGCCCACATTAAGCTAGCTCAATTTTCTATATTTTGACAAAATTTAAGACTAAATTTGCTTTGAAAAGTCCTCCAAGTAATCAAATCTATCCAAAACTTTATGATGTCTTGCATTATGTTTCATTTATAAGCCTTTACTCAATGAGAACAAATGATCAGTTTAAAATGATCATTTTAACTGGCCGATCAACTTGACATGGCTACACTAAATGGTATGTAACTTTTGATTTATAGCTTAGAATGACACGAATCCCATGCCCATGTTAAGCTAGTTCTATTTTATATATTGTGAGAAAATTGAGGCAGAACTAGATACGAAAAACATCCAAGTAATCCAATCTATCCCAAACCGCGCGATGCCATAGATTATGCTTCATTTATAAGCGTTTACTAATTGAGTACCAATGATCAGTTTAGAATAGTAATACTAACTGGTTGATCAACTTGACATGTACACACTAAATCATCCATAAATTTTGATTTAGAACTCGGAATGACATGAATACAACGCCCACGTTTTAGCTCAATTTTCAATATTTTGACAAAATTTGAGATAGAACTAGATATAACAGAGCGTCCAAGTAATCCAATCTATCAAAAACTGCGAGATGCCATGCATTATGTTTCATTTATAAACCTTTACACAATGAGCACCAATGATCAATTTAGAGTTATCATTTTAAATGGCCGATCAACTTGACAATTCAACACTAAATCGTCCGTAACTTTTGATTTATAACTTTGAATGACACGAATCCAATGCCCACGTTAAACTACTTCAATTTTCTATTTTATGACAAAATTTGAGACAAAAATAGATAAAACAAAGCATCTATGTTTTCCAATATATCTCAAACTGTGTGATGCCACGCATTATGCATCATTTATAAGCCTTCACTAAATGAGCGCCAATGGTCAGTTTAGAATAATCATAACTCGATCGACTTGACATGTCACATTTCATTAAATGTAACTTTTGATTTAGAGTTCACAATGACACAATCCAATATCCACGTTAAGCTAGCTCAATTTCTATATATTGACAAAATTTGAGACAGAGAGACAAGTAATCCAAATATCAAATCATGCCAATGCTTGTTTATAAGCCTTTTAGTAATAATGAGCAATGATCATTTAACTGACACCTTTGACAATGCACTTTTGATGTAGAGCTCAAAAACACGAATCCAATGATTAATATAGTTCAATTTCTATATTGAGACAAAATTAGACACTTTAGATCGTCCAAGCATCTAATTTATCCCAAAATGCGTGATATGCTTATTAATTAATCATACCAATGATCAGTTTAGAATGATCATATTAACCTCACTTGACAGCTCTAAATCATCCATAACTTTGATTTAGAGCTCAGAATGACTTAATCAATGCCCACGTAAAAATTAGATTTAGACCAAAAATAGATATCTAATCATCCAAGTAATTATCCAAACTGATGCCATGCATTATTATTCATTTATAAGTTTTTTACTCAATGAGCACCAATGATCAGTTTGGAATGATCATTTTAACTGGCCGATCAACTTGACATGGTTGCACTAAATCATCAGTAACTTTTGATTTATAGCTCTCAGAATGACACGAGTCCAATGCCCACGTTAAGCTAGTTAGTTTTCTATATTGTGACAAAATATGAGACAAAACTAGATATGACAAAGCGTTCAAGTAATCCAATCTATCCCAAATCAGGTGATGCCATGCATTATGCTACATTTATAAGCCTTTACTCAATGATTACCCGCGATTAGTTTAGTATAATCATATTAACTGGACAATCCACTTGATATGTCCACACTAAATGGTACATCAATTTTGATTTAGTGCTCAGAATGACACAAAACCAATGTCCACGTTAAACTAGCTCCATTTTCTATATTTTGACAAAATTTGAGACAGAACTAGATACGACAAAACGTCCAAGTAATCCAATCTACCCGAAACGGCGTGATACCATGCATTATGCTTCATTTATAAGCCTTTACTCAATGAGTACCAATGATCAGTTTTGAATAATCATATTAACTCGCCAATCCACTTGACATAACAACACTAATTCGTCCGTAAATTTTGATTTAGAACTCAGAATGACACGAATCCAATGACCACGTAAACCTAGCTCAATTTTCTATATTTTGACAAAATTTGAGACAGAAATAGAGACGACAAAGCATCCAGGTAATCAAATCTATCCAAACTGCTTGATACAATTCTTTATGATTCATTTAAAAGCCTATACTTAATGAGCACCAATGATCAGTTTAGAATGATCACTTAACTGGCCGATCAACTTGACATGTCCGCATTAAATCGTCATGTAACTTTTGATTTAGAGTTCACAATGACACGAATCCAATATCCACGTTAAGCTAGCTCAAATTTCTATATATTGACAAAATTTGAGACATAAATAGAGACGACAAGATGTCCAAGTAATCCAATCTATCTCAAAATGCGTGATGCCATGCCTTATGCTTGATTTATAAGCCTTTACTTAATGAGCACAAGTGATAAGTTTAGAATGATCACTTTAACTGGCCGATCACTTTGACTAGTATGCACTAAATCGTCCATAACTTTTGATGTAGAGCTCAGAAACACACGAATCCAATACGCACGTTAATCTAACTCAATTTTCTATATTGTAACAAAATTAAAGACACAAATGGATATGAAAAATCGTCCAAGTAATCTAATTTATCCCAAACCGCATGATGCCATGCATTATGCTTCATTTATAAGCCTTTCCACAATGCATACCAATGATCAGTTTAGAATAATCATATTAACTAGCCGATCCACTTAACATGTCCGCACTAAATCATCCATAAATTTTGATTTAGAGCTCAGGAATACACGAATCCAATGCCCACGTTAATCTAGATCAAATTTCTATATTTTCACAAAATTTAAGACAGAACTAGATACGGCAAAGCGTCCAAGTAATTCAACCTCTATTAAACCGCGTGATGACATGCATTATCCTTCGTTTATAAGCCTTTACTCAATGAGTACCAATGATTAGTTTTGATTAATCATATTAACTAGCCTATCCACTTTACATGTCCACACTAAATCGTGCGTAAATTTTGATTTAGATCTTAGAATGACACGAATCCAATGCCCACATTAAGCTAGCTGAATTTTCAAAATTGTGACAAAATTTGAGGCAAAAATAGATATGACAAAGCGTTCAAGTAATCCAATCTATCCTGAAATGCGTGATGCTATGCATTATGCTTTATTTATAAGTCTTTATTCAATGAGCACCAGTGATCAGTTTAGAATGATCATTTTAACTAGCCGATCCACTTGACATGGTTGCACTAAATCGTTTGTAACTTTGTTTTATAGCTCAGAATGACACGAATCCAATGCTCACATTAAGCTAGTTCAATTTCCTATATTGTGACAAAATTTGAGTTAGAATTAGATACGAAAAAGCGTCCAAGTACACGACAAGAAAACATCAAATTCCCGACGGTGAATTTCGTCGGCAATACATCGGGAATAGCACTTCCCGATGGTCATTAGGACTATTTTGTCAGAAATCAATTTCTGTTGGGAACGGATCAGGAATTCCCGATAGTTTGGCGATAAATGTCACCATCGGAAACTTCCGACGGATGGACAATGGGTTCAAGCCATCGGCAAATACCGACGGATATTCGATGGGTTTATTCCATCAGAAATTCCCGATGTATTTGTGATGGATTTAGTCAGTCCGGCCGTCGACGATTTCCGATGACAGTTGCTGTCGGGAATGTGAACCGATTGTGTATCTCGGCGGTTTTCACCAGTCGGGAGTTAACCAACGTCATCGCGATGAAATTGTATTTCCGATGGAACCACCCGTCGGTAATTTCCGATGACTGCATCCGTCATAAATAACCAAATAATTGAAAAAAATTAGAATAATTATTTTTAAAATTATTCATTAAATATTTTAAAAATAAATTTATTAAAAATATTAAAACAATTAATATTAAATATTTAAAAAATATAAAAACGATTAATAAAATTAATATTTCTAATTATAAATATAATAATTGTTTAATTGTTTTAAATCTACAAATTACATCGGAGGAGTAGGAAGAGAAGGAGAAGGAAAAAAGTCATCGGGAAACTTGGTTTTCATCATTTGTACAATATTTTTAAGATTCGTCATCTCTATTTACATAGCCGCCATTTTTTCTTTTAGTTGTGCATTCTCCTCATTTCCAGTCGCAAATGTTGCACCACTGGTATCTGCAACTCTCCCGAGTCCTGGATAACGACCCTTAGAAAATGGTACTTCCTGTAAAAACAAAAAAAAATGTTATTAAAAACCTATTATAATATTAAATATAAAAATAAATAAAAAGAAAAATCAAACTTACATTAAGAACCAGACGGTTAATCTCTGAATGAGGCAATTTGGCGACCGAATATGAAGAACCAACTTGAGACTGCTGAGTTAAAATATCACTTTTTTTCTTTTTCACTTTTTCGATGATCTCACTAACGAGACCATCTTGGATGCGACCAGTCTTTTTGTTCGTGTGAACGCCTCAAGTAGTTACAAGTGATCTAGAGGCGCTCCAAATTCTTTTGCCTAAAAGTAAAAAAATTCTAAACTAATAATTTAAAAGTTTTCAAATAATAATAAATAAAACTAATATAATAATTAATTTACCATTTGATCGGTTCGTCTCAAAAAATTAGTCGATTCATTGAATGAAACTTTGCCTTGTTTCTTGCAAAGTTGAGATGACATGCAAAGATTCCCAATAACAAATAAAGTCGTTTCAAACCGACTCATTCAACCCTCTTGGTTTGTCTTTTCCCATTTCCCATTTTTGTTTCCACTCGTTCATGTGGCGGGAAAATTGTACTGCATCCTCTTTTCCAAAAGTTTCTTCCACCAATTTTGTGTTCATGGGATCCCATGTAAATTCTTGCTGGAAAATTTATTTATATATTACTAAAAAATATTATCAAAAACTATTTAAAACTAAATTGACCTACCGCAAACATCCTGAATCAAATCTGACGTTCTTCGTATGTAATATCTCTAAATTTTGAATATGGTTTGTTCAAAAGAGAATGAAGTATCTTTAATATAGATTTGCTTATTCCGTTGTTTGAAACATCAAACCTACGAATTTTTATTACAATAGCGTTAAAATAATTATTTTAAATATAATTATTGAAAAATTAATTTACCATGTCAAATTTCCTTGGTGCCTCGGATCGAGAAAAGTAAGAAGTTCACGACCAGGCTGGTGAACCAATTTTTCACTTGTTATTGGTCGAAATGAATCATTTGCAGATTCTGAAACTTGAGTTGGTATACAACTCGGAGTAGACGACTCACCACGTCTTTGGTACTCTTGATACGACCTATGATTGTAACATTTTATTAATCTATCTACATTTATTATTTACCATTTTCTTTTTGAAATATTAAATTATTTAAAATAATAATCATTTATTTTTATTTTCATACTTTGACAAAATCAACGTCTATTTTTGGAGTAATATCATACTATTATTTTATAGAATATCATAAAATAAAAATATTAATGCTATTTGAGATAGAATAATAATTTTATTTAAGTAATTTTTTGTATTTGTTAGTTATACTAGACCCATGTATACGCACATTATAATTTAATACTTGATAGTCATTAATAAAAATAAAAAGTTAAAAAAATAAAATTAAATAGTGATGAGACAGTTAACAAGAATCTACAAACAAAAATATTGGGTTTGGTGTTATAGTTTTTGTAAACTAAAAGAGTTATTAATTTATAGATAAATTATTTATCATAATACTATATACATATTACATGGAATATTACATGGAGACATATATGAACATTACATCTCAGTTGAAAAAACTTCTTGTTCTTGTAATTAGAGGGATGAAATCCATATTTTGTTATTTCTTGTTGTTGTGAAATAATCATGAAGCGATAAACTTGTAAAAGTAAAAGATAAACCATTTGCACAAGAATTGACTCCATAAATTGTAAAAGGAAAGCACTTTTAAGTAGAAGATTGTTAGGCGAAAATGATTCAAAACTTTGACCTTCAAGAACACTCGTTCAGCACAAGGTAGATGACATGAACATCATCCACACAACTACATGAAACTAGTGAGACCAAACCAAAACAAATCTCACAAACTATGTAGCATTAAGTTTTCAAGTTGGGTTTCTATTAAACAAACAAGAATCAGTTATTAAACAAGTCAGAGCCAAAACAATTCACTCAACGCAATTCATCGACATTGCTAAGATGGCCATTAGCAAATCGGAGACTGGTCTTTTCAAATACTCAAAACAGTTTTACCCTTTCTCACAATCCAAACAACAAATAAAAGTAGAAAAAACCAAAAAATTTTCCGTTTGTGTATCGGTAGGAACAAAAAAATGGTTCAGTTAAAAAGTGTCTAGAAATTGTTCTGTTTAAACAAAAATCAACGTTAAAAGTCTGCAAGTTAACACAAAAATCTCCGAATTCGAAAACAGTCTGCAAGTTTAACACCAAAATCTCGACAGTTTAACACCAAAACAAAACCAATCTTGTTTTGTTAACCGAAATAGATTTGCTAGAGGGGGAAAACTTACATGAATAGCGACAACAGCAAGGGAGGTGAAGAGGAAAGCCGGTTTCCGGCAACGACAGCTGCGGGAGGCGAAGAGGCAGTGACGGAGAAGAAACTTATTTCCGATGGCAATTTCCATCGAGAATCCGTCGGAACATTAATAAATATTTTCGCAAAAACCCGCGTTGGTAATTACGTCTCCCACGTATTATATAGGAGCGTCGGAATTCCGTCGGATTTCTGATGGATTACTTCAACCCGTGCATGTTCACCAAATAGTCTGCACACGTTGCAAATACGTTTTTGATGGTTTTCCAACGGCTTTCAGATGGAATTACCAACTCCATCGGAAATATGTCGGTTACGGAAATCAATATTTCAAAAAATATTTATATATAATTAAAGTATAGAAATCCGTCGGATGGACGATTATAATTTTAGAAAAGAATTTATATATAATTAAAGTGTGGGAAAAAAATATTATTATCACAAATTTAATCTGAATCTGATTAATATTCCGAATTAGCTGAATTTTCATCATCAAACTCATCAATTTCTTCTTATGAATTTTGAAACACGTTGTAATCTCCGTTCGTGGTGTCATCAACAACAAGGTTAACTTCAAGAGAAGTGTCTGTTGAACCTAAGTTACCAATTGTGCTTTGTTGCATAGGGTCTTGTTCGGTAATACCACATACCATTCCTCTACGATGTATTGAGATCACTGTAATCCATGTATCTTGTTGTTCCTCACACGAGGATATCGGATGTAACAAACCTGGTCCGCTTGTGATGCAAGTATAAAAGGATCATATTTTCGATGTTGCTTAAGAGAGTGGACAGATGTGACACCGAATTTGTCTTGATGTTGACCCTTGACAGGGTCATATGATACAAGCCTCGATTCAAGGCTTATATGCGCGTGGGCTGTTTGGAGAAGGCTAGGTGAGAAACTCGACCTTAGACTTCTCGGATAGGGGTTTTTGGGTTGGTATTTGATGGAAGGGTGAAGTGAACCACACGAGGGGTAATGAACCTCGTGATAAATCACAAACTTAGAAATAGGAGGGCTGGTCTCAACTAGGTTCTAAGAAATGGAAGGTGGCCGTCCTTGTGTCATGCACGCGCCATGCTCCTAGTCTTCGACTTGGAGTAGGGTTAGGAATCTTTGGGCCCTGACCTCTCTTGCCACTAATTCCCAAGTCTCCGAAGTCCTTTGCATTGTTGAGAAGCCTTTGGACTCTTCTTTGCACTTCTGGCCCACTGTCCTTAGTCGATCTTCCTCTAGGAGCTTGTCGACCCATAAGCTGAACTTGTGGAAGAGTGCTCTTGATCTGCTCCTTGTCATTGCTCCTGGTGGCACCATTGGTGTAGAGACTTCCTCTAGATGCATGTCCTGAAGCAGGTAGCTTATCTGGTCCGAGTCTCCTTGTGTAGATGCTGAAATGTCTTGAGATTGGTTTGCCCTCTGAGGTGTTTGAGAGTCTCGTGATCAGTGTGGATCACAAACTCCTTGGACAGGAAGTAATGTTGCCAAGTCTCCAATGCTCGGCAAGGGCATAAAGCTCCTTGTCGTAAGTGGGGTAGTTCAGTGAGGCACCACCTAGCTTCTCACTGAAGTATGCCACTGGCCTCCCTCCTTCGGTTAGCACTGCTCCTATGCCTATTCCAGAGGCATCACACTCCACTTCAAACGTCTTGTTGAAGTCGGGCAGGACTAGCACTGGTGCATGTGTAAGGCTGTCCTTCACGGCCTGGAATGCCTTCTCCTGAGCTTCTCCCCAGCTGAATCCCACGTTCTTCTTCACTACTACCATCAATGGTGAGGCAATAGTGCTGAAGTTGGGCATGAATCTCCTGTACAAGCTGGCCAGTCCGTGGAAGCTCGTCACTTGGCTGATGTTCCTAGGTGTTGGCCATTCTTGTATGGCTCGAATCTTCTCTTCATCAACCTGTAGGCCCTGTGAACTTACAACAAAACCTAAAAGATAAGTTTATCAGTACAAAAGATGCACTTCTTGAGATTGGCATAAAGCTCTTCTTGTCGAAGGGTTTTAAGCACCAACTCAAGATGTGTGAGGTGATCCCTTAAGCACTTACTATAACCTAAAATGTCATCAAAATAAACTACAACGAACTTACTGATGTAAGCCCTAAGAACTTGGTTCATAAGGCGCATGAAGGGGCTTGGGGCATTAGTCAAGCCAAATGGCATGACTGTCCACTCGTAGAGCCCTTGCTTTGTCTTGAAAGCAGTCTTCCATTCATCACCTTCCTTCATCCTGACCTGGTTGTATCCACTCTTGAGGTCTATCTTGGAGAAGACCGTGGCTCCACTCAGCTCATCTACCATGTCATCCAGCCGTGGTATCGGATGCCGGTACTTGACTGTGATGTTGTTGATTTCTCGGCAGTCTACTCACATTCGCCAAGTCCCATCCTTCTTGGGCACTAGTAGAACTGGTACGGCACATGGACTGAGACTCTCTCGAACATAGCCTTTCTCCAGTAGCTCTTTGACTTGCTTCTCAAGCTCTTTGGACTCCTCTGTACTCATCCGGTAGGCTGGCCGCTTGGGCAGGGCTGCTCCGGGCACGAAGTCGATCTGGTGCTCTATGCCTCGTCGGGGAGGTAAGTCTGCTGGTATCTCTTCCGGGAACACATCCTGGAACTTGTTGAGGAGAGCTACTACTTCAGGAGGTAGATCTACCTGTTCTTTTTCTACATTCAACACTTCTTTGAAAACCATTAGTAGCATTAGATTCTTTGAGGCTAAAGCTCTCCGGACATGACTTGGTTGAATAAGAAAATTAGATTTAATGAGCTTCTTTTCCTTACTCATTTGCTGTTGAAGCTCATGTACCTGGGCAGGTGTGAGAGGAGCTAGGCTGACATTTCTTTTGTCATGCACAAAAGTGTAGAGATTGGTTTGGCCATCATGCCTGGTCTCTTTGTCAAACTGCCATGGCCTTCCTAGCAGAGGATGGCCAGCTTGCATGGGCACCACGTCGCACACGACTTGGTCATGGTACTTGCCCACACTGAATGGCACAGTGACTTGCTCATGGATCTTGAGCTCCACTTTGTCATCGAGCCATCTCAGTCTATATGGTCGAGGGTGCCTTGTCTTCTCTAGACCTAGCTTATCAACCATGTATGCACTAGCAACGTTAGTGCAAGAACCACCATATATGATGAGGTTACATACCTTGCCCTTGATGGTGCAACGGCTGTGGAAGATGTTCTCCCTCTGGATGGTCTCTGACGGATCCACCATTGCACTGAGAATGCATCTAGTGACCAACACTTCCCCCACATCAGGGTACTCAATGTCACCGTATTCTCCTTCTGGTTCATAGTCCTCTTCATCTTGAGATTCATACTCTCCAGCTTCTGTGATCAGCATGACACGGTTGTTTGGGCACTCCCTTGAGATATGTCCGCGACCCCTACACTTGAAACAAGGGATGTCACGTGATCTTTGAGGGTTAGAGGACTTACTAGGCTCTCTCTGGTCACGGGTTTGCTCAGGAGGCTTGCTCTTGAACCGTGACTTGATCTCTATGCTTTTGCCTTTGTCTACGGGCTTGGGAATGCTGCTTGGTGCCCAAGGCGTCTTAGGCTTACTGCGGATGTCTTAGCTCTTACGTTTGATGTGCTGCTCCGCCTGGACAGATAGGTGGAACAAGTCCTTGAAGTCATTGTAGATTTGCCTTTCCACCTTGCGGCTGATTCTTTCTTGAAGTCCATCCAAAAATTGTGCCATCAAAGCCTCCTCATCGTCATTGAGCTCCAGCCTGTTCCTTAGTCTCTCAAACTCTTCATAGTACTCCTCTACTGATCGGTCTGGTCCTGTTGGTCGAGGGTGCGGCGGTACCGCTTGGGCTGGCAGACGTGCCAAATGGCCCGACTGTCTCGGGCAAGCTCCCTGGTCGGCCAGTCTGGTCTCCTGGCCGGCCATACGACCTGATGTCCCCATCATCATACCAGCCACAGTAGAACACAATACACCTCAAATCAATCATTTCTGGATAGTGAACTTCTAATATTTTCACGAAGAACACCGTTGTATACAATTTCTCCCGATTGAGATGATACACCATAATTACAAGTTGTTTGTGAGTTTCCTTTGCGATGACTCTTAAAAGCATATCCACTAGTGCAGTACATTGGATAAGATTTTGCAGTCAATGTAGGACCACTCACAAACTCAAATAACCACGTGGGAAACGTTATCACCCTAGAAGGACCTGAAGTAACCTACAAAATAATTGAATGTAGTCAATTATATATATATATATATTAGTGTATATATATATATATGTAATTTTCAATAATAATTTCCTAGTTTATATATATATATATAAACTAGGAAATTATGATTGAAAATTACATAATTGTGGTAACACTAACATAAAAAATGCAACCATCTTGCAAATTTGCCTTTTTTAAGTTAGACCAACTCATTCTCTGTGTAATCTGAATAATGAACACGTATTTGTTCCATTTATATCCTGTTAATTATGAACAAAATAATTAACAATAAATTATAATAACAATTAAAAATAAAATTTAATTGAATGTATCTTTCATATTCCAAAACGTCATTGCAATTTGTCAAAATATACAAATGCTAGTGATTGTATTCCTTCTCTGATAGGCGTCGCGTCTTCCTTTTCCCACTTAAACGTCCAATTTGTGCAAATACTTCTGGCACATATACTAGATAGCTTGGTTTTTCTCCTCCATCATCATGTCGTGCAGGTCGTCTATTTATTGTTTGGACTTGAGATGGAAAATAGTAGCTGGCGAAATTAGATGTTTCTTCATTAATACTTTGTGCGACGATTGAACCTTCAACCGTGGCAAGATTTTTAACTTTTTTTCTTTTGGTGGAACATATATCTTTCAAAAGGGTACATCCATCGGTACTGAATAAGTCCTCTAAGCGCTACTTCTCTAGGGAGGTGAATAGTAAGATGCTCCATAACATCAAAAAAATGCTAGTGGAAATATTTTCACCAGGTTACAAATGAGAACCGATATTTTTTTCTTCCAAATTTTGGATATCGTCTGCAGTAAGTGATCTTGTACATAAATCTCGGAAAAAGCATCAATCCCTACATAAAAAAAGTTAATATCATATAATATATGAGATTATGCTTATTTATATATAAAATAATGTAAACGTACCTGCAATTGCTCCGTGGGTGTTTTTAGGCTGAAAATTGCTAAAGGCAAATGGGAATAGTCTTTGCATGACAACATGACAATCATGACTTTTCATCCCTGAAAATTTGCCTTCAATAGTATCGACACAATTACAAATATTAGATGCGTATCCATCTGAAAATTTGACACTATGCTTAATCCAGTAAAAGAATTCGTCTTTTGCATTCCCATCCAACCGGAATGCAGGAGACAATGATTCTCCATTTGACATTACATGTAGTTCCTTCCGGGAACAAATATCCGGCAATCCAATCTAGCTCTCAAATTATCTTTTGTTTTTCCTTGCACATTTAGAACGGTATTCATTATATTGTCAACAAAATTCTTCTCAATGTGCATAACATCTAGATTATGGCGCAAAAGATGGTCCTTCCAATATGGTAAATCTCAAAAAATCCTCTTCTTGTGCCAATTATGGTATTCGCCACAACCATCAACAGGGTAATGTCCATTACCTCGACATGAAGCCGTTCTCTCAGCACCAAAATCTCTAAGTTGAGTCATCATATAATTCCCATCTAGAATAGGAGGTGAACCATCAAATATTTTTTGTTTTTCCTAAACAATGTCGTGCTCCGGCGATATAGATGATCTTGTGGTAGAAATCGACGATGACAATCGAACCAACTAGTCTTTCGTGCGTGTTTCAATTGGAACACATTAGTATTATCTTGACAATATGGGCATGCTAATCTTCCATACGTCGACCATCCTGATAACATACCATATGCTGGAAAATCACTTATGGTCCACATAAGTACTGCTCGCATCAAGAAGTTCTATTGGTTGGAAACATCGAATGCTTCGACACCATTTTCCCACAATATTTTTAACTCATGAATTAGTGGCTGCAAGAAAATATCAAGCGATCGCTTAGGATGCTCTGGACCGTGGACAAGAATTGTTAGAAATAAAAACTCTCGTTTCATGCACAACAAAGGAGGCAAATTATAAGGTGTCACGATATCTGGCCACAACGAGTATTGCCTCCCATGCTTCCCAAAAGGGTTGAATCCATCTGTAGATAACCCGAGGTATACATTCCTAAGCTCATATGCAAAACTAGGATCAACATGTTTAAAATGTTTCCATGCTTCTGCATCCGAGGGATGCACAATTTCTCCATTCAAATTATGTTCTGCATGCCATCTCATAGGTTTTGCCGTGTGTTCAAATTGATATAACCTCTTTAACCTCTCTGTTAATGGCAAATACCACATCCTTTTATGCGGAATAGGTACTCTGCCGCTTGTCTCTTGAAATCGAGGTTTGTGACAAAATCGGCACCTCATACGGTTTTCATCATTTCTCCAATAGATCATGCAGTTGTCAATACATATATCGATCATCTGATACGGCAATCCAAGACCAGCTACAAGTTTTTGAAGCTCGTAATATGAAGCAGATGCAATATTATATTCAGGTAATATATCTCTAACAAGATCAGCTATCGCATTCACACAATCTTCAGCCAAGTTGAAATCCATCTTTATCGTCATCAACCTGCTTGCAGCAGATAAAGGCGATAATCCATCTCTACATCCTTTATACAAAGGCTGCTTGGATGCATCTAACATATCGAAATATTTCCGGGCTTCCAAATTAGGTTCCTCTATTCTACTCCTATCTTCAATATACGATGCTCTTTGTTCACGAAATGCATCATTCACCATCTGAACAGAACCTCTGTTTATATCAACTTGTGATGCTGGTTCCTCTATCCTAACATAAGTACTATCTAACCTTTTTGATGTACTACCATAATATTGCATCGTTGCACCAGTTTCTCCATGTGAATACAAAATTTTGTAATGCGGCATAAATCCAGTCCTACACAAATGATTACATACTTCTGTAACAGAGATTAATCTATGATTTCGACATTTAATATACGGATAATACATTTTACCGTATTCCGATGTCATGCTATTTTTTGATGCAAATGTCATGAACTCTTCAACATCTTGCGCAGATTCATCTGTCAATTCCCCCATCGTTGAATCATACTAAGGTTTATCCATCCAAGATCGAAAATAATCATAAGAACCTAAAGAAGACATTTTGTTAAGATAATTTTTTTCTAGTAAAATTGTGAATGATCAGAGCGTATTTATATTGAAAATTAGATAATTATCACGAATTTTTAACAGATTATTATAAATTTTAACTGATTATTATGAATTTTTAACAGATAATCATAAATTTTAAATAGATTATTCTTAAGAATATTCCTCTTTCCGACGGATTTCCGATGTTTGCCGAACACTGTTGGATATTTCCGATGACGAACCGATGATACTCGACGTCAGCCACGGATATATTCCGGACGGATTCCAGACCGATAGTAAAAATCACATTCCATCGGGAAATCATCGGAAAAAACCGACGGCTTATATTTCGTCAGTAATGTGCGATGGTTTTGTGAGGATATCCCGACACCTACGTTTTCATCGGAAACAGGATGGAAAGCCATCAGGTTTTACCATAGATTTCCCGAAGGTAGTGCAAACGTCGGGATTTACCGACAGAACACCGACGCAATAATTTCCATCGGTATTCTGTTGGAAAACCGTCGCATAGGCATTAGAAAATTCCGATGGTTTTACTTCCGTCGGAAATGCCGTCGGAAATATTAATGTTTTCTTGTAGTGGTAATCCAATCTACCCCAAACCGCGCGATGCCATAGATTATGCTTCATTTATAAGCGTTTACTAAATGAGTACCAGTGATCAGTTTAAAATAGTAATATTAACTGGTTGATCGACTTGACATGTATGCACTAAATCATCCATAAAATTTGATTTAGAGCTCAAAATGACACGAATCCAACACCCACGTTTTAGCTCAATTTTCAATAATTTGACAAACTTTGAGATAGAACTAGATATAACAAAGCGTCCAAGTAATCCAATCTATCAAAAAGTGCGAGATGCCATGCGTTATGTTTCATTCATAAACCTTTACACAATGAGCACCAATGATCAATTTAGAGTGATTATTTTAACTGGCCGATCAACTTGACATTTCTGCACTAAATCGTCCGTAACTTTTGATTTATAGCTTTGAATGACACGAATCCAATGCCAACGTTAAACTAGTTCAATTTTCTATTTCATGACAAAATTTGAGACAAAACTACATACGACAAAGCGCCGAAGTTTTCCAATATATCTCAAACTGCGTGATCATGCATTATGCTTCATTTATAAGCCTTCACTCAATGAGCACTAATGATCAGTTTAGAATAATCATATTAACTGGCCGATCAACTTGACATGTCCACACGAAATCGTCCGTATATTTTGATTTATAACTCAAAATGAAATGAATCCAATGCCCATGTTAAGCTAACTAAATTTTCTATATTGAGACAAATTTGGGACATAGATAGATACGACAAAGCGGCCTGGTAATCCAATCTATCCCAAACTGCGTGATACCATGCATTATGCTTCAGTTATAAGCCTTTACTCAAGGAGCACCAATGGTCAGTTATCTATGATCATTTTAACTGGCCGACCTATTTGACATTTCTGCACTAAATTGTTCGTATCTTTTGATTTATATCTCAAAATGACACGAATTGAATGCCCATATTAAGCTAGATCAATTCTCTATATTGAGACAAAATTTGAGACATATATAGATACGACAAAGCATTCAAATTATCCAAGCTATCCAAAAATGCATGATGTCATCATTATGCTTCATTTCTAAGCGTATACTCAATGAGCACCAATGATCAGTTTAGAATGATCATATGAACTGGACGTTCAACTTGACATGTTTGCACTAAATCGTCTATAACTTTTGATTTAGAGCTCAGAATCACACTAATCCAATGCCCACGTTAAGCAAGCTAAAATTTGAGACACAAATATATACGACAAAGCATCCAAGTAAACTAATATATCCCAAAATGCGTGATGCCATGCATTATTCTTCATTTATAAGCGTTTACTCAATGAGCACCAATGATTAGTTGAAAATGATTATTTTAACTGGCCGATCAACTTGACATGTCTGCTCTAAATTGTCCATAACTTTTGATTTGTAGCTCAGAATGACACGAATCAAATGCCCACGTTAATCTAGCTCAATTTTGTATATTGTGATAAAATTTAAGACAGAAATAGAAAACGACAAAGCGTCCAAGTAATCCAATCCATCCAAACTACTTGATGCCATGCATTATGCTATATTTATAAGCTTTTACTCAATGAGCACCAATTATTAGTTTTGAATGATCACTTTAACTAGCCGATCAACTTGATATATATGCACTAAATCGTCCGTAACTTTTGATTTAGAGCTCAGAATGACACGAATCCAATGCCCACTTTAAGCTAGCTGAATTTTCTATAATGTGACAGAATTTAAGATAGAAATAGATACGACAAATCGTTCAAGTAATCCAGTCTATCCCAAACTATGTGATGTCGTGCATTATTCTTAATTTATAACTTTTACTCAATGAGCAACAACGATCAGTTTAGAATGATCATTTTAACTGGCTGATCAACTTGACATATCTACACGAATATGGTCCATAACTTTTAATTTATTTCTCAGAATGAGACAAATCCAATGTCCACATTAAGCTAGTTAAATTTTCTATATTGTACACAAAATTTGAAACCGAACTAGATACGGCAATGCGTCGAAGTAATCCAATCTATCCCAAAATGCGTGATGCCATGCTTTATGCCTCATTTATAAGCCTTTACTTAACGAGCACCAATGATGAGTTTAGAATGATCATTTTAACTCGCCGATCTACTTGACATGACCGCATTAAATTGCCATAACTTTTGATTTCGAGCTCAGAAAACACGAATCCAATGCCCACGTTAAGCTAGCTCAAGTTTTCATATTGTGACCAAATTTGAGAAATAAATAGATACGACGAAGCATCCAAGTAATCCAGTCCATCTCAAACTGCGTGATGCCATGCATTACTATTCATTTATAAGCGTTTATTCAATGAGCACCAATGATTAGTTTAGAATGATCATTTTAATTGGCTGATCAACTTGACATGTTTGCACTAAATCATCCATTACTTTTGATTTGTAGCTTAGAATGACACGAATCCAATGCCCACATTAAGCTAGTTCAATTTTCTATATTGTGACAAAATTTGAGACAGAAATAGGTACGATAAAGTGTTCAAGTATTCCAATCCATCCCAAACTGTGTGATGCCATGCTTTATTTTTCATTTATAAGCTTTTACTAATGAACAGAAGTGATCATTTTAGAATAATGATATCAACTGGCCGATCAACTTGACATGGCCACACTAAATCCTCCGTAACTTTTGATTTAGAGCTCAGAATGACACGAATCCAATGCCATGGTTAAGCATTCTCAATTTTCTATATTTTCACAAAATTTGAGAAAGAAATAGAGATGACAAGGCGTCCATGTAATCCAATCTATCCAAACTAATTGATGCCATGCTTTATGCTTCATTTATAAGACTTTACTTATTAGCACCAATGATCTGTTTAGAATGATTACTTTAACTGGCCACTCAACTTCACATATCCACACTAAATCGTCAGTAACTTTTGATTTAAAGATCAGAATGACACGAATCCAATGCCCACATTAAACAAGTTCAATTTTTTATATGATGACAAAATTTGAGACAGAAATAGATACGACAAAATCTTTAAGTAATCCAATCTATCCCAAACTGCGTGATGCCATGCATTATTTTTCATTTATAAGCTTTTACTCAATGAACAACACTGAACAGTATAGAATAATCATATTAACTGGCCGATCAACTTGACATGTCCACACTAAATCATCTAAAACTTTTGATTTAGAGCTCAAAATGACACGAATCCAATGCCCACGTTAAGCATGCTAAATTTTCTATATTTTCACAAAATTTGATATCGAAATAGGACGATAAAGCATCCACGTAATCCAATCTATCCAAACTACTTGATGCCATGCTTTATCCTTCATTTATAAGACATTACTTATTAGCACCAATGATCTGTTTAGAATAATCACTTTAACAGGCCACTCAACTTGACATTTCCGCACTAAATCGTTCGTAACTTTTCATTTAGAGATCAGAATGACATGAATCCAATGCCCACGTTAAGCTAGCTCAATTTTCTATATTGTGACAAAATTGAGTTAAAAATACATACAAAAAGCGTCCAAGCAATCCAATCTATCCGAAACTGCGTGATGCCATGCATTGTTTTTCATTCATAAGCTTTTACTCAATGAGCACCAATGATCAATTTAAAATGATCATTTTAACTGGACGATCAACTTGTCATGTCTGCACAAAATTGTGCATAACTATTAATTTATTGCTTACAATGACACGAATCAAATGCCCAAATTAAGCTAGTTCAATTTTCTATATTGTGACAAAAATTGAAACAAAACTAGATACGTCAAAGCATCCAAGTAATCAAATCTATCCCAAACTGCGTGATGCCATGCTTTATGCTTCATTTATAATCCTTTACTCAATCAGCACCAACGTTCAAGTTAGAATGATCACTTTAACTGACCAATCAATGTGACATGTCCGCACTAAATCGTCTTTAACTTCTGATTAAGAGCTGAGAATGACACGAATCCAATGCCCACGTTAATCTTGCTCAATTTTCTATATTGTGAAAATTTGAAACAGAAATAGATACGACAAAGAGTCAAAGTAATCCAATCCATCTCAAACTGCGTGGTGTCATGCATTATTTTTCATTTAAAAGCTTTTACTCAATGAGCACCAATTATCAGTTTAGAATGGTCATTTAACTGCCGGATCAACTTGTCATATCTGCACTAAATAGTCCATAACTTTTGATTTATAGCTCACAATGACACAAATCCAATGCCCACATTAAGTTAGTTCAATTTCCATATTGTGACAAAATTTGAAGCAGAACTGGATACAACAAAGCGTACAAGTTATCCAATCTATCCCAAACTGCATGATGCCATGCTTTATGACTTATTTATAAGCCTTTACTTAATGTGCACCAATGATCAATTTAGAATGATCATATTAACTTGCCGATCAACTTGACATGTCCAAACTAAATCGTCTGTAACTTTTGATTTAGAGCTCAGAAACACATAAATCCAATTCCCACATTAAGCTAGTTCAATTTTCTATATTGTACACAAAATTTGAAACCGAACTAAATACGAAAATGCATCGAAGTAATCCTATCTATCCCAAAATGCATGATGCCATGCTTTATGCCTCATTTATAAGCCTTTACTTAACGAGCACCAATGATCAGTTTAGAATGATCATTTTAACTCGCCGATCAACTTGACATGCCCGCATTAAATTGCCATAACTTTTGATTTAGAGCTCGGAAAACACGAATCCAATGCCAACGTTAAGCTAGCTCAATTTTTGATATTGTGACAAAATTTGAGAAATAAATGGATACGACGAAGCGTCCAAGTAATCCATTCCATATCAAACTGTGTGATGTCATGCATTACTATTCATTTGTAAGTGTTTATTCAATGAGCACCAATGATTAGTTTAGAATGATCATTTTAAGTGGCTGATCAACTTGACATGTTTGCACTAAATGATCCATAACTTTAGATTTGTAGCTCAGAATGACATGAATCCAATGCCCACATTAAGCTAGTTCAATTTTCTATATTGTGACAATTTGAAATAGAAATAGGTACGATAAAGCGTTCAAGTATTCCAATCCATCCCAAACTGCGTGAGCACCAATGATCAATTTGAAATGACATTTTAACAGGACGATCAACTTGTCATGTCTGCACAAAATTGTGCATAACTATTGATTTATTGCTTACAATGACATGAATCCCTTGCCCAAATTAAGCTAGTTAATTTTCTATATTGTGGCAAAATTTGAAACAAAACAAGATACGTCAAAGCGTCCAAGTAATCCAATCAATCCCGAACTGCGTGATGCCATGCTCTAGGCCTCATTTATAAGCCTTTACTTAATGAGCACAAATGATCAATTTAGAATGATCATTTTAACTCGCCGTTCAACTTGACATTTCCACACTAAATCCTTTGTAACTTTTGATTTAGAGCTCAGAAACACACGAATCCAATGCCCACGTTAAGCTAACTCAATTTTCTATAGTGTAAAAACATTTGAGACAGA
>JAENJI010001350.1:0-24793 GCA_018901935.1 Pugionium cornutum | reverse complement strand
TGACAGGAATCCAACGCCCACATTAAGCTAGCTCAATTTTCTATTGTGACAAAATTTAAGACCAAAATAGCAATGATAAAGCCTCTAAGTAATCCAATCTATCCCAAAATGCATGATGCCATGCATTATGCTTCATTTATATGCCATTACTAAAGGAGCACCAATGATCAGTTTAGAATGATCATTCTAGCCAGCCGATCAACTTGACATGTCCGAACTTAATCATCTGTAACTTTTGATTTACATTTTAAAATAACATGAATCCAATGCCTACATTAAGCTAGCTCAATTTTATATTTTATGAAAACATTTAAGACCAAAATAGCTACGACATAGCCTCCAAATAATCCAATCTATCCCAAACTGTGTGATGACTTGCATTATGCTTCATTTATAACCACTTACTCAAGGACCACCAATGATAAGTTTGGAATGATCATTTTTATTGGCCAATTGACTTGACATGTCCGCTCTAAATCATCTGTAACTTTTGATTTAGAGTTCAAAATGACACGAATCAACCGCCCACATTAAGCTAGCTCAATTTTCCATATTGGGAAAACGACTGAGACTGAAAGAGCTTCAAAAAAGCCTCTGTGTAATCCAGAGTATCCCAAATTGCGTGATGCCATGCATTATCGTTCATTTAAAACCCTTTACTCAAAGAGAACCAATGATCAGTTTGAAAAAATAATTTTAACTGGTCGATCAACTTGATATAACCGCACTAAATCGTCTGTATTTTTTTATTTAGGGTTCACAATGACACGAATCCAGTGCTCACGTTAAGCTAGTTCAATTTTCTATATTGTGACAGCATTTGAGACTGAAAGAGCAACGACAAAGCCTCCGAGTAATCTAATGTATCCCAAACTCCGTAATGCCATGCATTATGGTTCATATATAACCCTTTACTCAAGCAGCACCAATGATCAATTTAGAATGATCATTTTAACTGGCCGATCAACTTTACATGTTCATACTAAATCATCCGTAACTTTTCCTTTAGAGTTCAAAATTACACGAATTCAACGCACATGTAAGCTACCTCAATTTTCTGTATTGTGACAAAATTTAAGGCGAGGTACGACAAAGCCTCCAAGTAATCCAATCCATCACAAACTGTGTGATGTCATGCATTATGCTTCATTTGTAAGCCTTTGCTCAATAAGCGCCAATGATCAATTTAAAATGATCATTGTAACTAGCCAATCAACTTGACATGTCCGCACTAAAATGTCCATAACTGTTGATTTAGAGTTAGGAATGACACGAATCCAACACCCACGTTCAGCTAGCTCAATTTTCTATATTGTGACAACATTTTTGACTGAAAGAGCAAGGACAAACCCTCAAACTATTCCAATGTATCCTCAACTGCGTGATGCCATGCCATATGCTTCATTTATAAGCCTTTACTCAAGGAGCACCAATGATTAGTTGAGAATGATCATTTTAGCTGGCCGATGAACTTGACATGTCCGCTCAAAATTGTCCGTAATTTTTGATTAAGAATTCAAAATGAGAGGAAACCAACGCCCACGTTAAGCTAACTCAATTTTCTATTGTGAGAAAATTTAAGACCAAAATAGCACCGATAAAGCCTGAAGTAATCCAGTCTATCCCAAACTGCATGATGCAATGCATTATGCTTCATCTATAACCCTTTACCCAAGGAGCACGAATGATTAGTTTAAAATGATAATTTTAACTAGCTCATCAACTTTGCATGTCCGCACTAAATCGTTTTAACATTTTCCTTAAACTTCACGATGACACGAGTCCACTGTGGTTCAGACTACTGCGTCCGTAAAGATGTCCTCGGTCATCTGCAACGGAGGATTATAAAATAATTAAAAAACAAAATTAGAAAAAAACATTTAGTGTAAATAAGAAAAATATAGTAAACAAAAGAAATATTTTTATACCTGAATGAAAATCTCATTCTTCTTATCTTAGGTCATCTCAATTCGACGGAAAGTACCATCGGACGTATTACATGGATCTACCTCCACGATCGCCATCTTTTCTTGGATGCTTCGTTTGTATGCTTCACAAATTTTTTTTGCTTTCTAATCGACATACAAACCATCCTCGATTCACGGATATGCTTCAAGCATCTGCACATTTTGTTCTTCAATCCGCGCATTTCTTGCGACTTGTTCTTCAAACTATCGCTGTGTGGTGAGTAATTGATCTTGAGCGCAACAAAGTCAGAGGTAGTGCATGAGAAGCCACTACACCTACCCGAACCTTGAATGTGGTTCAGTCTACCTAGTCCCTAAAGACGTCCTCGGTTATCCGCAACGGCGCACTACAAAATAATTAAAAAACATAATTAAAAGAAATTTAGTGAAAATAAAAAAATTATTATTATACCTGAATGAAGATCTTGTTCTTCTCCTCTTACGTTAGCTCAATTCGACTAGAAGTACCATCGGACGTTTCATACGGATTGACCTCCACAATCGCCATCTTTTCTTGGATATTTCGTTCGTATGCTTCACCAATTTTTTTTTGCTTTCAAATCGACATACGAACCATCCTCTCGAGTGTGAGTCTTTATAAAAACTTTACCAATTGAGACCGGTCGGCCCAAATTATTTTCCTATATTTTGAAATAAAATATAATAAGTTAACAATTAAATTTAAAATTTAAACATCTTACCATTTCCTGTTGGATCTGGATGTAGGATTTTTGCCCCGAAAATGCTTGTGCGGACCAAGGCCATTCTGAGAGGAGTTGCGGTTATTGGAGGATTTGCTACTTTTCTCATTCAACGTTTCTGTTTCCCGGTAGTCTGTCATTGTTTTGTATAGACTCGGGGAAATCCACCTTGAACGTTTGCCGGTTGTATGAATCGTGCTCACCATCCATTTCATATGTCTTACACAAACGGATTTAAATTCTTTTCGTACGACTGAGGTGATCACATAATTCTAGTTGTAAAATTTCTTGCAATTTTTAAAATTAATAATTTTATTAATTATTCAATTTTATTAAATAAAAAATTAATTAAAAGTAATAATAAATAAAAAATACTTACCGCAAATTGTATGAAATATTTCTCATGTCGTTCAGTTGGCACGACCATCCAACTGTAGTAGGGCCATCAAATTGGTTTATCAAATTTTTTGAAATTTGTTAGGTTATAGCCCTTTTGTTCCGGTCAAACCTAATATTTTAAATATATTAAAAAATTTGAATTTCAAATAAACTTTTATAAAATTTTAATAATTAATAATTTCAGTAATTTTATTAATTATATTACTTTTTAATATTAATAATTAATTTTAATTAAATAAATTTAAATTTATAAATTTAAAATTCTTACCATGTCGTGTTCGGTGCCGGCACTAAAGACAGCACTATCACGTACTGGTCCCGCCCCGGGGTTTGTAACAAACTATCTAAAATGATACTTTGATGTGGACATCAATACCATCTCACTAGAAGCTGAGGAAGAGTTAATATACGTATTATTAGACAAGCTCCGAGAACAAGATCAGGTACAATAAATCTTAGTAAAATGTTCAACAAATCTGTGGAGAGTCTCATAACAATCATAGAAGAGGGAGGATTCTATGAAGCTAAACTTACTAAAGAATTACAAGAAGGAGACTATGAACATCTAAAGACTACAACAATTTCACTCCATCCAGTTTTACAAGGCTTCAGCGATACAACCTTGTTCACCATTGCTACACAAACTTAAGAAGGCATAATAAGGAGCTACAAGAGACCAAGGTGCATATTTAAAATTCCTACGTTTCAATTAACAAGTTTATTTGCTTGTTTTTGCAGGAATGTGACTCTTAAGTTTTAGAGTATTTTATTTGTCATTAGGTCCTAATGTTTTGTTGTTATTTTTGCTTTACTCCTTCCATTATAATGTATATTCAGTCCTAGAAGGCACCTGCTGCTGCACTAGTATATAAAATCCCTTCTAAACATGTTATCACTTAAGTTTTATGAAATAAAAACCTAGTTTTTCTTCCTTTGAAAGGAGTTGCACCTGTAGCCTTCTTGTGTGAGAATCCTTGAAGATTTAGTGCCCTATACTTATCACAAACCTTCCATAATCTATGTGGCATATCTCGATCCACCTCTCTACTCAATCCTCACTTAGATCCTCTAGAAAGTGCTCTACACATCAATTTGTTCATCAACCCATCACTCCTAAATCTCTATAAAGTGTTGTACAGCCAGCTAGAGCCTCTCCATAAGTTCCCCTTGCTCAAACAAGCCCTTTTGTTCCTGCATCATAGTTTGTTCTCCCATTTCCGTTATGGAAGACGGAACCTCTTTGATACAAGCCTCGATTCAAGGCTTATATGCGCGTGGGCGGTTTGGAGAAGGTTAGGTGAGAAACTCGACCTTAGACTTCTTGGATAGGGGCTTTTGGGTTGGTATTCGATGGAAGGTGAAGTGAACCACACGAGGGGTGATGAACCCCGTGATAAATCACAAACTTAGAGCTAGGAGGGATGGTCTCAACTAGATTCTAAGCGCACAAGATTCTTAGAGAGAAAACTTGTTGGAAGAAAGCTCTACTTTATTAATATCAAAAAGGTTGTCGAACTACAATGCTAGAAGGAGCCTTATTATTATGCTCGACAGCTTGACCTTCTAGGGTCGACTCAAAGAAAGAAAAGGAAATATTACAAAAGTGCACAAATGGAAAATGTACAAAAGTGCATAACCGAAAAAGGACCTATTCCTAGAATGTCTTTGACTCAAAAAATGTAAACATTCTAGATCCTACCCTGCAAAACAGAAAGAGGCAAATATTCGTATTGAAATCTTACCTTACTTACCTCACGGCCAAGAAATGGAAGGTGGCCGTCCTTGTGGCATGCACGCGCCTTGCTCCTAGTCTTCGACTTGGAGTAGGGTTAGGAATCTTTGGGCCCTGACCTCTCTTGCCACTAAAACCCAAGTCTCTGAAGTCCCTTGCATTGTTGAGAAGCCTTTGGACTCTTCTTTGCACTACTGGCCCATTGTCCTTAGTCGATCTTCCTCTAGGCGCTTGTCGACCCATAAGCTGAACTTGTGGAAGAGTGCTCTTGATCTGCTCCTTGTCATTGCTCCTGGTGGCACTACTGGTGTGGAGATTTCCTCTAGGTGCATGTCCTGAAGCTGGTAGCTTATCTGGTCCGAGTTTCCTTCTGTAGAAGTTGAAATGCTCGTGTACTCGGCAGGATCGGTTGTACCGGCTGGACTGTGCAAGGTACTGGCCGGAATGCCTTCAGGACCGGCCAAGTTGATCCCGGAGTCAGCAGCGTCACCAAGGGGACCGGCGGTGTCATCCACATCGCCACCAATTGTGCCGGAAGCTTGGGCCTCTCCGCCGGCAATGCTGATCGGTCCGGTCCTATTGGTCGAGGGTCCGGCGGTACCGCTTGGGCCGGCAGACGTGCCAAATGGCCTGGTTGTCTTGGGCAAGCTTCCTGGTCTGCCAGTCTGGTCTCCTGGCTGGACATACGACCTGATGTCCTCATCATCCCCTCCCTCTTCAGTTGATTTTGACCTCAAAACTGGTTCATCTGCATGGAAAGGGGCTAAGTCAGTTACGTTTAACGTGTTGGCAACATTAAACTCACCTGGGAGCTCGATCCGGTAGGTGTTGTTGTTGATCCTCTCCAGCACTCTGAATGGTCCATCTCCTCTTGGTGCTAGCTTGGAACTCCTTAGGTTGGGGAACCTCTCCTGCCATAGGTGTAGCCACACCCAATCGCCTGGTTGAAAGATCACCTCCTTTCTTCCCTTGTTGGCATGAGTCACGTACTGCCCGGTCCTCTTCTCCAAGTTTTCTGCTACCTTCTGGTGTAATCTCATTATGAACTCTGCCTTGGATGCTCCATTGAGGTTGGTCATCTCAGCTGGTGGTAGTGGTGTTTGCTCCAATGGGGTGAGAGGGTTGAAGCCGTATACTACTTCAAATGGTGTCTTCTTGGTTGCTGAGTGCAAGGCTCGGTTGTAAGCGAACTCTATGAATGACAGGCACTCCACCCAAGTCTTGAGGTTCTTCCCTAGTGTAGTCCTGAGAAGAGTTGATAGTGTCCTGTTGACAACTTCAGTTTGGCCATCGGTTTGAGGATGGCAAGTGGTAGAGAAGAGTAGCTTCGTGCCTAGCTTCCTCCATAGGGTCCTCCAGAAATGGCTGAGGAACTTGGTGTCCCTGTCTGATACGATGGTTCTTGGCACTCCATGAAGCCGTACTATCTCCCTGAAGAACAGATCGGCTGTTTGCGAGGCATCATTGACATTGGCACACGGAATGAAGTGTGCCATCTTGGAGAATCTGTCCACCACTACAAAGATTCCATCCTTGTGGTTGATCTTGGGCAGTCCTAGAACAAAGTCCATTGATATATCCACCCATGGATGCGTCGGTATGGGCAGTGGGAGATACAACCTGTGAGGTTGCACTCGGGACTTTGCCTTCTTGCAAGTGATGCATCTTGCACAATGAGCTTCTACTGTCCTCCTGATGTGTGGCCAGTAGAAGTGCTCCTTGACCACTGCTAGAGTCTTGTCGACACCAAAGTGGCCCATGAGTCCTCCTCCATGAGCTTCTCGGATGATTGTCTCCCTTAATAATCCTTGTGGTGTGCACAGCCTTCTCTCTCGGAACAAGAATCCTTCATCCCTGTGCCACACTCCTTGTAGCTCTCAGAAATGTCAGGATCATCCTTGTATAGGTCCTTGATGTGCTCGAATCCTAGGACCTTTGCCTCCATGGTGGATATCAAGGCAAACCTCCTTGATAGTGCATCGGCTACCACATTTTCTTTGCCCTTCTTGTACGTGATGACGTACGGGAAGGTCTCTATGAACTCCATCCACCTCGCATGTCTCCTCTTGAGATTGGTTTGCTCTCTGAGGTGTTTGAGAGTCTCGTGATCAGTGTGGACCACAAACTCCTTGGACAGCAAGTAATGCTGCCAAGTCTCCAATGCTCGGACAAGGGCATAAAGCTCCTTGTCGTAAGTGGGGTAGTTCAGTGAGGCACCACCTAGCTTCTAACTGAAGTATGCTACTGGCCTCCCTCCTTGGGTTAGCACTGCTCCTATGCCTATTCAGAGGCATCACACTCCACATCAAACGTCTTGTTGAAGTCAGGCAGGACTAGCACTGGTGCATGTGTAAGGCTGTCCATCATGGCCTGGAATGCCTTCTCCTGAGCTTCTCCCCAGCTGAATCCCACGTTCTTCTTCACTACTGCCGTCAATGGTGAGGCAATACTGCTGAAGTTGGGCACGAATCTCCTGTAGAAGCTGGCCAGTCCATGGAAGCTCCTCACTTGGCTGATGTTGCTTGGTGTTGGCCATTCTTGTATGGCTCGAATCTTCTCTTCATCAACCTGTAGGCCCTGTGAACTTACAACGAAGCCTAAAAAGACAAGTTTATCAGTACAAAAGATGCACTTCTTGAGATTGGCATAAAGCTCTTCTTGTCGAAGGGTTTTAAGTACCATCTCAAGATGTGTGAGGTGTTCCCGTAGGCACTTACTATAAACTAATATATCATCAAAGTAAACCACTACAAACTTACTGATGTACGTCCTAAGACCTTGGTTCATAAGGCGCATGAAGGTGCTTGGGGCATTAGTCAAGCCGAATGGCATGACTGTCCACTTGTAGAGCCCTTGCTTTGTCTTGAAAGCAGTCTTCCATTCATCACCTTCCTTCATCCTGACCTGGTGGTATCCACTCTTGAGGTCTATCTTGGAGAAGACTGTGGCTCCACTCAGCTCATCTAGCATGTCATCCAGCCGTGGTATTGGATGACGGTACTTGACAGTGATGTTGTTGATTGCTCGGCAGTCCACGCACATCTGCCAAGTCCCATCTTTCTTGGGCACTAGTAGCACTGGTACGACACATTGACTGAGGCTCTCTCAAACATAACCTTTCTCCAGGAGCTCCTTGACTTGCTTCTCAAGCTCCTTAGACTCCTCTGGGCTCATCCGGTAGGCTGGCGGTTGGGCAGGGCTGCTCTGGGCACGAGGTCGATCTGGTGCTCTATGCCTCGTAGGGGAGGTAAGCCTGCTGGTATCTCTTCCGGGAACACATTCTGGAACTTGTTGAGGAGAGCTGCTACTTCAGGAGGTAGCTCTACCTGTTCTTTCTCTACATTCAACACTTCTTTGAAAACCATTAGTAGCATTAGATCCTTCCAGGCTAAAGCTCTCCGGACATGGCTTGGTTGGATAAGAAAATTAGATTTAATGAGCTTCTTTTCCTTACTCATTTTCTGTTGAAGCTCATGTACCTGGGCAGGTGTGAGAGGAGCTAGGCTGACCTTTCTTTTGTCATGCACAAAAGTGTAGAGATTTGTTTGGCCATCATGCCTGGTCTCTTTGTCAAACTGCCATGGCCTTCATAGCAGAAGATGGCCAGCTTGCATGGGCACCACGTCGCACACGACTTGGTCTTGGTACTTGCACACACTGAATGGCACAGTGACTCGTTCATGGATCTTGAGCTCCACTTTGTCATCGAGCCATCTCAGTCTATATGGTCGAGGATGTCTTGTCTTCTCTAGACCTAGCTTATCAACCATGTAGGCACTAGCAACGTTAGTGCAAGAACCACCATCTATGATGAGGTTACATACCTTGCCCTTGATGGTGCAACGGCTGTGGAAGATGTTTTCCTCTTGGATGGTCTCTGAAGGATCCACCATTGCACTGAGGATGCGTCTAGTGACCAGCACTTCCCCCACATCAGGGTACTCAATGTCACCGTATTCTTCTTCTGGTTCATAGTCCTCTTCATCTTGGGACTCATACTCTCCAGCCTCCATAATCAGCATGACCCGGTTGTTTGGGCACTCCCTTGAGATGTGTCCACGACCCCTACACTTGAAACAAGTGATCTCACGTGATCTTTGAGGGTAGGAAGACTTACTAGGCTCTCTCTTGTCATGGGTGGGTTCAGGAGGCTTGCTCTTGAACCTTGACTCGATCTCTATGCTCTTGCCTTTGTCTACGGGCTTGGGAATGTTGCTTGGTGCCCAAGGCGTCTTAGGCTTGCTGCGGATATCTTGGCTCTTACGTTTGATGTGCTGCTCAGCCTGGAAAGATAGGTGGAACAAGTCTTTGAAGTCATTGTAGATTTGCCTTTCCACCTTGCGGCTGACTCTTTCTTGGAGTCCATCCAAGAATTGTGCCATCAATGCTTCTTCATCATCATTGAGCTCCAGCCTGTTCCTTAGCTTCTCGAACTCTTCAAAGTGCTCCTCTACTGATCTGGTACCCTGCTTAAGAGTACGAAAACGACGTTGCAAGTCTCTATGAACGTAAGGTGGAACAAACCTTTGTCGCATGAGGTCTTTCATGTCGACCCATGAGTCTATGGGCCTCATTCTTTTCCTCCTTCTGTCAGATACCTCACGATCCCACCAGATGAGGGCATTGTCCGTGAGTTGTGCTACTGCCATTGAGACTCTCCTAGGCCCTGGTTGGTTGTAATGATCAAAGATATTATCCATTCTTCTCTCCCAATCTAGGTAAGCCTCGGGGTATACTTTTTTTGCAAAACTTGGAGGAGTTAGCTTAACATCAGTATGAGTTACCCGGTTGTAGGCGTGTTCATCTCCATCCTCATGATGTCTAGGAGGCATCCTTGGTCTCTGGTGAAGACCATATGGCTCAAAGCCATCATCTTCTGCCTTTGGTTGCCATGGAGGTCCTCTCGGCCTATGGTGATAGTTATGAGATTGTGTGTCCTCATCTCCATCTGGCTGGGGCTCCTCCTGTTCGTGCCGTGTCCTAAGGTGCTTAGGACCCTCAGTACGGTCTTGCTCAGCTCTCACGTGCCTTATGGCCTGGAATCTCACAGGCCTCTCCACGCGCTCCAACCTCTCGCCTATTGATGCGAGTTGCGTTTGGAGGGTGGTGAACATGGCCATCATGGCTTCGGTTGCTTCTCTATTCTCTTCTGCCATTGCGTACTACAAAGAAAGAAGACAAGTTATGCTGCTCCTAAATTGTTAGGAGGATTTTCTTTTATAAGGGGGATTCGAAAAAAATGCAAAAAGGAAAAATCTGAGAAATAGAAATTTCGAAAATATGGAGATTTGAACAAAAAGGAAACTTTCTTGACAACTATTGCTAGCTGTCCAATTCGAATCCTTTTGCTAATTTTCCTATTTTCTTTTTCTTTTTTTTTTTAATTTAACTTAAAATAATGGAAATATGATTCTAACAAAAAGGAAAGTCGAAATTGTAATGCAAGAATGACTCTAGAACTTAGTGATGCACGTAGGAACTAGATGCACTCGGTATGAACTTTGATGTTGTTTTTTTTATTTTCTTGAATGAAACTTAAACTAATGCAAGAACAAGAAGCAAAACAAGTTAAAGGATAGAAACAACCTGGTTTAGGAGCTTTAAGCTCTGATACCAAAATGATACAAGCCTTGATTCAAGGCTTATATGCATGTGGGCTGTTTGGAGAAGGTTATGTGAGAAACTCGACCTTAGACTCCTTGGATAGGGGTTTTTTGGTTGGTATTCGATGGAAAGGTGAAGTGAACCACACGAGGGGTGATGAACCTCGTGATAAATAAAAAACGTAGAGCTAGGAGGGCTGGTCTCAACTAGATTCTAAGTGCACAAGATTTTTTGAGAGAAAAACTTGTTGGAAGAAAGTTCTACTTTATTAATATCAAAAAGGTTGTCGAACTACAATGCTGGAAGGAGCCTTATTAATATGCTCGACAGCTTGACCTTCTAGGGTCGACTCAAAGAAAGAAAAGGAAAGATTACAAAAGTGCACAAATGGAAAATGTACAAAAGTGCATAACCAAAAAAGGACCTATTCCTAAAATGTTTTTGACTCAAAAATGTAAAGCAACTAGATCCTACCCTGCAAAACAGAAAGAGGCATATATTCGAATGTAAACTTACCTTAACTCACCTCACGGCCAAGAAATGGAAGGTGGCTGTCCTTGTGGCATGCATGCGCCTTGCTCCTAGTCTTCGACTTGGATTAGGGTTAAGAATCTTTGGGCCCTGACCTCTCTTGCCACTAAAGCCCAAGTCTCTGATGTCCCTTGTGTTGTTGAGAAGCCTTTGGACTCTTCTTTGCACTTCTGGCCCATTGCCCTTAGTTGATCTTCCTCTAGGAGCTTGTCGACCCATAAGCTGAACTTGTGGAAGAGTGCTCTTGATCTGCTCCTTGTCATTGCTCCTGGTGGCACTACTAGTGTGGAGACTTCCTCTAGGTGCATGTCCTGAAGCTGGTAGCTTATCTGGAAAGAACACAATGAATCACAAGCCATCCAAGACCAAACCTCCTGACTTGAGCTTATTTGGAACTTTGTCCCCAAACTTTACTGAGAACTTCTAGAAGTGCAAATATTTAGGCATTCATGCCATGCCTAAATGAATCAATGAGCACCAATTATCAAAGTTAGAATGACCTTTTAATCACTGCAACTTGACATGTCCACAAATCATCCAACTTTTATTAGGCTAGAATGAAAAATAAACCTACCATGCACCAGACACCATAGGATCAGGCGAATCTCTTTCCTCCAAGACATTCCATATATGGACCGATGTGCACTTAATGTGTTCAGATTGCAATATGTTTATCCCTTGCAACTTGGGAACGTATTGAAGAGTTTACAAAGAATCCAGGATGTACCTAGACAGCTTAAATTCTCCCCAAAGCTCTCAAGATACCATCTGATGACATGCTCAACTGAGTCCAACGCCCACAGAAAAGGCTCAAATATGCGTAAAAGGATACATGGGTGTATCTTCATCAATCCAAGCTTAACCAAGAAGCGGCCAACCAAGACCAAACCTGGCCATTAATCCTGACTCACAGAGGACACGCGGCGACATGGAGCTCACCCCAAACAAGGCCAGATCAAGTCATGCACCATACATCAAATTGGAGATTTCGAAACTTACCATATTTGGAACTTTCCTTATATGAAAGTCTCCAAACGTTTCTTTGGAGACCAGGAGACTTTTTGGTACTTATAGGAGCTCCCTTAAGCACTTCTATAAGCTCAAAAACTCCTTGGACCAGGCGGGTCCATCCATGCCTTCAAATGAACCGATTGGAGCCGTTTATGGCAAGTGAGATGGCCAAATGGTTTAATCACTTGCAAACCAAAACATGGCGTCCAGGAGATATTATTAAGGCCCTAAGGAAGCCCAAAATAAGCCTACCATGCACCAGCTACCAGAGGATCAGGTGAATCCCTTTTCTCCAAGACTTGCCATATATGGACCGAAGTGCACTTAATTTGTTCAGATTGCAATATCTCTATTCCTTGCAACTTGGGCACGTATTGATGACTTTCCGAAGCATCCAGGATGTACCTAGACACCTTACATTCACCTCAAAGCTCTCAAGATTCAAGCAGATACACTTTCCTTGTTGGCCAAACTAGACATTAATGGCCAACAACCATATATTTTAAATATATGATTTCCTTTTCTCTTTTTTAGGTTTAGGACCATTGCTAGGAGCACTATATAAGCTCAGCACGACTTCATTGTAAAGATAGACCACCACTGAAATTAAATTTGAATATAAAGTATTTTCTTCAAAGCCTTGTCTTTGAGTCCTGTTCTTGTTCTTTAGAAATAAAGTGTGTAATTCACTTCTTTTCTATAGAAGCCACGGCCAGGTTAGTTTGAGAGATTCAAACTCCCTTGGTTTACCTTTGATCGTGTGATTCGATCAAAACCCCCTCCTTTTAGTTCCCTTGCCCGCTTAAGCCAAGAGAGATTCTCGGTCTTACGAGTCACGACCGTACCGCTTGTGAGATTGATATTCAATCTTACATCATTTGGTATGAGAGCTAAAAGCTCCTATCCCAGGTTGTGTTCATCCAACCTTTATCCTTTATCTTTTATGATTTTTTTTGCATTTTGTTATCTACATCTTATCAAAAAATCAAAAAAATATATTTGTTCTTAGTCTTCATTTGCATTGTTTCTTGTTGATTCTTATTGTTTCTTTTTGTCTCCTCTCATATAAATCTAAAATCAACTCAAAAAATTGTATTTCATGTTTACTTAATTTTGTTCATCATAAGAAAAAAAACCAAAAATATAAGCATCACTCATTTTGTTATTTTCGAATTTAGTTACTAGTAAAGTTAAAGAAAAAAAATAGATTCATAGAATATTGTTTTTTCGTACTAAATTAATTTAAAATATCAAAAAACCAAAAAAATATTGTATTTTAGTTTGCTTTAAAGTTAGTCTCCAAAAGAAACAAAAACAAAAACCTCAAAATATTTACTTATATCGATTTTCCTTTTACTACTACTTATCATATATTCACTAGAGTGTAGTTTCCATATTTGTTGATTTGGGCTTGATATCTCTTCTTATTGTCGTGCAAGGTACAAAATTTAATGATGGAGCACTATGATGAAGAAGAAGACACCATGAGCATACCACAAACTGATTGTAGTCTAGACAATGACTATGATCAATGCCTAAGCACCAGCGAGTGTGACTATGCAGAAGAGTCATGGAATCAATACTATTTGGAGACTTATTTTAGGGAAGAATCAGATGGAGATAACCTTGAACCAGAACCACCGGACTATGACCAAGACTTGTCCGATGTAGATGATTCCTACGAATATGAGACCTGGCATGAAGACTATTCTGAATATGATTTTGACAATGAACAGAAGTTGAAAAACTCGAACCAGAGCCACCAAACTACTATTCCACTGATAGAAGCTGGCCAAAGAAAATCACACCTTGCCACTTCGTTGTGTCAAGCCGAGTACTAACCTACACCACTCGAACTAGATCAAGGAATCGGACTAGTAAGGTATATATTTACAATTCCAAATCTCTAACCTTTTCAAGGTATAACAAGGACCCAGATGAATACCTCCGATGGGAAACCAACATGAAACAATGACTGCGCTCAAACAACATCCCCAAAGAAGAGAAGCTCTCATATGCCGTTGATATGCTCGTTGGAGATGCCTACAATTGGTGGTTGAAGGAAAACGAACGGACCTTCTACAACAAACCAGTCCTTGATTGGGGAGACCTTAAGGCACGAATGTATAGGGAGTTTGTGAAGAAGTACCAAACACACAGAAGCATCACCACACAACCTATGCACCCAACAGCATCAAGGAGTGAGATGTCTACACCAAACATGCAGCCCTTTCATAAGCCCATGCTTGCATACTGCTCTGAGCATAACAACGTGTTTTCAAACACCTTAGAAGGACAAAAGGTAACTAAGCCGATGGTCACACCAAAAATTGACCAGCAAGTTCAAAAGCCTCAAGCCATAGCACACATGAAACCATCAAAGATATTGCTTGGAATACACGTCAAGAAAACGCCAGGCAAGTCCTCTAACAATGTGAAAACAGATGAAATTATGTGCTATAGATGTCAAGAAAGAGGACACTTTGCTAAGACATGTCCAACTAGACAACTAATAACAAGTTTACAACTAGTACGCGAAAATGTTAAGCCTAAAAGTGTTACGGCAATAAAGGAGCTTCAATTTGTAATTTCCAGTACTAGCATAATGCACTTGTCTTTGCCAAGGTTGTTGAAACAGGTATAATAAAGCAAGGATTCAACCAAGATCAAGAAGACCCACCTCCTACATTAAACCGATGTTCGGAATAAAGAGGATACCATGGAGAACCCAACACCTTGGAGGCAAAGAAAAGCAATCAGCTGCAATGGAAAGGAGTAGTTTCTTCCTTTCTTATCAGGGAGCAACCGCCAGATGCACCATGGCCACATCCGAACCATATAAGGGCAATAAACTGAGGTAATGCCCTAAACCCACAAGTAAATCATGGTATTAACTTGCCTTCTCCATGTGCAGGACAAAATGTTTTGAGGGCAAAACATTTCGAAGGGGGAGGGTATGATGAGGTCATCGGCACAACCCCCGGCCAACTGCCCGGTCCGGATGGCCCAAGGAAAACAAAACCAACCAAATATGCGCAAAAGGATACATGGGTGTATCTTCATGAATCCAAGCTTAACCAAGAAGCGGCCAGCCAAGAACAAACCTGGCCTATAATCCTGACTCACAGAGGACACGCGGCGACATGGAGCTCACCCCAAAAAAGGCCAGATCAAGTCATGCACCATACATCAAATTGGAGTTTTCAAAACTTACCATATTTGGAATTTTCCTTATCTGAAAGTCTCCAAACGTTTCTTTGGCGACCAGGAGACTTTTTGGTACTTCTAGGAGCTCCCTTAAGCACTTCTAGAAGCTCAAACACTCCTTGGACCAGGCGGGTCCATCCATGCCTTCAAATGAACCGATTGGAGCCGTTTATGGCAAGTGAGATGGCCAAATGGTTTAATCACTTGCAAACCAAAACATGGCGTCCAGGAGATATTATTAAGGCCCTAAGGAAGCCCAAAATAAGCCTACCATGCACCAGCTACCAGAGGATCAGGTGAATCCCTTTTCTCCAAGACTTGCCATATATGGACCGAAGTGCACTTAATTTGTTCAGATTGCAATATCTCTATTCCTTGCAACTTGGGCACGTATTGAAGACTTTCTGAAGCATCCAGGATGTACCTAGACACCTTACATTCAAGCATATACACTTTGCTTGTTGGCCAAACTAGACATTAATGGCCAACATCCATATATTTTAAATATATGATTTCCTTTTCTCTTTTTTATGTTTAGGACAATTGCTAGGAGCACTATATAAGCTCAGCACCACCTCATTGTAAAGATAGACCACCATTGACATTAAATTTGAATATAAAGTATTTTCTTCAAAGCCTTGTCTTTGAGTCCTGTTCTTGTTCTTTAGAAATAAAGTGTGTGATTCACTTCTTTTCTATAGAAGCCACGACCAGGTTAGTTTGAGAGATTCAAACTCCCTTTATTCACCATTGATCGTGTGATTCGATCAAAACCCCCTCCTTTTAGTTCTCTTGCCCGCTTAAGCCAAGAAAGATTCTCGGCCTTGCGAGTCACGACCGTACCACTTGTGAGATTGATATTCAAGCTTACATCACATGTGGTCACAAATCAGTTATAATGTGCAAAATCGTATAGGTGGTCGCAAATCATTTGCAAATTAGCGACTGATTTGTGACCACGAGTTAATTTGGTGGGAGTTGAATTTTCTAAAATCTTTGGTCGAATTCTTTTGGAAATTTTCAACTCCCTCGAAATTCACTATGGTTGGAAAGCAGTCGCAAATTAGCGACTGATTTGCAACCACCGTTGTAAATATTCGAATCCCACCTTATTTTTTAGAGATGGTCACAAATTTGTCTCAAACTACGTGATGCCATCAATTATCCTTCATTTATAACCCATTAGTAAAGGAGCACCAATGATCAGTTTAGAATTATCATTTTAACTGGTCCATCAACTTTACATGTCCGCACTAAATCGTCTGTAACTTTTGATTTAGAGTTCATAATGACACGAATCCAATGCCCACGTTTAGCTAGCACAATTTTCTATCGTGTGACAACATTTGAAACTAAAAGAGCTAGGAAAAAGCCTCCAAGTAATCCAATGTATGCCAAACTGCATGATGTCATGCATTATGATTCATTTATATGCCTTTACTCAAGGAGCCCCAATAATCAGTTTGGAATGATCATTTTAACTAGCCATTGAACTTGACATGTCTACAGTAAATCGTCTGTAATTTCTGATTTAAAGTTCAGAATGACACGAATTCAAGGCCCACATTAAGCTAGCTCAATGTTCTGTATTCTGAAAATATTTGAGGCTCAAAGAGCTATGACAAGGCCTCCAATTAATCCAATCTATACCAAAATACGTGATGCCACTCATTATGCTTCATTAGTAAGCCAATTATCAGTTTAGAATGATCTTTTTAATTGACTGATCAACTTAAGATGTTCGCACTAAATCGTCCATAACTTTTGATTTAGAGTTCAAAATGTCACGAATCCAACCCCCACGATAAGCTAGCAAAATTTTCTATATTGTGACAACATTTTAGACTTAAAGAGCTATATAAAGCCTCCAAATAATTCAACCTATTCCAAACTGCATGATGCCATGCATTATGCTTCATTTATATGCCTTTACTTAAGGAGCACCAATGATCAAATTTAGAATGATCATCTTAACTGGCCGATCAACTTGATATGTCCAAAATAAATCGTGCATATAACTTCTGATTCAGAGCACAGAATGACACAAATCCAACACCCAGATTAAGCTTGCTCCATTTTCAATATTGTGACAAAATTTGAGATTGAAATATCTACGACAAAGCCTCCAAGTAATCCAAACTATTTCAAACTTCGTGATGCCATGCATTATGCTTCATTTGTAAACCTTTACTCAAGGAGCACCGATGATCAGTTTAGAATAATCATTTTAACTGGCCGATCAAATGGACATGTCCTCACTAAATCGTCTTTAACTTTTGATTTAGAGTTCAGAATGACACGAATCCAATGCCCACGTTAAGCTAGCTCAATTTTCTATATTGTCGCAAAATTTCTGACCGAAATAGCTACGACAAAATCTCCAAGTAATCCAACGCCAACGTTAAGCTACCTCAATTTTCCATATGGTGACACCATTTGATACTAAAAGAGCTATGCAAAGCCTCAAAATAATCCAATCTATCCAGAAATGCGTAATGCCATGCATTATGCTTCATTTATAAGCCTTTACTCAATGAGCACCAATGATCAGCTTAGAATAATCATTTTAACTGGCCGATGAACTTGACATGTCACACTAAATCGTTCGTAACTTTTGATTTAGAGTTCAGAATGACTTAAATCAAACACCCACGTTAAGCTAGCTCGATTTTCTATATTGTGACAAAATTTAGGACTGAAAAAGCTACAAATAAGTCTCCGAGTAATCAAATATATCCCAGATTACTTGATGCCATGCATGATGCTTCATTTCGAAACTTTTGCTCAATGAGAACCAATGATCTATTTAAAATGACCGATTTAACTGGTCGATCAACTTGACATGTCCGCACTAAATCGTCTTTACCTTTTGATTCAGATTTTTTAATGACAGGAATCCAACGCTGACGTTAATCTAGCTCAATTTTCTACATTGTGACGAAACTTATGTCCAAAAAAGCTACGAAAAAGTAATCCCAAACTACGTGATGCCATGTATTATGCTTCATTTGTAAACCTTTGCTCAATGAGCACCAATTATCAATTTACTTTAACAAGCTGATCGACTTGACATGTCCGCAGGAAATTGTCTTTAACTTTTGATTCAGAGTTTAGAATGACACAAATAAAACGCCCACGTTAAGCTAGCTTAATTTTCTACATTGTGAAAAAAATTTAAGACCAAAATAGGTACGACAAAATCTCCAAGTAATCCAACCTAACCCAAACTGCGTGATACCATGCATGATGCTTCATTTGTAAACCATTGCTCAATGAGCACCAATTATCAATTTAGAATGATCAGTTTAACTGGTCGTTCAACTTAACAAGTCCACACTAAATCGTCTTTAATTTTTGATTCACAGCTCAAAATGACATGAACCCAACGCCCATGTTAAGCTAGCTCAATTTTCCAGATTGTGACAACATGTGAGACTGATAGAGGTAGGCAAAGCCTCAAAGTAATCCAATCTATCCTAAACTACGTGATGCCATGCATTATGCTTCATTTTAAGTGTTTACTCAAAGAGCACAACTTTTCAGTTTAGAATAATCATTTTAACTGGCCAATCAACTTGACATGTCCGCACCAAATCATATGTAACTTTTCATTTAGAGTTTAGAATGAGACGAATCCAATGCCCATGATAAGCTAGTTCAATTTTCTTTAATGTGACAAAATTTAGGACCGAAATAGCTACAAAAAAATCTCAAAGTAAGCCAATCTATCCAAAACTGCTTCATTTGGAAACCTTTGCTCATTGACACCAATGATCAGTTTAGAATGATAAGTTTAACTGGCCCATGAACTTGACATGTCCGCACTAAATCGTCTTTAACTTTTGATAAGTTTGGAATGATATGAATCCAAAGCCCACATTAAGCTATCTCAATTTTCTACGTTCTCACAAAATTTAAGAACGAAATAGCTACGGCAAAGTCTCCAAGTAATCCAACCTATCCCAAACTGCGTGATGCCATGCATTATGCTTCATTTGTAAACTTTTGCTCAATGAGCACCAATTATCAGTTTAGAATGATCATTTTAACTAGCTGATCAACTTGACATGTCCGCATTAAATCGTCTTTAACTTTTGATTTAGAGCTATAAATGACATGAACCCAATGCCCAATGTTAAGCTAGCTCAATTTTCCATATTGTGTTAACATTTGAGACTGAAAGACCTAGGCAAACCTCAAAGTAATCCAATTTATCCTAAACTGCGTAATGTCATGCATTGTGCCTCATTTATAAGCCGTTATTCAGGGAATGATCAGTTTAGAATAATCATTTGAACTGGCCGACCTACTTGACATGTCCACATTAAATCGTGTGTAACTTTTGATGTAGAGTTCTGAATGACTCGAATCCAACACACATGTTAAACTAGCTCAATTTTCTATACTGTGACAAAATTTAAGACCACAATAGCTATGACAAAGTCACCAAGTAAGCAAATCTATCCCAAACTGCATGATGCCTTGCACGATGCTTCATTTGTAAATATTTTGCTCAATGAGCACCAGTGATTAGTTTAGAAAGATCAAGTTAACTGGCCGATCAACTTGACATGTCCGCACTAAATCGCCTTTACTTTTTGATTCAGAGTTCAGAATGACAAAAATCCAATGCCCGCGTTAAGCTATTTCGATTTTCTATATTGTGAAAACATTTAATATCGAAACAGCTACCACAAAGTCTCCAACTAATCCAATCTATCCCAAACTGCATGATGCCATGCAATTTAGAATTTGTAAATCTTTCTTCAATGAGCACAATATCAGTTTAGAATGATCACATTAACTAGCTGATCAACTTGACATGTCCGCACTAAATCATCTTTACCTTTTGATTTATAGCTCAAAATGACATCTATCCAATACCCACGTTAAGGTAGCTCAACTTTCCATAATGTGACAACATGTGATATTGGAAAAGCTAGGCAAAGCCTCAAAGTAATCCACTCTGTCCTAAACTGCGTGATGTGATGCATTATGCTTCATTTATAAGCTTTTACTCAAGCAAAACCAATGAGCAGTTTAACTAGCCGATCGAGTTGACATGTCCGCACTAAATCATTTGGAACTTTTGAATTAGAGTTCAGCAACGCCCACGTTAAACTATCCCAATTTTCTATATTGTGGTAAAATTTAGCACCAAAATAGCTACGACAAAATCTCCGAGTAAGCCAATCTATTCAAAACTGTGTGATGCCATGTATGATGCTTCATTTGTAAAACTTTTCTCAATGAGCACCAATGATCAGTTTAGAATGATCAATTTAACTTGCCGATCAACTTGACATGTCCGCACTACATCGTCTTTAACTTTTGATTCGAAGTTCAGAGTGACACAAATCAAACGCCAACGTTAAGCTAGTTCAATTTTCTATATTGTGACAAAATTAAATACCAAAATAGCTACGACAAAGTCTCCAAGTTAGCCAATCTATACCAAACTTTGTGATGCCATGCATGATGCTTCATTTGTAAAAAATTTCTCAATGAGCACCAATGATCAGTTTAGAATTATCAATTTAACTTGCCGATCAACTTGACATGTCCGCACAGCATCGTCTTTAACTTTTGATTCAGAGTTCAGAGTGACACAAATCAAACGCGTACGTTAAGCTAGATCAATTTTCTATATTGTGACAAAATTAAACACCAAAATAGCTACGACAAAGTCTCCAAGTAAGCCAGTCTATCCCAAACTGTGTGATGCCATGCAATATGGTTCAGTTGTAAACCTTTGCTCAATGAGCACCAATAATCAGTTTATAATGATCAACTTAACTGGCTGATCAACTTGAGATGTCCACACCAAATCGTCTTTAACTTTTGATTCAGAGTTCATAATGACACGAATCCAACGCCCACGTTAAGTTAGTTCAATTTTCTATATTAGTCTCATTCGTGTGGTCACAACAGGTGGCTGCGGCTGTGGTTGTGGTCAATCCTGCGGCTGCGGTAGATGTTGTTCAATTGTCTGCCACTGGCGGTTGTGGTTGCGGTTGATCGCAGATTTTTAGTCGCACTGCTATTTTAATTAGTGGTCAAAACAATTGCGACGCATGAGGCAACGTCTAACCGCTGCGTCTGCTACAGGTACCTATCGCAGCTAATCGAACAACAATCCACCGCAGCCGCAGCCACAGGTTCCTGGGATGACAAACGAATATGACCATTGTGACAAAATTTGAGACCAAAATAGATTCGACAAAGTCTCCAAGTATTCCAATCTATCCGAAACTGCGTGATGCCATGCATTATGCTTCACTTGTAAACCTTTGCTCAATGATTACCCATGATCAGTTTAGAATGTTCAATTTAACAAGCCGATCAACTTGACATATCCGCAATAAATTGTCCTTAACATTTGATTTAAACTCAAAATGAAAGGAATCCAACGCCCACATTAAGATAGCTCAATTTTCCATATCGTGACAACATTGGAGGCTGAAAGAGTTAGACAAAGCCTCAAAGTAATCCAATCTATCCTAAACTGCGTGATGCCATGCATTATACTTCATTCATAAGCCTTTGCTTAAGGAACACCAATGATTTGTTTAGAATGATCATTTTCACTGGCCGATCAACATGACATGTCGCAATAAATCGTTCGTCACTTTTGATTTAGAGTTCAGAATAACACGAATCCAATGACCACGTTAATCCAGCTCAATTTTCTATATTGTGAAAAAATTTAATACCAAAATAGCTATGACAAAGTCTCTTAGTAAGCCAATCTATCCCAAACTGCATAATACCATGCATTATGCTACATTTGTAAACCATTGCTCAATGAGCACCAATGATCAATTTAACTGGCCGATTAATTTGACATATCAGCACTAAATCGTCTTTAACTTTTTATTTTGAGATCAAAATGACATGAATCCAACGCCTACAATAAGGTAGAATAAGGTAGCTGAATTTTCCATATTGTGACAACATTTGAGTGTGGAAGAGCTAGGCAAAGCCTCAAAGTAATCCAGTCTATCCTAAACTGCGTGATACGATGCATTATGCTTCATTCATAAGCTTTTATTCAAGGAGAACCAATTATCAGTTTAGAATAGTCATTTTAACTGTCCGATCAACTTGACATGTCTGCACTAAATTGTTTGTAACTTCTGATTTAGAGTTCAGCAATGCCCGCGTTAAACTATCCCAATTTCCTATATTGTGGCAAACTTTAGGACCGAAATAGCTACGACAAAGTCTCCGAGTAAGCCAATCTATCTCAAACTGTGTGATGCCATGTATGATGTTTCATATGTAAACCTTTGCTTAATGAGCACCAATGATCAGTTTAGAATGATCAATTTAACTGCTGATCAACTTGACATGTCCGCACTAAATTGTCTTTAAATTTTGATTCAGAGTTGAGAATGACTTAAATCCAATGCCCACGTTAAGCTAGTTCGATTTACTATATTGTGCAAAATTTAAGACCAAAATAGCTACGACAAAGTCTCCAACTAATCCAATCTATCCCAAACTGCGTGATGCCATGCATTATGCTTCATTTGTAAACCTTTGCATAATGAGGACCAATTATTAGTTTAGAATGATCATTTTAACTAGCTGATTAACTTGATATTTCTACCGAAAATTGTGTTTAATTTTGATTTGGATCTCAAAATGAAATGAATCCAACGCCCACGTTAAGCTAGCTTATTTCTCCATAATGTGACAATCTTTGAGACTGAAAGAGCTAGACATAGCCTCAATGTAATCCAATCTATTTTGAACTGGTGATGCCTTGCATTATGCTTGATTTATAAGCCTTTACTCAAGGAGCACGAATGATCTGTTTAAAATAATCATTTTAACTTGCCGACCTACTTGACATGTCCGCATTAAATCAAACACTCACTTTTCATTTAGAGCTTAGAATGAGACAAATCCAACACCCACTTTTCATTTAGAGCTTAGAATGAGACGAATCCAACACCCATTTTAAGCTAGCTCATTTTTCTATATTGTAACAAAATTTAGGACCGCAGTAGCTATGACAAAGTCACCAAGTAAGCCAATCTATCCCAAACTGCGTTATTCCACGCATGATGCTTCATTTGTAAACATTTGCTAAATGAGCACCAATGATCGAGAATGATCAATTTAACTAGCCGATCAACTTGACATGTCCGCACTAATTCGTATTTAACTTTTTATTTGTAGTTCAGAATGACACGAATCCAATGCCCGCCTAAGGTAGTTCGATTTTCTATATTGTGAAAAAATTTAAGACCGAAACAGCTACGACAAAGTCTACAACTAATCCAATCTATTTCAAACTGCGTGATGCCATGCATTATGCTTCATTTGAAAACCTTTGCTCAATGAGCACCAATTATCAGTTTAGAATGATCACTTTAACTAGCCGATCAAATGACATGTCCACACTAAATTGTCTTTAACTTTTGATTTAGAGCTCAAAATGACATGAATCCAACGCCCACATTTTCCATTTTGTGACAACATTTGAGACTAGAAGAGCTAGGCAAAGCCTCAAAGTAATCCAATCTATCCTAAACTGCATGATGTGATGCATTATGCTTCATTTATAAGCTTTTACTCAAGGAGAACCAATTATCAGCTAGAATAATCATTTTAACTGGCCAATCAAGTTTACATGTACGCACTAAATCGTTTGTAACTTCTGATTTAGAATTTAGCAACGCCCACGTTAAACTAACTCAATTTTCTATATTGTGACAAAACTTAGGACCAAAATAGCTACAACAGCCAATCTATCCCAA
Organism: Pugionium cornutum; assembly: GCA_018901935.1. Taxonomy (NCBI): domain Eukaryota; kingdom Viridiplantae; phylum Streptophyta; class Magnoliopsida; order Brassicales; family Brassicaceae; genus Pugionium; species Pugionium cornutum. The sequence goes on along the minus strand of JAENJI010001350.1, from coordinate 873 downwards.
ACTCCGTGATACCATGCATGGAGCTTCATTTGTAAACCTGTCCTCAATGAGCACCAATGATCAGTTTAGAATGATCAATTCAACTGGCTGATCAACTTGACATGTCCCCATTAAATCATGTGTAAGTTTTGACTCAGAGTTTAGAATGACACGAATGAAACACCCATGTTCAACTACCTCAATTTTCTATATTGTATCAAATTTTGGACCGAAATAGCTATTACAATGTTACCAAGTAAGCCAATCAATCCCAAACTGTGTGATGCCATGCATGATGCTTCCTTTGTCAACATTTCCTCAATGAGCACCAATGACTTGCTGACCAACTTGACATGTCCACAATAAATTGTCTTTAACTTTTGATTCATCGTTCAGAATGACACGAATCCAATGCCCGCGTAATCTAGTTTGATTTTCTATATTGTGACAAAATTTAAGACTCAAATAGCTACGAAAAAGTCTCCAACTAATCCAATCTATCCCAAACTATGTTATGCCATGCATTATGTTTCATTTGTAAACCTTTGCTCAATGATCACCAATTATCAGTTTAGAATGATCATTTTAACTAGCTGATCAACTTGAAATGTCCGCACTAAATCGTCTTTAACTTTTGATTTAGAGCTCAAAATGACATGCCTATGTTAAGGTAGCTCCATTTTCCATATTGTGACAACATTTGAGACTAGAAGAGGTAGGCAAAGTCTCAAAGTAATCCAATCTGTCATAAACTGCGTGATGCGATGTATTATGCTTCATTTATAAGCTTTTAATTGAGGAAAAACAATTATCTGTTTAGAATAATTATTTTAACTGGCCGATCAACTTGACATGTGCGCACTAAATCGTTTGTAATGTCTGATTTAGAGTTCA
>JAENJI010000135.1:0-80006 GCA_018901935.1 Pugionium cornutum | reverse complement strand
ATACAAGAGTGTAATACAAATTTTTATTTCTCGTCAGAGTTGTATATTTTTTGTACTCAGCTTTTTTTTTAAACCCTTCTTAATTTTATTTCTAATGCAAAAAGAGTTTATAGTATAAAACTTGAAAATGTTATTTATATTTTGATTAAATTACTAAACAAATAACTATCAATTAGATATATATCTAAAATTTTGCGTGTGGTATAATATTTATAAATTATATTAAATTATTTATTAATAAATATAAATTAAGTATTTATATAATTTTAATTTTAATTTTAATTTTAATTTATTTTTAATATTAATTTTTGTATATATAAATTAAGGTATGAATAATAATTGTTTTTAATGAATTTAATAATATTTTTTTTGTTAATTTAATAAAATATATTAATTATCAAATTAATAATAGTAATATTTATTATTATTATTTTAATAATTTAATTTTATATAGATATTTATTGAAACTGAAATTATTGTTTTAAAATTTTGTTTTGAATAATATATTAGAAATAATACAAATATAAAACTATAACGGTTGATTACATGATGATATGTTATTTGTGGATGGAAGAAGAAGAAGAAAGAAGCCATTGATATTCATGTTGATGATATCTACACTTGAACGATCTTGGATGCTTCGACGGTGAACACACACACTTCTTCTTTCCACCACCATCGTCACCGTGGCCAGCAGTGGCTTCCACTCCCGTCGTCACCACCATCACTTCTGCCGCCGGCATATTATCATGGAAGCTCTGCGGAGGAATAAGAAGAGGGAGAATCTTTTTGTAACACATATTGTGTTTCACACTCAACTCAGAAATTAAAGATTCTTCTTATTGAAGATTTTGTGTGTGTGGTAATACCAAAAGAAGAGAAGTCGACTATAAATACTAGTCATGACTTTTGATGACAAAAATAATAAATAAAATAAATACTCACTCTTCTGGAACTTATGGTTACGTATTGTGTAGATATGTCGCGAATGAAAAACTCATAGCGTCACACGTGGCTTGTGGTTTGATTGCACGTCTTGAGATTTGTACAAAAAGCAATGAGATAAACTTTGTTCTAGTTGACGACAAAAAATTGGTTAATTTCTCTTTCAATCTTAAATTTAATCAGAAAATTTTAGATATCTGATTCAAAACAAAATATAATATCTGCTAAAATAAAAGTAAATAACAAATACATGCTCGGATATTTGTTATGATTCTGAAAACATATTCAAAATTTTTATTAAAAAATACAATAAAACCAGAATAAAATTAAAACACTAGAAATAACAAGAATAATTGGTTATTGTAAACGGTTAAAACATATGATGCTTTAACATTTAATTGAAATTAATGAAGGAATCGGATTCGAGATTCTTGATTATATAGAAAAAGAAAGAAACTTTTTTGGTGAAAAATGTGAAGCCATGTATAGTCTCGTGGGGGCATACTTTTTATATGAAACAAATAAAGGTAAATAGGAATTGAATTGATTGGAGAGAATAAGAGGTGCCAATGAGCCGATTACGACATCACTTCCTCTCTCTTTGGGTTTCTCTTTGTCACTCATCTTCTTTAGATAATCTTACCCTTTTGAGGTAACAACAACCTAAAAACTCTCTTTGCCATCTTTTACTCTTAACTTCTTCTGTCTCAATCCGTTTCCATAGTGAGATGAGACATTACTTTAGCATATTCTGTAAGCAGAAGCAACCAAAGGATGTCCCAAAGTTAAGATAATGTGTGATCTTATCTAGGGGCAGATCAGATCTGGCTCTGAATTTAGCAAGTTGCAAGTAAAAAAAAATAATATGCCGTTTTAATATTTTAAAAATTATGTTGTTAAAATGATTTGAACCGATTAACTTTAAGAATTACTTTATTTTTTATTTGTCATTGTGTTAAGAATACTTTTAAAATTGGAGCCAATTTTTTATATTAATATTGAGTACCGCAAATATGAACTTGATTTATTTGGGCTCAGGCCCGATATGATCTTATCATTAATGTTAATTTTTGGGAGTAAAACAACAAATACAGCTATTGTGAGAGAGCTTAAACTCCATATAGATTCAACATGACTTAACTATCTACATGGTTCATTGTTTCGTATTTGTTGATAATAGGTTTAAGCAAATAATCCGAACGGAATGAAGCAAATCGAAAGATAGTTATAAAATAATTAATCAAACGGATATTATTTTAAAAAATTATAGTTATTGTTTACTGAGCGAAACCGAACTAAAAACTGAAATAATATATAAAAAACAAATTATTTTTGGTTATTTTCTGTCATCTGAAAATATTTTGAATATTTTGAATATTTTGGTAATTTTCAGCTATTTTTGATTATTTATTATTATTATTTTTTGTTGTTTTCATTTATTTTTATTATTTTTTGGTTATTTTTGGTTATTTTTTTATTATTAAGTTATTTTCAATTATTTTTGTTTTTAAAATTTAATAACTGAATAAATCGAAACCGAAATATAACTTAATCGAAATCGAAGTACAAATCGAAACCGAAGCATAACTAAATCGAAACTGAATTATAACCAAATCGAAACTGAAGTATAACCAATTCGAAACCGAAGTATAACTAAAAATAACTGACTAAAATAAAAAAACCAAAAATAACCGACTGCAAATCAAAACCGAATCTATGATGTCCGGACCTAGTTGATAAACCATCGGGCGTTAAATAAACAGTTTATTTGTTTACTATAGTAACGAACATAATATTGGCCTTTTTAAGGCTGATAATGTACTACTTCTGGGCTGCTGCATACTGTCATATATTCAGCTTAAAACGTAGGAACGAAAAACATAAAAGTAAACGCTAGAGAGAGGGGTCGAACCTCTGACCTTGTGGTTAACAGCCACACGCTCTAACCAACTGAGCTACTCCAGCTTTTGATAATACAGAACATATTAAAAATATAAAATCAAAACCTTTGCATTTGGATTTCTAAAACCCTTTTAGGAGAAAACTTGAATTTTTTTCTTTCAGCGATGAAAAAATCAATGCCCTATTTACATAAGAGCCTACGCCTTCTTCTCCTCTACTCTCCTCTAAAGTCTTCTTCTTTCCTTCTTTCTCTCAGACCTTCTTCTCCACGATTCTTCTCTTCGTCTCCAATGAAGAAGAACGAAGCTAATGGTTCCAAGTCTTCTCATTCTTCTGATTCTTTCGTGTTTAATAAGAGACGAGCTGAAGGATTTGACCAAATCGATAAGACTAAGAAAAATCTCCAAAGGAAAACCCGCAAGCTTAATCCCTCTAACACCATTGCTTACGCACAGGTTTTATATTACAGACTTCTTGTTTCCCAGTTTGAAAATCTTCTGTCAGACATATTTTAAAAAATTCTGTTTGTTGTTTTGCGTGAATTCATCTAACCCAATTAGATTCTTGGAACGGGAATGGATACGCAAGATACATCATCTTCTGTGTTACTCTTCTTTGACAAACAAAGATTCATCTTTAATGCTGGAGAGGTAAAATCCTATCCGCATATGCTTGTAATTTACTGATGTTATAAACTTTTTAGTAGTGTATGTGTTTCTTATAGATGAATTTTTTTGTGTCTTCAGGGCTTGCAACGTTTCTGTACAGAACATAAAATTAAACTATCAAAGGTAGTTATTATCATTAAAACTCCTCTGCTTCTGTGTGTGGGTGTTATTATCACTAAAACTCCTCTGTTTCTGTATTTGTGATGAGGTGAGTTTGAAATTGATGATCTGCTTATTTTTTACAGATTGATCATATATTTTTGTCTCGTGTCTGCTCGGAGACAGCCGGTGGACTTCCAGGTTCGTTCCAGCTTCGACTTCTGTCTTTGTTTCTTGTGTTTTTAGTTTATGGTGATGCTAAATTTTTCCTGCTTTGATGATGTCATAGGTCTTCTACTAACTCTTGCTGGTATAGGTGAAGAAGGGCTTTCAGTGAGTCTTCTTTTCAGATTGTGAGATGTTTTTATTTGTGTGCTTCTTTGTGTATTAAATTACTTTGTTTGTTATAAAGGTGAATGTATGGGGTCCTTCCGATCTTAAGTATTTAGTTGATGCAATGAAGTCGTTTATTCCACGTGCGGCTATGGTTCATACACGGAGTTTTGGTCCTTCGAGTACACCTGATCCCATTGTACTTGTGGATGATGAAGTTGTGAAAATATCCGCCATTCTCTTAGAACAATGTCGCTCAGAGGAAGACTCTGGCGGCAAATCTGGTGAGATATCAGTTATATATGTATGTGAATTACCTGAAATCATTGGAAAGTTTGACCTAGAGAAGGCCAAGAATATTTTTGGTGTAAAGCCTGGTCCAAAATATAGTAAACTTCAGTCCGGAGAATCAGTGAAGTCAGATGAAAAGGATATCACGGTATGTTGGTTGATAACTTGACATCCCCAATTAAATAACTATTTTCTCTCATTGGATGAACAGAGTATTTATGCTTTGATTTTAGGTATATCCTAGTGATGTGATGGGACCCTCAGTTCCTGGTCCCATTGTTCTCCTTGTTGATTGTCCAACAGAGTCGCACGCTGCAAAACTGTTATCAGTTAAGTCTTTGAAGAGTTATTATTCATGTCCTGACAATCAAACCAATGGAGGGAAGTTTGTAAATTGTATTATACACTTAAGCCCATCTTCGGTAACAGATAGTCCTACTTACCAAAGCTGGATGAGGAAATTTTATTCGGCTCAGCACATTCTTGCTGGACATCAAAGGTATGCTCATCTTGTTATGGTTGGTTCTCACAAAAAAAACTGTTAACTAATTTTCTGAGTGCTAATTTTCATTTAGTGTCTTTTATCCAGGAAGAATATGGAGTTTCCAATTCTGAAAGCAAGTTCAAGAATTGCGGCAAGACTTAACTACTTATGTCCACAGTTCTTTCCTGCTCCTGGATTTTGGCCTCCACAACATGTTATTAACTCTATAATAGATTCCATTCCTTTGAGCAAGGTTGCCAAATGCTATTCTCATTGAAGTAATTTGGATTCTTCGAATTTAGTTAAATAGTGTTGTTTATTCAATTTCTCCTTACAGTTCTCCGGTTCAAATCTTGGTGAAAGCATTTCTGCTGAAAATCTCCTCAAGGTATCCACATTCTTCGACACTTTGGTTTCAAATTTGCTCTTTTTTTCTACACAAATTTGAAATTGAAGTCTCTTTACTAACCAAATCTAAAATCTCTTAAAATCTCCTTGTCTATTTATTTGTTTCTTTATTGTGGGCAGTTCACTCTGCGTCCTCATGCTAATCTTGGGAATGATAGATCTTGTATCCCTGCTCATTTGACATCGTCACAAGTCGTGGATGAGCTCCTTTCAGAAATTCCTGAGATACAAGAGAAAACCGAAGAAATCAAGCAGTTTTGGATCGAAAAGCAATGGCTGACAGAGAGCAACTCTGTTCTTCCAAGCTGTCTTGAAAACATTAGACGAGACGACATGGAGATTGTTCTTTTAGGCACTGGTTCGTCTCAGCCTTCCAAATACCGAAACGTTAGTGCAATTTATATTGACTTATTCGCTAGAGGTAGTCTTCTCCTAGATTGTGGGGAAGGAACCTTGGGGCAGCTTAAAAGAAGATACGGTTTAGATGGCGCTGATGAGGCAATTAGAAAATTGAGATGTATATGGATCTCTCACATCCATGCCGATCACCATGCGGGTCTTGCTAGAATCCTAGCTCTTAGATGCAAGCTTTTGAAAGGAGTGGCTCATGAGCCAGCGATTGTGGTGGGACCTAGGCCGCTCAAAGGCTTTCTCGATGCATATCAGAGACTTGAGGATTTGGATATGGAGTTTCTTGATTGTAGAAGCACCACAACAACTTCTTGGGTTTCTTTAGAAAGCAGCGGCAATGCAGAGGGTTCTCTGTTTAATAAAGGCAATCCTATGCGGAGCGTCTTCAAAAGGTCAGATATCCCGACAGATAATTCTTCCGTTTTGCCATGTTTAAAGAATTTGAAGAAGGTTCTTGGTGAAATCGGTCTGGAGGATTTGATTAGTTTCCCTGTTGTGCATTGTCCTCAAGCCTTTGGTGTCATTGTAAAAGCAGCAGAACGATTAAACAATGTTGGAGAACGAATCCCGGGATGGAAAATGGTTTATTCAGGCGACACAAGACCTTGTCCTGAGACAGTCGAAGCATCAAGAGATGCAACAGTTCTTATACACGAGGTAAAAAAGTTTGTAACTTTCTTTGATAAGTGCGATTTCAGCATGTTTTTAAACTTGAAAATCGTGTTGACAGGCGACGTTTGAAGATGCGTTGATAGATGAAGCTTTGGCAAAGAATCATAGCACGACGAAAGAAGCGATCGATATGGGATCTTCGGCGGGTGTGTATAGGATTGTCCTCACGCATTTTAGCCAGAGATATCCCAAGATTCCGGTGATTGATGAGTCGCATATGCATAATACTTGTATTGCCTTTGATTTGATGAGTATAAACATGGCGGATTTGCAAGTGCTTCCTAAAGTTTTACCGTATTTCAAAACTCTGTTTAGAGATGAGATGATTGAAGAGGAGAATGCAAATGATTTCGCCACTGATGACTTAAAGGAAGAAGGTTCGTGATGAATTGATCCATCGAACAATGCAGTAGGTTGTTTAACTCTTATTTTTTGTTCGTTGAGTTTTATAGAGGTTGGGCATTTGGGTATCGGTTCGGTTATATTGGTTTTTTAAAAGAAATTGAGCATAGAGAGTTGCTTTCCCTGAATTTATGATTCTGATAAGCCCATGAGAGCTTACTTTCGGAGAAGAAAGGCAACAGAGTCGAAGAAGGAAGAGGAAGGAGATGGTGACGTGGATAATGAAGATGCTGAGTTGGCTGGTTGATTGGTTCACAATTGTCGTATGAGTAGTTTGTTAATTCAGTTGTAAAAGATCTTCGTATATAAGAAGATCTTGTGGGTGGGAAATAGGAGTTAGTTTTCTGGGTATTGTGAAAGCAGAGATTGTTCTGCTGGGACGATTATGGCTCGACCGTAGGTGAGCATAATCGATCATTGTAGCTATTCTTTTGATCAATAAAGCTACTCGTTTCTATCAAATTGGTGCGTTAGTGAGCTCGGTTCGAGTTATCGCGCAGATTGCAGGTCAATGGTGTTGCACAATCATTGCTCAGCAGAATCGATGCCGGAACAAGAACAACAAACGCAGACGGAATCTTCCTTGACCTTGGATACAGTCGCTCGAAATCTACAGAAAACGATCGCAGCCCTGTTAGATCATGAGAAAGGAACGCAGAAGAAGTTTGCAATATTGGAGGCAACCTTAGACTCGATTGAAGAGAAGGTTGACTCAAGGTTTGAGAAGATTATGGAGACCTTACTGCGCAACGATATTCAGCGTCATGGCAAGCAGCACGTATCCATTGATGTTCCCAGTAGTTCCAACCTACATAATCAGGTACGATCTCCTGAATTGGAACCTGACCATAGTTATAGGAACATGGATTTCCAAATGCCAAACCGATTGGTTGGAAATAGAGATAGCCTGGTAAAACGTGTTGAGATGCCAGTGTTTCAAGGAATCGATGTGTTTGGATGGATATCGCGCGTAGAAAGATTTTTTCGGTTGGGAGCTTACGATAATGCAGAACAGTTGGAATTGGTCTCTTTGAGCTTAGAAGGTGATGTTCTCAGCTGGTTCAACAGCGAAATCAACAGACATCCGTTCATCAGTTGGCGCGATTTCAAAGAAAGACTCATAATAAGATTTAGCAAGGAGAGAATTCGCGATCCAAGTCAAGCATTGTTCGCTGTGAGACAGAAAGGGAACATTGCTGCGTATATACATGAATTCGAGGACCTCTCCTCGCAGGTCACAGGGCTAACAGACAAGCAATTAGAAGGGATCTTTATGAACGGATTGAAGCAGGAAATGAGAGAGGTGGTGAACATGTGCAAACCAGTGGATTTGCCGGAGATGATTGCAACAGCAAATCAAATGGAATCGAGTTCCTTGTATCGGGTAGTAAGCAGAGAACTAGAACAGAGAACTCGTTATCCATTGAATTCTCAAAGGCAGCAATTCGAGAATACCAATAATTCTGGATGGAAAACAAAGACGATTGTCACAGAACCCAACACGAGCAACTTGCGTTTTCCACTTAAGGTGGAGAACAGAGTGCAACAGAAACTTTCACCAGCAGAGTTAGCTGACAAGAGGAAAAAAGGGTTGTGTTATAAATGTGATGGACGATATACACGATCCCACGTTTGTCCAAATCAAACATTACAGATCCTCACAGTAATTGACGGATACGAAATGGAAATTTTGGACCAGGAAGTGGTAGAAACAGAGGATACTGAACAGACATCACAAACGGAATTGTTGGAGCTTTCCTTAAACTCATTCTTGGGTCTTCGTTCTCCGACAACGACAAAGATGTGGGGAACAATTAAGAAACAACAACTGGTAGTTATGCTAGACAGTGGAGCTACGCATAATTTCATTTCACCAAACGTTTTAAAGACAGCGAAAATGAAACCGGAAGTTGACAAAAACTTAGAAGTAACATTGGGGACAGGAGTGACTGTTAAAAGTTCAGGAATCTGCAGAGATGTCCACTTGGAAATACAACAGTTGCAGTTCAAGGTGGATCTTATTGTCTTGGAGTTGGGGAGTGCAGATGTGATATTGGGTGTTCAATGGTTGAGGACGTTGGGTACGTGCCAAATGGATTGGCAAACTCATGAGCTCTGTTTTATCCACAAAGGGAAATCTGTTAAAATAATAGGCGACCCAAGACTTCATCAAACCAAATTTTCTATGAAATCGTTGCAGCAAATCACGGGTTGGCAGAAGAGGGGAATGGAGATTACATTACACAACACACAACCTGCTGAGTTACAGTCTACGGATTGTCCTCCACAGATTGCAGAAGTGTTGAATAAGTTCAAGGCCGTTTTTAGAACACCATCGGAACTTCCTCCGGTTCGTGGCAGAGAGCATGCCATTAATCTGGTAGCTGGTTCAGGACCCATCAGTGTTCGTCCGTATAGATACCCACATGCGCACATGGAGGCCATGGAGAACCTAGTAAGAGAAATGCTCACAGCTGGAATCATTAGGACTAGTCACAGTCCGTATTCGAGTCCAGTGTTGCTGGTTAAAAAAAAGGATAAATCATGGCGTTTTTGCGTCGATTACAGAGCATTGAATCGTGCTACGGTGTCAGATAAATTTCCTATACCCATGATTGATCAATTACTAGACGAACTCTATGCTGCAAAGTTGTTCTCAAAGCTAGATTTACGTTCAGGGTATCATCAAATTAGAATGAAGGAGGAAGACATTGAGAAAACAGCTTTTAGAACACATGAAGGCCACTATGAATTTCTGGTGATGCCATTTGGATTAACAAATGCACCAGCAACATTTCAGGCTTTGATGAACGAAATATTCAAACCATTTTTAAGGAGGTTTGTATTGGTATTTTTCGATGATATACTCATTTATAGCTCAACCATTGAAGAGCATATTCAGCATTTGCAGAAGGTGTTGGAGCTGTTTGTACAGCATACATTGTATGCAAACTTGAAGAAATGTACATTTGGCCAATGCAAAGTTGAATACTTGGGTCATATCATTTCTCAGCAAGGAGTAGCAACGGATCCTTCTAAAACAGATGCAGTGCGACTTTGGCCAGCTCCCAAAACGGTCAAAGAACTCCGGGGATTTTTGGGTCTCACAGGGTACTATCGCCGTTTTGTCAAGAACTACGGATCATTAGCTAAACCATTGACAGAATTACTGAAAGTTGATCAATTTCAGTGGTCGTCTATGGCACAAGAAGCTTTCGAAAATCTAAAAGCTGCTATGATTTCAGCTCCGGTTTTAGCTCTACCCGATTTTGATCAATCGTTCATCGTCGAATCTGATGCTTCTGGATTCGGCCTTGGAGCAGTGTTGATGCAATCGCGCAATCCGATTGCCTATTTCAGTAAAGGATTGACAAACAAGGAACAGCTCAAGCCGATTTACGAACGTGAGCTAATGGCAATAGTCTTGGCAATTTTAAAATGGAAGCACTACTTGTTGGGCAGACAATTCACTGTTCGAACTGATCAAAAAAGTCTTAAATATTTGTTGGAGCAACGTGAAGTTACTCTCGAGTACCAACGCTGGCTGGTGAAGCTTCTAGGCTATGACTTTGTGATCGAATATAAACCAGGAGCTGACAACAACGCGGCAGATGGTTTATCTCGTATGGGTCAGTTAAGAGAGTTGAATATGCTACACACATTGTTATCATTGACAACTCCTGCAAATTTGCAGCTTCAAGACATATATGCAGAAATTGATAATGACTCTAAGATACAAGATACCATACAGAAATTGAAAAATGGGGAGGAAGTTAAAAAAGGCTTTGCAGTGAAACAGGGCAGATTATTTTTCAAGAACAGTCTGGTGATTCCTGCAACATCTTCGCACATTCCACTAATTCTGTATGAATATCATGACAGTCTCTTAGGTGGTCATGCTGGTATTCTGAAGACCTTTATGCGAATTAGGCAGGCATTTTATTGGGAGCACATGCGTAAACAGGTTCAAAAATATGTGATGGCTTGCTCGATCTGTCAAACGCACAAATACTCCACATTATCTCCTGCCGGGCTATTACAACCTATTCCAATTCCGTCGCAGATATGGGAGGAATTATCGATGGATTTCATTGAAGGATTACCTATGTCTCAGGGTGTGAATGTGATTTTGGTTGTGGTGGATAGGCTGAGTAAATATGCTCATTTCTTGGTACTAAAACACCCATTCACAGCTACGGAAGTTGCTCTTCGTTTTGTCTCTGAAGTCATTCGGCTTCATGGTTTTCCGCGTTCTATAATTACGGACAGGGACAGAATTTTTCTGAGTAACTTTTGGAAGGAGTGTTTTCGGATGGCAGGTACAAAACTGAAGTTTTCGACAGCTTTTCATCCTCAAACGGATGGACAAACAGAGGTTTTGAATCGATGTTTAGAGACATACTTGAGATGCTTTGCTTCTACGCATCCAAAGACTTGGTCTCGATTCTTGGGGTGGGCAGAATTGTGGTATAATTCAAGCTTCCACACAGCACTCAATTGTACACCTTTCAAAGTGGTCTATGGTCGTGATCCTCCTCAATTGCTGCAGTATGAACGGGGTTCCACTTCTAATTTTGAGGTTGAGCAAATGTTGCTGGAAAGGGATACTATGTTAGATCATATTAAGGAGTTGCTTCTGAAAGCACAACAGACTATGAAACGGAGTGCCGACAAACATCGCAGAGATGTTAATTTTGAAATCGGGGATATGGTTTTCCTGAAGTTACGGCCGTATCGACAGCAATCGGTCAGCCGTAGACTTTGTCAGAAACTCGCAGCTAGATTTTATGGTCCTTATGAGGTATTGGAGAAGATTGGTAAGGTCGCCTATCGTCTAAAATTACCATCTGGCTCGCGTATACATCCGGTTTTTCACATTTCTCAGCTTAAAAAAGCTTGTGGTGAAGGTCATATTGTCAGTTCATTGCCAGTTTCGTTGAATGGAAATGATGAGTTGGTTATTATGCCTAATGACTTGTTAGATACCAGATATGATGATGAAGGACATTTACAGGCTCTGGTCAGTTGGAAAGGACTTCCGGAGTTTGAGAATTCATGGATTCGAGTGCGTGATATTCGGACACAGTTTCCTGATTTTCCGCTTGAGGACAAGCTCATTCTTTGCCAAGGGGGTATTGATAAGCCCATGAGAGCTTACTTTCGGAGAAGAAAGGCAACAGAGTCGAAGAAGGAAGAGGAAGGAGATGGTGACGTGGATAATGAAGATGCTGAGTTGGCTGGTTGATTGGTTCACAATTGTCGTATGAGTAGTTTGTTAATTCAGTTGTAAAAGATCTTCGTATATAAGAAGATCTTGTGGGTGGGAAATAGGAGTTAGTTTTCTGGGTATTGTGAAAGCAGAGATTGTTCTGCTGGGACGATTATGGCTCGACCGTAGGTGAGCATAATCGATCATTGTAGCTATTCTTTTGATCAATAAAGCTACTCGTTTCTATCAGATTCATGAAGAAAAAACAAGACACAATGTCTACCTTTTCATTTGAAGCATTTTACTCTAATTAACTAGCTTTTGCTTCTATACAAGAAGATGAAGTTTTTATTCCTCTATAAGATACCGAGAAGAGAGGAAAAAAGAACTAAAAGATCTAAACTAAAGAACATTGCAGTTGCTGCAGAAGCACCTTTTGTTAATCTGAGAGAAACTTTGCTTGTTTTGGTTTGTTTGTTTGTTGGTGTTGGTCTTTTAATCTCTGTAGGAAGAAAAAAGAAAAGGAAACATTGTATCTTTGCTTTTCTCTGGCTGCTACCGCGGATGCTGAATAATCACTAGAATTGAATCTTTTTGCCTTCTGTAGTTTGAATTCGGCATTGGCTGCAAACAAAGGATTGAATCAAAGTGTAAAGCTCAGGCTTGATGATCCAATGGAACAAGAGTACAGATGAATAACTTACCACTCCAATGTTCCATTCATGACTTCTGAATTCTTTGAAAGTTTTTGCGTCCATTTCCTGAAAAAAATGAGTACATAGATTGACATTATGCAAACGAAGATATCATAAGACAGATGAAGTTTGGATTGTGCGACTTACCACGCTGTAAATCGGAGGAATAATTGTATTCTCTTTAGGTTTTAGTGTGGGCATTACCGAGAACCGTGGTGCCATGTCCTGAGACCTGAAAGTCCATCTGCCAAAGTATATAGTTTGGAGCATTGTTATGTCATTCAACATGCACGAACATAGAAGCACATTTGAGAAAGTGAGGTTAGAACCTACCCAATATAAAGGAAAATGCAAAACTGAGCCCATTCTCGAATTAGTAGCCGGAGCCAATAATTATGTGAGGAGTATTCCATGTTCATATAGATCTGCCAAAAGTCAAGGCTGAGTGTGAGTCATCGACAAAACAGGCCGTCCAATGCATCAAATACGTAAAACGATATGATCATACCACAGTTTCTGCCATGGCTACAATCTGCATAGCTCCTTGGAATTTTCTGCAACCCACAACAAGAATTAGAACTCTTAGCAGTTTATCTATTTCCATCTACCATTGAAAGAAAAAAAGAAACGTACTTGAACATGATATATTTAGCATAGACAGCATCATGCATAGCTTGGACATTCTCATCCTCGATGAAACTCAGCTGTTCTCGTAGAACCGACAAATTTTGTGATATGTGGTGGAAAATAACATAAAATGAGATCATGTAGTTAAGTATCAGCAGCACCTGGAGAAAGAGAAAACAAACAAAGATTGGTTCATCAATCTCGAAAGTAAGTAAACAGTAGATGAGTAATTGAAAAAGGGTAAACTCACAGCGAAATAAGGAACAGAAGCTCGGTATCCAACGAGAGTCAAGTAAAAGACACAACCAAGGGAAGCAGTGGTTCTACGCTCGGTCAATGAGAGCCGTTCACACGTGATGCAATAACCGTGAGAGATGAGTAAGAAAGACACAAATGAAGCTGTCTGAAACAGAACACCAGTCACATATACACCAAAAGACATCCAAAGAGAGCAAATGTGATGGTTAAAACATGAATGCCTGCCACCAAAACCGATTCACCAATCAATATATATAACGACAGAGACGACTTGGAAGTAGTTTCTCAATCTACCAAAGGTACATTAATGGTAATAATAAGGTCACAAAAGCTTAAAGAGAGGCCTTACCAAAAGAGGAAAGATAGAGTTAGCTGTAAAGCTTTGATTAATGGAACTGAAGCAAGAGTCCATTGTAAACTATTTGTCTGCTCTAAACAAACACAAAACCAAATCAAATGGTGTTTCGTCGTTTAATAAACAGCAAATTTACAGTAAGAAGATAATAAAGGCAAAATCAAAATAAAATTGATTAAAATTCGCGTACCATCTGCAAAATCTGATTGATGAATTTCAATAGAGAAAAAGGTGAAATTTTACACGTGATGTTTGGAATTGATAAGAATTTTTATCTACCCAAGAGTGAAAAATCAAAGCTTTACTCGAAATTGATAAAGAAATTGGAGATATTGACCTGAAAATGGCGATTTTTGAAAGTGTTAACCGTCCAGGAAAAAGCGGAGAGAGACCAGATCGCTAAAAAAGTCAAGTATAGAATTGGGAGATGACGATATGAATCATCGACGCCATTGCTGCTGTGAGATTCTTCCATAAAGAAAAGAAAAGCTCAATCTCGCTGAAGAAGAAGAAAGTTTCGTGTAAAAGCCTTATAAAGGAAAATTTCTGTTTCTGGAGATTTTGAAAGCTTCACATTTCTGTTGGGGTTCTCTTAATTCTTTATTTCTTTATATAAAAACTCTTTACTATTGACACTTGTCTTTTCCACTAATTTGGATAAACCAATTAAACAATTAATTGACATTAAAAAAAAACTAATTAACTATTAATAATTTAATTGAGACCTAACTGCCGTAGTGCCGTTAGATTAATTCCACTAATGTTGAATGAAAAAAATATATTATTTCCACTAATATCTCCAACCAATTATTCACTTTCTGTTCTACACAAAGCAGAAATAAAAATAGAATCTACATAAAAATAGCTGTGAAATAATTATAAATTTATGGAATACGAAATAAGAATTTTGAATTGAAATTATGGCTTAAAGTAGATCAGTCTCGTGAAATGGATAAAAAAGATGTTTTCAGATGTAAATAATCGGAAAATTTAATTTCACTTCATGTATTAAAATTTTGACTATTTAATTTCCTTAAATGTTCAAATAATTAAATTTTTAATATTTTATATTGTTCAGCAACTCAACAAATTCACACTCCTGATTGACATCAAAATTATTATAAAAGGTTATAGTGGTTTTTTCAACATTGACATTTTACTATAAAAATGATATAATTTGATATATTACACATTAAAAGTTTAAATAAAATAACATGATTACTAATATGACATATAATATTTATTTTAGTTAAATTATTATTTAAAACAATTCATAGTTGGTCAACTAGTTAGATTGATACAATCATAAACTAATCCAACTTTAGTAAAATATTATTAGATCTTTTAGTTCTAATTAAATATTCTTTTTGAAATTAAAATATTAAATTGATAATAAACATTTTTAAAGTGGTCGGAAATATTGGTGAGCATAAAAAGAAGGTGGAGGAGAGGAGAGAGCATACATATCAACAATATGGCCATTCAACTAACCCACTCTCTCCTTTTTTTTAGTCGTTGAGTTTTGATCACCAATACTCTTTTATTCTTTCTATTTTTAAATTCTATTCTCTATGTTATTTTTGTCGATGTTGAGACTTATTATTTCAAGTTCTTTAATTTCGTGGTACAGTTACCACTTAAATCATATGGCTATTTTGTACCTTTTTAAATTTAAATGGAACGTGGAAGACACTACAAAACTAATTAAGTCAAACATCCAATTTCGTTAGAAAAATAAATGGGAAATTTTTATTTATTGCATGATGTATTTCTATAATTATGTTAATGCATTTATTTTATTCATTCTTAGAATAATACACCAACTAACTATTTTTTGTTAAACTAACTAACTTTTTTTTATGTTTAACTCAATTAACAATCGATTTTATAAAATTTATCTCTTCTAAAGAGTGTGATACTGGTTGCACCATTTATACTTACATTACAGAGGTGTGGTATTCGAATCCATTTCTTTCGTATGAAAATTTTAAAATTTTCTTTTTATAAAAATATTGGGTTATTAGATCGGTTTGTTGTGATCATCTTTATATTCAAAGAAATAATAGGTATTCCAACTAAAAAACCAAAAGCTTTTTTCAAAGATAAGGATGTTAAAATAGGTTAGAAACCTGTGGATTTAAATGGATCGGTTGTAAATATTTCAATCCGTGAAGCCATGACCCGTCCAATTACATTAAAAACTAAATGAGCTTTTATAAATTGACATGTTATGACCCACAGATTTAATGGACATATTTGATATTAAACGGGCTGACCCGTTTAGCCATTATGTTTTTTATGAAATCCTACGTGCGCACTTCTATCCACATTTTTTCAGCAAATCCTCATTTGAAAAGTATTTTTTTTTTATAATTTTGTTTTTGCAGATTCTGGGTTATTTCGTATACTGATGCAAGTCTAAATTCATTTTTTGAATTTCAAATCTGATCGAAAGAGAGAAATAATTTATGCATTTTTATTGTGTAGTCATAAATTGCTTATGTTTTTATTTTTTTTAGAAAAATAATTTATTTATTTTATTTTTTTATTTTTTTTTGCAGTATTCATTGAAAATATATATGTGATATTTAGTTGGACATTTAGTTTTGAGTTTGTAATAGACTTATTATCAATGTATTTTGATGTCTTTTTATGCTACAATTTTAATTTTTTTCTAATACATTAAATATGGATAGAATTTAAATCGATATAACGGGTTAATGTGTCTAACGGATCTAACTATTAATATAAGCTTAATGAAACTTAATGTTGTTTACCGTAACTTAAGAACTTTCTCAGAATCTAAAAGCAAAACGGTTTTATGATTAATGATTTTTTTTTCCAACAATCATTTATTAAGATTGAATATCATCGTTTACAATAGAACAAATAAAAGATGGGGATACATTATAAAGTTTCCAAATTTGATGGTCAGTAATTGCTTGCGAAGCTAACGTATCTGCCGCTCGATTACAACATCGTGGTTGATATCTGAAAATCACTTGATCAAACGAAGGAATCCATTGACGAATAGCCTGGACATACTGCTGTAATCGTAAATTGATCGATGATTTGTTTAATAAACTCGCCAACTCTTGATTGTCACCTTCAAATATTACCTTCCGATAACCCATAGACCATATAGCTTGGATTGCCCAGATGAGTGCCGTAGATTCGGCTTCTAAAACTGTTGGTCTACCTTGAAATTTACCCATACCAGCAAAGAGAAAAGTACATTTATCATCACGTAAAATCCAACCCATACCCGAATGAAGTATGCCCTCACGATGAGCCACATCATAATTACATTTAACAAAGATGTGGAGGTGGAGTCCATTTTGATGTTAATGTATTATCTTTGGATGTAGATTGTGAAACCCTCCTATCCACCCCTTGGACCTGAAGCCATTCATGTGCATCCTCAAAACTTTTGTTTATTAACCACGACATCGGATGAACTTTCTGATTAAAAACGAGATCATTCCTCGTTTTCCAGATTCTCCAAAGAATAAAAAAGGAACAAATTTTTGGTTACAGTCTTCAGAAAATAGAGCATAGCTTGCCAATAGAAATCTGAACTTGTCATGGATTGATATTAACGGATCTGAGAAAATCGGATTGGAGAGACCCAACTGCCGCCAAACCATCTGAATCTCAGAACAACCAAAAAAACAGTGATCTTCAGATTCGTCCGAAACAGTACACCGTACACATTTACTATCATCCGTTATTTTGCGATGACATAACTGTATTTTAAGGGGAAGACCTTTAGATAATAGTCTCCATAGGAAATGAAGAATTTTCGGAGGAAGTTTTAATCGCCACAATTGTTTGGATATATCTGCATAATTACTCAGAAGAGGGCGAATGGTAGATGTCCCATTTTGCTCCAACTCAACAACCTGCCGATACCCCGATTTAACAGAATAAATACCATTTGCAGTGAATGGCCAATACCAACTATCAGACGCCGGAGTCAGAGGTAAAAATAATTTGTAGATCAAATGATGGTCATTCTTGTCAATTAGATCATTAATGACACCTTCATCCCATCGAGCTGTGGAAGAATCAATAAGAGTAGCAACAGATAGTTGGGGATTAGTATATGAGAGTAGAAGAGGAGACCTTTGTATATTTGTTGGTAGCCAATTGCCATTGCCTATTTTGACAGAAGCTCCATTCCCAATAGTTTTCCGAAGACCTGAGCTTAACAGTTGACAACCATAAAGTAATGATTGCCAGCCAAAAGATGGTCGTGTCCCACACTTGGCTGCCATTAATTCAGAATTAGGAAAATACCGATGCTTTAAAATCCTTGATAAAAGACAATGTGGCCGATTCAATATTTTCCATGCAAGATTGGCTAACAAAGCTTGGTTAAACTTTCTGATATCACGAAATCCCAAACCACCCATTAATTTCGGTGTTGCCAACTTCTTCCAGGAAACCCAGGTAGTCTTCTTACTAGTATCTGTAGAAGCCCACCAAAATCGATTCATAATTTTATTGATTTGCTCAGCAATGCCAACTGGTAGTTTGAAGACATTCATTGAGTATACCGGTAATGCAAAAGCCACAGCTTTAATTAGAACCTCCTTTCCCGCAAATGACAAAAATTTAGATTGCCAGCCTGATATCTTACCATTGACTTTATCAACCAAATATCTGAGCAGATGTCTTTTATTTCGTTTGAATTCTTCAGGTAACCCAAGGTATTTTCCAGCTCCTCCAACCTTAGTAATTTGCAATTCTTGATGCATAAAGTCTCTGGTATGTTGAAAGACTTTCTGTCCGAAAATAATTGATGATTTCTCCATACTAATTAGCTGACCCGAGATACGGCCATATTTATGCAATATATTTTTCAAAGTTACCACATTTCTCCGATCAGCTTTGAGAAAAAAGAGGGAGTCATCAGCAAAAAGAAGATGAGAGATAGGTGGACACGTCCTTGTTATTCGGAGAGCTTGAAGCGTCCCTTCAGCTTCAGCCTGGTGAATCATTGAACTCAGTACGTCTGCACAGATTATAAACAAATAAGGCGACAGCGGATCTCCTTGACGTAAACCTCTTTGTGGCCGAAAATTTCCATAAGGACTTCCATTAAGTAAAACAGAGAAGGAGACAGATGATACACACTTCATAATCCATCGAATCCAAATTGGTGAGAACCCTTTTTTGACCATTACAACTTCTAAAAATTTCCATTCCACCCGGTCATAAGCTTTATCAATGTCTGTTTTGACGGCCATAAACGATTTCACACAACGATTCTGAACCCTTAAAGAGTGAAGAGCTTCGTGTGCTAAAAGAACATTGTCTGTAATATATCTTCCCGGTATAAATGCTGCCTGATTTTCTGTCACAATATTATTCAGAATCCCTTTCAACCTCGTAACCAGTATTTTAGAGATAACCTTATAAAGAACATTACAAAGTGATATCGGTCTAAAATCCTTCATCGATTCTGGGTAATTAGTCTTAGGGATTAGGCAGATATTGGTATGGTTAATAGTTGGTAGCATGTCTCCAGTTTCAAGAAATCGTTTAACTTCTTGAAACACAGCTGAACCAACTATCTCCCAGTGTTGTTGGAAAAAAAGCCGCTGAAAACCCATCCGGCCTCGGGGCCTTATTCGCTCCAATGGAATTTATCGCATTACTGACCTCAGAAAAAGAGACTGGTTTAGTTAATTCTGTGTTCATATCTCCAGAGATAACATTCTGTACATTGCTAAGAGCCTGATCCATATTATCTGGTCGAGAGGATTTGAATAATCTCATAAAATAAGTCTGAGCTTCCTCGGCAATAGCTGTATTCCCAAAAACATGCATACCAGTTGAATCTCGAATAGAAGAAATATGGTTCCTTGATCTCCTATTTTTAGTTACTGCTTGAAAAAACTTAGTATTCCTATCGCCTTCTTTCAACCACAGATTTCGGCTTTTAATCTTCCAGAATTTCTCCTCATCAGCATAAGCTTGGATTAGTTCCGTCTTCAAAGAGTCTAATTTTCGGGAATCAGAATCAGCCAGCGCATCCTCAATTTGAGCTTTGAGATTTTTGATGCGTACACTGGAATTAACATAACAATCTTTCCTCCATACTGATAAATGATGCCGACATAGAGACAGACGGGTAGTAACATCTATAGCGTTTTGGGTAGCAGTATTCCATGATCTGCCCACAACAAGCTTAAAATTCTCCTCATTATTCCATCTAGGGTCATAACGGAAAGTCCTTTTCCTTATTCCCAAGTCTGAACCTCGTTTGATTTTGATTATACCCGACCTGTGATCTGACTCAAGCAAATCTAAATACTGAATGACAAAATCCGGATAAGTAGCCTTCCATGCATCGTTCCCAAAGGCTCTATCAATCCAACACTGAACCAAATGGTTATGTCTTCATCCCAACCAAGTCATATTATTTCCAATATATTTGAGATCAGACATCATGCATGATCGTATCATATGTTGAAATTCCATTAAACTCCAGGGTTGTCTAGGATTGCCCCCTATTTTATCATCTTTATGGAGAATTTCGTTAAAATCACCACACATAAGCCAAGGTCCCTTTCTTGTATGATTGATTCTCATTAATCTTTCCCAAAGATTATGTCTAAATTTACGGATTGGATAACCATAAATAAAAGACATGAAGAAATCATAACCATTAGCTTGAATATGACAATCAATAAGACGTTCATCAGCAGATACAACCAAAACAGGAATTGTTTTTTTCCACAACAAAGCTAAACCTCCACTTAATTCTTTCGGTGGAATACATAAAACACACTCATAATCTAATAAAGCAGCAACCTCGTGAACAACATCATTTGGGTTTTTAGTTTCTATTAGGAAGAGTAAATCCGGGGAATAATCCAGCTTTATTCCCTTAAGGCGTCGAACTACCAGAGACCCTCCCAGACCCCGGCAGTTCCAAAATGCAATATTCATTCCTGATTTGGTGGGTTATGGCCCACCTTACCATCACCTAGATTTTGGCAAACATCATTCCAACTAAAGCAATCAAAAAATATCAACCCGGTAATCAAATTATCAAACCATAAAATTTCATTTAATCGCAGTTGAAATGAAATGATATAAATATTAATATAATTATAAAAATTGCTCCCTAAGGAAAAAAGATGATTATATAAATAAATACTATAAGCGATTATAGTGAGAGAATAAACTTTATGATTTGTGGAATATTTAACCGAGATTGAATTTCCTAATTGGGCCCATAAACCATTCAGATTTTCGAACCCAAGATAACCCCATAACCACTTCTCAATAACCGAACCATAAAACCGATAGCAATTCCTTAAATTCGTCCAAACCCGGTTCCCCTTAACCCGCCTAGACCGGTGCAAAAATAAAATTACAGAACCTGGTATAGGCGCCGGGTTCGACTTCCTTCTCTTCGCGTCGGGAAGTCCTAATTCGCCGGTCGGTGTACCGGTTATCGTCGAGCACTCCGAAATACGTGATGGGGATGGAATTCGATCGCCGTCGTTGCCGTCATCGGGATCATCATCCGATTCAGAATCCTCCGGCGGAGGAGGGAGATCGGTAGATACACACTCGGCAGCATCGTGTGTAATCATCCCACAGTTTGTACAAAATTTTTTAAGTCGTTCGTATCGGAATCGTAAAACGACTTCCTCATCACCGAACTTAAAAATTCTCTGGAAATAGAGAGGGGAATCCACACTGAAGAGGATACGCACCCGGACATACTCCACGCGATGGGCACCATCGGCATGGAAATCCAATTCAAGGATCGATCCAAGAGTGCCGCCAATGAAGATAACCATTTGATAAGTTAGAAATTGGATAGGAATGCCTCTGATCTGAACCCAAAAGGGGATGTTTTTCATTTCGTCTTCCGAAATCGTCGGTGACCATTTTTGCAGAATTACCATCCAATCGTTGAAGGACCATGGACTACGCCGGAGAACCGTGATGAGATTCTCTTCCGTCTGAAAGAGAAATTGAACTCGGTTCCCTTCGATAATTCTTGATACAATGACTTCCCCAACACTCCAGAGTCGGGGCAGAGTAGTCATGAGAGCCCGAAGATTTTGTTTCCGTGGATTCACCGGTTTCCCGATTAAAGAAAATCGGGTTTCATTTGCCGCTTGCGTACATAAATCAGGAGGAAGAGTGATAATCGGTTCAGAAATTCCAAGTGTAATCTCTTGCATACGTTTAGATAAGGAATCCACCATTAATGAGGAATAAAAATGCAGAGAAGAAATTGGGAAGACGATGAACAGTGCTTCAAGAAAATGCGATTTTAAGAAGAGAAAAAATCAGGGTAACCGTCTAAAATCGACGGACAGCACTCTCCATAGTGGAGAGACAATCGCATCGACGACGGGGAATCAACAGAAACCATCGACGAAGATTTGGCCGGGAATGTCGCGATTTTTTTCGCATGAACAGGAGAGAGAGAAAACAGTTTTTTTATTTTTAAACATGAAAAATAAAAAAAACGCTATGATTAATGATTATTTAGTCGGTTAACCAAAATTTTGGATGAAATTTTTGAGTGCATGAATGCAAAATGGTTGAGCTACCGAAAATGTGAGTGCGATCACAATAAGTAACTTGAAATTTTGAAGGTCCATAATTATTTTATTAGATGCCGTTCACAAAATTATACAATACCAAATTAAACATGAATTTATCATTAATTTTTAATTCAAAATTACTTGACGAATTAACTCATATCTTTATATATTATTCTACATATTTTTTAATTGCCGATGTAAGAATTTCACCAATACTAACCAAGAAAAATAATCTCTTAAAAATTATTTTTTTAATGTGTTATGATATTTTAAATGAACAAACTTGTAATTGTATTTTTTTAAAGAACTCATTGATAATATTTTTTGAAAATTGACTTTTTGGTATTTAAAGTTATTTCTCTTTGGTTTAAGCATACAACTAAACCAAATCAACAGTCAACCTAAATTTTTTTTATAGATCTAGACATATAATCCGAATTAAATGAACCGAACTAAAATCGCATCAAAAAATAGATTTTAGTTGATATCCAATTATAAGAAATTAAACGAACATATATTATTTTGAAAAATTATGGTTATTGATTACTAACCAAAACGAATCGAAAACCAAAATAATATCCGAACAAACTTAAATTATTTTTGGTCATTCAAAAATAATTTAGATATTTTAGTTACTTTTAGTTATTTTTATTATTTTTAGTTATTTTTATTATTTTTTTGTATTATTTTGATTAACAAAATTATTTTTAATTATTTTTGATTTTTTTCTATTTTTACATTTAATAAATGAATCGATCAAAATCAAAATATAACCGAACCAAAACCAAAACAAAATATAGAATAATCGAATGAATGTTAATCTTTAACGAAAAAATAGAATAAAAAAATAACCGAACTAATATCCAAACACCTATGCTTGGGTTCGTAAAAACTCTCTCCGGATAACATTAGTCAAACTCATACAATAGCAAAACCTAGCACAATACAAATATTGATGACGTCACTTAGGTGAGATATTTGCACTACCCATCTAATGGGCTGGGCCCAATTTAGGCCTGAGTTGAGGTAAGCCGTCCAAAGCATTACAATCAATTCCACTTTTTAGTATATGATACAATAATAATACATATTTTGGTAACTCGAAGTTGAAACGACTGAAAGTAGACAATTAATTTTCATCATCATGAACAATTAAAACAGAATGCTAATACCTTTTTCTTGACAGAAAATTGTAAGAATGCTAAAAAGTTATTAAACTCAAATTTGATATTTGAAATGGAGTTGACAAAACAAATAAAATGAATTTGAGATTGCAGAGAAAAAAAAAAGTAGAGAGAGAAAGGTAAATAGCTTCAGCTTTAAGACGGAGACGCATGCAAATAAGGTAATGATGATGTCTCTGCCTCCTACGCAGACTCTCTCCCACGCCTTTTTTATTTTTATGTATACACTTCTGACCATCCTATTGCTTATTTGCTCTTACCCCTCCATTTTTCACCTTTTTTACACTTATTCCTCTATGTTAATCATTCATTTCCCTTTTTATTAATACTTTTAAATAATCATATAAACATTTTTTTTACAAAATAAAACATTTTTTTTTTGTTTTAACATACTATTTTTTTTTAAAATGTTCGGTAATATGATATTTTGTTTTTTGTTAAAAATATTTTTGAATAATTAATATTATTATAGATTAGGATCACTAGTATTCTATGAGAGATGTGCCAATCAGAGAAAACAAAAAAAAGAAAGAATAAAACAAAAGAGAATGCCAACGAAAAAGTTAATTTACAAACGCAACACCACTATCAACTCATTACTTGAAAAAATAAGCTAAAAAATATTTGAAAAGCAAAAAAATCAAAGTTGCCATGAATAAGCAGAGGAAAAAAAAATATATACAAAATAGAGTAGATAACATCCAAAAACAGTAGTAGTTGTAGCTCAATGATTTGTTTCTTGCATACGTCTTCGTCGTCTCTACTAGTTTCTTCTTTTCTCTTTCTTTCCTTCTTCTTTTGATTAATTTTCTAGGGTTTCTTCTACAACTGGTTAATAAGGTTTCAATGAGAGCTCGGAGGAGAATATGGGTTTGATAACTTATACGGTTTCGTTTCGAGTCATCTTTGGAATCGGAGTCTCTAATGGCTGAGTCACCTTGGTGATTCTGTGTATCATCACGAGAAATTTAAAAAGGTTGTAGCTTTCTTATTGTTTTTTTGAAGTGCGTGTTTGTTTGTGTTTTCTCGTGCTTCCTTTTTTTTTTTCAGTGAATGGTCGAATCTTCTTGCAAAAGGGAAAAGTTGTAATCTTGGGGAAAAAATCTTTTCTTTTCTTGGTGTTTGTATTTGCCCTTTAAAAGTCGAAGAAAAAAAAAGTTAGGCTTCTGTCTGCTTTAGAGATTACATGAAAAAGCTCTTTGGTGATTTGATTTCGAAGTTCCAAGGAAATAGAATTCGATTTTATGCGATAATGTGATTTGAAGACACCTACGTTCTTTGGATTTGAGATGGATGAGCATTGATTATTTATAAGTTTTAGATTTGGTAGTGGAACTATATTTGCTCACTTGGGAGATTTTGGAGTTCTTAACGCTGGAGTTTGTCGTGGATTGAGAAGCACTGTCTCCTTCACAAAGTTGTGATTTAAGGTTATGTTCTGTTAGAAAATAGTAGACATCTTGGTATCACCTGGAGAGACATTTTGTGGATTCTGTGAAAGTGAATAAGAAGAATTTCCTGAGGAGTGTAATAGCAATGTCTTGCAAGGATGGTAAGATGGGATGTTTAGACAATGGGAAGTATGTGAGGTACACACCTGAGCAAGTTGAAGCACTTGAGAGGCTTTATCATGACTGTCCTAAACCGAGTTCTATTCGCCGTCAGCAGTTGATCAGAGAGTGTCCTATTCTCTCTAATATTGAGCCAAAACAGATCAAAGTATGGTTTCAGAATCGAAGGTATGAATATTCCTTGCGTATTTGAAATTTGTAGTAAAGGTTGGTTGGTTGGTCTTGTATCTATTCAGTTGATCCAATCTTTGTTTTCATTTCTGTTATTCAGATGCAGGGAGAAACAGAGGAAAGAGGCTTCACGGCTTCAAGCTGTGAACCGGAAGTTGACGGCGATGAACAAGCTCTTGATGGAGGAAAATGATAGGTTGCAGAAGCAAGTCTCGCAACTGGTTCATGAAAACAGCTACTTCCGTCAACATACTCACACTGTGATAATTCTAATCCTGCAATATCTTCAGTTTTCCTATCTTAAGGACTTCTAAAATGATTTTCCTTAAAGCTTATGGATGTACATTAATTTGTTTTTTTTGTACCAGCCTTCACTTCCGGCTAAAGACACAAGCTGTGAATCGGTGGTGACAAGTGGTCAACACCAATTAGCATCGCAAAATCCTCCAAGAGATGCTAGTCCTGCAGGGTTGGTGTTTTAGTGGGAATATGTTTACTCTTATAGTTAAAAACTTTCATGCTGCCATCAGTTTGTTGAGAATAAATTTTACAATTTATGTTTTCAGGCTTCTGTCCATTGCAGAAGAAACTTTAGCAGACTTTCTTTCAAAGGCAACTGGAACCGCTGTTGAGTGGGTACAGATGCCTGGAATGAAGGTATGCTCTTGATCCAGTTCGTCTAATTTTCTTGCTGTTAATTTCACAGTCTAAGATATCAAGGAGTTTTACTTCTCCTAAAAGGTTTGTTTTGTATTTCTGTAACAGCCTGGTCCGGATTCCATTGGAATCATTGCTATTTCTCATGGTTGTGCTGGTGTGGCAGCACGCGCCTGTGGCCTAGTGGGTCTTGAGCCTACACGGGTATGTATAGATAGAATCATTCACATGCTTGATTTATTCCATCTTCCTACTACTACCTTACATCTCCTCCGTTTCCTCTTTTTTAATAGGTTGCAGAAATCGTCAAGGATCGGCTTTCGTGGTTCCGCGAATGCCGAGCTGTTGATGTTATGAATGTCTTGCCAACAGCCAACGGTGGAACTATTGAGCTGCTTTATATGCAGGTTAGTACTTGTAAACTATTTGTGATTAAATATTATTTCAATTAATTGAAAGTAGTGACCACTTTTATTTTGATTTGCAGCTCTATGCACCAACTACGTTGGCCCCACCACGTGATTTCTGGCTGTTGCGTTATACCTCTGTCTTAGAAGATGGTAGCCTTGTGGTGTGTAGCTCTGAATATATGCCTTTTTGATTGTCTTGATTTGGTTTCATGTTGATCCTTTTCATACTGTGTAACAAATTTTGTAGGTATGCGAGAGATCTCTTAAGAGCACTCAAAACGGTCCTAGTATGCCACTGGTTAAACATTTTGTTCGAGCAGAGATGCTTCCCAGTGGGTACTTGATACGGCCTTGTGATGGTGGTGGCTCGATCATACACATAGTGGATCATATGGATTTGGAGGTAACAATCCTTATTTTGCTCCAATTTCTATGCAAATTAATGTGTCGAAAAATGTTAACCACAGGGTTTGAAAATTTGTTTTGTTAAATAGGCCTGTAGTGTGCCTGAGGTCTTGCGCCCGCTATACGAGTCCCCAAAAGTGCTTGCGCAGAAGACAACCATGGCAGTAAGTGAACTTAATAACATGTCTATTTCTAATGTTGCTTCCTGATAATTGGAATTATTAGCCTTCAATGATGTATATATGTCCAATTTGTTTCAAAGGCGCTGCGCCAGCTCAAACAAATAGCTCAAGAGGTTTCTCAGACTAATAGTAGTGTTAATGGCTGGGGCCGGCGTCCTGCTGCTTTACGAGCTCTCAGTCAAAGGCTAAGCAGGTTTTGATTTTCACTAATATTTGCCTTTTCTTGCTTCAGATGGAAGATTCAATTTTCCTTGTCTGATGCATTTTTCTTCCTACAGAGGGTTCAATGAGGCTGTTAATGGTTTCACCGATGAAGGATGGTCTGTGATTGGAGATAGCATGGATGATGTCACAATCACCGTCAATGCTTCTCCAGACAAGCTAATGGGTTTGAATCTTGCATTTTCCAGTGGCTTTGCTCCTGTGAGCAGTGTGGTTTTATGCGCTAAAGCCTCCATGCTTTTACAGGTTCGTTCCCCATTTTTGTTTTAGATCACCTGATGTTTATTGTAACTCCTTTTTTCTTCCTTATCTTACTTGTTTTGGGGTTTTGCAACTCTAGAACGTTCCTCCAGCAATCCTGCTTCGGTTTCTGAGGGAGCATAGATCGGAATGGGCTGAAAACAACATTGATGCATATTTGGCCGCAGCCGTTAAAGTGGGGCCTTGTAGTGCCCGTGTTGGAGGATTTGGAGGGCAAGTTATACTTCCACTTGCTCATACTATTGAGCATGAAGAGGTCAGTTCAAGTTTCTTTTGTGCCTTTAATTGTTTTCTTTTGTCTCCATCTTTTAGGGTGAAGTAATGGTTGGTGTTTTTTTGTTATAAGTTCATGGAAGTCATCAAGTTGGAAGGTCTTGGTCATTCCCCTGAAGATGCTATCGTTCCAAGAGATATCTTTCTTCTTCAAGTAAGTACTCAACATTGTCTCCTCTGATAAGTTTTAATGTAGATCCCTAATACCTGAACGCATGTTTCTTGTGATTAGCTTTGTAGCGGAATGGATGAAAGTGCTATAGGAACCTGCACTGAACTTATATTTGCTCCAATAGATGCTTCTTTTGCTGATGATGCACCTCTGCTTCCATCTGGTTTTCGTATTATCCCCCTTGATTCTGCAAAGGTTACAAGATAATATGTTTCCATATACGTTTCTTTTTTCCGGTTTTCAGGCTCTTAAAGCTTTTCTTGAACATAAAAGCAGGAAGTATCAAGTCCAAACCGAACCTTGGATCTTGCATCGGCACTGGAGATTGGTTCAGCCGGAACAACAAAAGCCTCAACTGATCAGTCAGGAAACTCTGCATGTGCAAGATCTGTCATGACAATAGCATTTGAATTTGGTATCGAGAGCCATATGCAAGAACATGTAGCATCAATGGCGAGGCAGTATGTTCGTGGTATCATATCATCAGTTCAGAGAGTTGCATTAGCTCTGTCTCCGTCTCATATCAGTTCACAAGTCGGTCTTCGCACTCCTTTGGGCACTCCTGAAGCCCAAACACTTGCTCGTTGGATCTGCCAGAGTTACAGGTATAAATCAAATATGTTGTACCAAACCAACAATGCGTAGTTGTTAAAGATGATTCATTTTTCCTGCTGAAAAAATAGGTGCTACATGGGTGTTGAGCTACTTAAATCAAACAGCGAAAGCAATGAATCCATTCTCAAGAACCTTTGGCATCATACAGATGCTATAATCTGTTGCTCAATGAAGGTAAACTCAACATCAAACACATGAGAATGTTAACTCAAGGATGTATATTAACCGTTTCTGGATATTTGTGCTTGGTTAGGCCTTGCCCGTCTTCACGTTTGCAAACCAAGCCGGACTCGACATGCTAGAGACTACCTTAGTTGCTCTTCAAGATATCTCTTTAGAGAAAATATTTGATGACAATGGAAGAAAGATTCTTTGCTCTGAGTTCCCACAGATCATGCAACAGGTTTCATTAACATTCTCTGTTCTTCATTCTTACTGGATTTATTGGATTTTAACGACTTTCTGGGATCTTTGCTTTAGGGTTTTGCGTGTCTTCAAGGTGGGATATGTCTCTCAAGTATGGGGAGACCAGTTTCATATGAGAGAGCAGTTGCTTGGAAAGTACTGAATGAAGAAGAGAATGCTCATTGTATCTGCTTTGTGTTCATCAATTGGTCCTTTGTTTGAGAGTTTAATGTGTTTTTCTTTAAAACAAAATGAAACTTTTGGCGTTTTGGTTGTATTGTAAAACGACTTATGTTGGTGTTTCTTATTGTTGCTGGTGGAACATTCAAAACAGTAGTTTGTTTGAAAAACTCCTGAAATGTTTGCTTTGTATTTGAATATGTGTGATGATTATGATCTTTGTCTTTTCTAATTATTAGTGCATTTAGCTTTCTAAAACTTTTATTGGACAACTTTACAAAATAACTGTGTTCATCAACACAATTTATCTCTTTTTCTCATTTCTTTAAATTTGTGGCAATCATTACACTCAATAATGACAATCAGCGCCTGATTTTTTTTTTATTATCTCTTCGTTTTCGTTTATCGATTTACTTCTCCTATAAATATGATGTTTAGTATCATTTGTAAATGCACTTCACTCCTCTCTCTCCTGAGTAATAAAGTTATAAGTTTAATTTTATCTCTCTAGATATTTTTCATAACACGTTATCAGCACAATCATCTCTTCAAATACCAGTTTAATACTGCGTTGTTATACCGTCCAGGTAAAAGTTCATTTATTTTATTATGTCAATCTAATTATTTAAGGAATGATAGGTTATACCTCCTCCTACCTTATTATTTAAGGAGTAGTAGGTTATACATCCTCCTGTATTATTATTTATGGAGTAGTAGGTTATATCTCCTCATGCGTTATTATTTATGGAGTAGTAGGTTATACCTCCTCCCGCAATATTATAGAGTGGTAGGTTATACCTCCTCCCGCGATATTATTTATGGAGTGGTAGGTTATACCTCCTCCCGTGATATTATTTATTTTATTTTATTATGTCAATTTAATTATTTATGGAGTGGTAGGTTATATCTCCTCCCACGATATTATTTATGGAGTGGTAGGTTATACCTCCTCCCACGATATTATTTATGAAGTGTTAGGTTATACCTCCTCCCGCGATATTATGGAGTAGTAGGTTATACCTCCTCCCGCGATATTATTTATGGAGTGGTAGGTTATACCTCCTCCTGTGAGATTATTTACTTTATTTTATTATGTCAATTTAATTAGTTATGAAGTGGTAGGTTATACCTCCTCCCACGATATTATTTATGGAGTGGTAGGTTATACCTCCTCCTGCAATATTATGGAGTGGTAGGTTATAACTCCTCCCGCGATATTATTTATAGAGTGGTAAGTTATAACTCCTCTCGTGATATTATTTACTTTATTATGTCAATTTAATTATTTATGGAGTGGTAGGTTATACCTCCTCACACGATATTATTTATAGAGTGGTAGGTTATACCTCCTCCCGCGATATTATGGAGTGGTAGGTTATACCTCCCGCGATATTATGGAGTGGTAGGTTATACCTCATCCCGCGATATTATTTATGGAGTGGTAGGTTATACCTCCTCCCGTGAGATTATTTACTTTATTTTATTATGTCAATTTAATTATTTATGGAGTGGTAGGTTATACTTCCTCCCACGATATTATTTATGGAGTGGTAGGTTATACCTCCTCCCACGATATTATTTATGGAGTGGTAGGTTGTACCTCCTCCCACGATATTATGGAGTGGTAGGTTATACTTTCTCCCGCGATATTATTTATGGAGTGGTAGGTTATAGCTCCTTCCGTGATATTATTTACTTTATTTTATTATGTTAATTTAATTATTTATGGAGTGGTAGGTTATACCTCCTCCCACGATATTATTTATGGAGTGGTTGGTTATACCTCTTCCCGCGATATTATGGAGTGGTAGGTTATACCTCCTCCTGCGATATTATTTATGGAGTGGTAGGTTATACCTCCTCATGTGAGATTATTTACTTTATTTTATTATATCAATTTAATTATTTATGGAGTGGTAGATTATGTCTCCTCCTTAATGAGTGGTAGGCACTGCCTCCTCGAAATAATATGGTAGGCGTTACCTCTTCAATCACATGGACGGTCTTACCTCCTAAGATGTTTATTTATTTATTTATTTTATTATATGCACATGCTTTTATTATCATTAACAACTTTTAAGATGATACTTAAAATGTTATAACAATTGATTTAATTATTATATAGATATCATGTCAAACTTGGCAAAGCTTGATATCATTGCCCTCGATGTATCTAGAAAAAATTATATGACTTGGGCATCAGATGCAAAGATGCATCTGAGATCGAATGGCCTTCTTAAAGCCATCGATCCATCGGAAACGATGTCAGATGAGAATAAGGCTAAGGCCATGGTGTTTTTATGCCACCATCTCCACGATACGTTAAAAAATGAATATATCACAAAAGAAGATCCTGCGGATCTTTGGCAATCATTAAGAGATAGGTTTGATCATCAGAAACTTGTGATCTTACCTAAGACTCGATATGATTGGCTATACCTCCGATTTATGGACTATAAAAGTATTGGTGAATATAATTCCGCGTTGTTCAGAATTACTTCTAGAATGATGTTATGTGGTGATAAAATGAGCGATTATGATATGATTGAAAAAACGTTCTCCAAATTCCATTCTGGAAATGTAGTCCTACAAGAGCAATATCGGACTAAAGGATATATTCGCTACTCGGAGTTGATGCAAGTCCTCCTTGTAGCAGAGCAAAATAACGATCTCGTGATGTTAAATCATCAATCTCATTCAGTTGGATCGGCTCCATTCCTAGAAGTGAATGTGGTAGCGTCCAGTAATAATAATAATTATCAAGGACGAGGATGTATACGCGGCAAAAGCCATAGTAGAGGTCATGGTCGAGGTCGTGGACGTGAACAAGGAAGGGGTTTTAACATTGGAAAAAATAAGAATTTTTAAATAAATGAGGGTGGTCGGACAATAAGAAAACCGACCGAGAACGCTTGTTACAGATGCGGCATGAAAGGGCATTGGGGACGTATATGTCGTATGCCCAAATATTTCGTCGATCTGTATCAAGATTCAATAAAGCCCAAGAGTAATAATGTTGAAACCAATTTCGCCGATGATAAAGTTAGACCTTCCTTTGGTGGTCTAAATGATGATACTCATCTCGATATCGCAGATTTTCTTGTTGATCCCGAAAGTATCAACGAGGATTAAAGCGATTATGATCGATGAGAAATGAAAAGCTGGTAATAAGACATGTATAATATGTTTGTGTAACAAAACTTAACGATGGTTTTAGTACTTTATGAAATATGTTTTACTTTAAACTATTAATGCATCTCTATAAATTATGACACAAAAAATATCACAAATTGGAATTAATAAAGGAGATATCTGTCTAGCAGATAGTGCTACAACACATATTATACTTAAAGATAGACGATATTTCTCCTGTCTTGATTTAAGTGACTCCGCTGGAAGCGTGAGTACTATATCAGGAAATGCAAAGATAACACTGGACTCTGGAGAAGCCAGTTTTTCGATGCCAAAAAGTACGAAATTTGAAATAAATAATGCATTATATTCTCCTAAGTCTCATAGAAACTTGTTAAGTTTCAAAGATATCCGTAAAAATGGATATCATGTAGAGACTATGAGTAAAAATAATGTTGAATATCTTTGCATTATATCTGAAAGGAAACATATATTAGAAAATTTGTCAATGTTATCCTTTGGATTATATTATACAAAGATAAGCATAGTTGAATCATATGCTATAGTAAACCAGAAGTTTACTAGTATTTTTAAAGTCTGGCATGAAAGATTAGGCCATCGTGGATCAATTATGATAAGGAGAATTGTGCAAAATTGCAATGGTCACCCATTGAAAAATAAGAAGATTTTTCAATTGGGAGAGTTTTCATGTAAAGAATGTTCTCAAGGAAAACTCATAACACGACCATCAATAACTAAAGTTGGGAATGAATCTCCAGTATTCTTAGAGAGAATACATGGTGACATATGTGGACCTATTCATCCACCGTGTGGGCCGTTTCGATACTTTATAGTATTGATTGACGCATCAAGTAGATGGTCATATGTTTGTCTTTTAACAACAAGAAATACGGCTTTCGCAAAATTCATTACCCAAATAATCAGATTGAAATCACAATTTCCTGATCATGTCATAAAGAAAGCCAAGGTTGATAATGCTGGTGAATTCACTTCACAAGCTTTTGATAATTATTGTATGTCAATGGAGATTGATGTTGAACATCCAGTGTCCCATGTGCATACACAAAATAGGATGGCCGAAAGTTTGATTAAACGGTTGCAATTGATTGCAAGACCGTTAATATTGAGAACAAATCTCCCAATTTCTGTATGGGGTCATGCTATACTGCATGCAGCTGCATTGGTCCAAATTAGACCAAGTACGTATAATAAATATTCCCCATTGGAGTTGACATCTCGTCACCAGCCAAATGTTTCCCATCTTCGAGTTTTTGGGTGCGTGGTTTATGTCCCAATAGCCCCACCACAAAGAATAAAAATGGGACCACAAAGGAGAATGAGAATATATATTGGGTATACATCACCAAGTATAATTCGATATCTTGAACCTCGAACTGGTGATATGTTTACGACACATTTTTCCGATTGCCATTTTAATGAAGATGAATTTCCAGCGTTAAGGGGAGAAATTAAAGAAACATCAAAACATGTTACATGGTGTACACGAAATTTGATACACCTTGACCCCCCTACAAATCAACGTGAGCTGGAAGTTCAGAAAATTATACATTTATAGAATATGGCAAATGAATTACCAGATGTGTTCACAGATACGAAAAAGGTGACAAAATCGTATATACCCGCTGCAAATGCTCCATCAAGAATTGATGTTCCAAAGAAACCATTTGATGGAAATAAAATAAATGACCCAAAAGTTCAATTGAAAAGGGGGAGACCGATGGGCTCTAAAGATAAAAATCCCCGAAAGAAAAAGAAATTGGGAAGAATCAGTAAAGATCTCCCAAAAGTATTACATTATGCAGATATTCAAGAAAATGAGAAGGTTATTGAAAAATCTGATGATGAAAATCTTCTTGAGGAAGAACATGATATAGAAAATTATGAAACATCCATTAATTATACCCAAGATGGAAAAATCTGGGTTAGAAATGAAATAGAAGATGTGGATGGAACATTTTCATTTTCTATATCTAAAGAAATTGATGATGAATATAATGATCTGGACACGAGATCATTATCAGAATATCGGGCGAGACCCGATTGGGAGAAATGGCAAAAGCCCATGAAAGATGAATTACTCTCTCTCAATAAAAGAAATATATTCGGACATGTTATCATTACACCAGAAGATGTAATGCATGTCCGATACAAATGAGTTTTCGTGAGAAAACAAAATGAAGAAAACGAGATCACAAGATATAAAGCACGACTTGTGGCACAAGGTTTCTCTCAAAGACCAAGAATTGATTATGATGAAACATATTTCCCGGTTATGAATGCAATTACGTTTAGTATAACAACATCCAAAAATTTAGAGATGTACCTTATGGATGTCATGGTTGCATATCTATATGGATCACTTGATAGTGACATATATATATATGAAAATCCCCGATGGATTTAAAATCCCATAAGGATCCAAGATCTCGGAAAAATCAAAGGATATTTGTTCGGTCAAATTACAGCGATCACTTTACAGATTAAAACAATCCGGATGCATGTGATATAATCGCTTAAACGAATATTTATTGAAAAAAGAATATATCAACAATGCGATATGTCTTTGCGTGTTTATCAAGAAATTCTCATTAGGATTTGTTATTATCGCTATATATGTTGATGATCTGAACATTATTGGAACTCAAAAGGAAGTTCATGATGCACGAACCCATATGAGAGAACAGTTTGAAATGAAAGACCTTGGTAAGACAAAGTTTTGTCTCGGGCTTCAAATAGAGCATCTTAAAGATGGAATATTTGTCCATCAATCAAATTATACCAAAAGGGTATTAAAACGCTTTAATATGGATAAAGCAAATCCTTTGAGTATTCCAATGGTCAATAAATCACTTATTGTTGATAAGGATCCATTTTGACCTTGTGAGGATAACGAGGAAATTTTAGGTTGTGAAATACTTTATATGAGCGCTATTGGTGCGCTGATGTATTTTGCTAATTGTACTAGACCAGATATTGCTTTTGCTACTAACTTACTTGCAAGGTATAATTCAGTCCTTACGCGAAGACATTGGACTAGAATAAAACAAATATTCTGTATATTCCGTTATCTTCAAAGTACAATTGACTTGGGATTATATTATCCCAAAAATTCTTTGTTTGGTCTAGTTGGTTTTACAGATGCAGGATATTTATCAGATCCGCATAAAGCTCGATCGTAAACCGGATACATTTTTACATTAGGAGGTACTGCGATCTCGTGGCGTTCACAAAAACAGACATTGGTTGCCACTTCCTCAAGTCATGCAAAAATTATCGTACTCAATGAGGCATGTAGAGAATGTGTATGACTCAAGTACATGACTCATCATATACAAGAAGCTAGTGGAATCAATACAAATAAAGAACCAACAAAATTGTTAGAGGATAATGCTGCATGTGTCGCTCAACTTAAGGAAGGTTCTATCAAGAGCGATAGGACGAAACATATCCCACCAAAAATTTTCTCATATACTCAAGAGCTTGTAAAAAATCAAGTAGTCAATATTGAGTATATTCGCTCAATCGACAATGCAGCAGATCTGTTCACAAAGGCGCTTCCTACAACAATGTTCAAAAAGCATGTTCAGAATATTGGAATGCGTCATTTACGAGATATATAAAGGGATTTATATATATCTTTTTGAAGGAAAGATTACGTATCTGTACTCTTTTTCCCTTATCATGATTTTTATCCCATTGAGTTTTTACATGATAAGGTTTTTAACGAGGTAGTACGTAATACTTCGATAATAATAGATAATCAAGGAGGAGTGTTGAAAAAGTCAACAGTCAGCAAAGACGTATGTGACGTCTGTCTGATTTCTTCTTTGATTATCTCTTCGTCTTCGTTTGCCGACTTATTTCTCCTATAAATATAATGCTTAGCATTATTTGTAAATGCACTTCACTCCTCTCTTTCTCATGAGTAATAAAGTTATAAATTTAATTTTATCTCTCTAAATATTTTTATAACACTTTCGGCGTTTTGGTTGTATTGTAAAACGACTTATGTTGTTGTTTCTTATTGTTGCTGTTGGAACATTCAAAACAGTAGTTTGTTTGAAAAACTCGTGAAATGTTTGCTTTGTATTTGAATATGTGATGATTATGATCTTTGTCTTTTCTAATTATTAGTGTATTTAGCTTTCTAAAACTTTTATTGGACAACTTTACAAAATAACTGTGTTCATCAACACAATTTATCTCTTTTTTTCATTTCCTTAAATTTGTGGCAATCATTACACTCAATAATGACTATCTTAGTGGATAAAATTGAGATTTAAACAAAATTGAGATTTAAACAGAAAAATATTTATAAATTATATAATATTGTTTATTAATAAATATAAATAAAATATTTATATAATTTTAATTTTTATTTAAAATTATTTTTAATATTAATTTTGTATATATAAAGTAAGGAAATAAAAATAAAAGAATTTAATAGTATTTTTGGTTAGTTTAATAATATATATTAATTTTCTAACTAAATTAATAATAATATAATATATTATAATTATTTTACTAATTTAATACTATTTATATATTTATTTGAAATTTACTGTGATGATAATATGTTATGATATTTTAATCAATAATATATATTTTTAAAAAATATTTTTTAAATAATATATTAGAAAAAATTGAATTTAGGATAAGCATGAGATTTAAACTGAAAAATGGAATCAAGCTAACGTGGGTTTACTTTATATGAATTATCTTTGGCCGAGCTGGAAATTTGGTTCAACGAATCTGTATTATGGATTAAAAATATATTAAACTTCAACGGTTAGATCGAACCAAAATACAAATAGTAAAGAAATTATCTGGAGTTAATTCAATTCGGATTAATTGATCCGATCTATACCAAATTGAAATAACCGATTCAAAATTGAATTATTTAAATACAAATTGAAAGGACTCATTTTTAAAATTCCAAAACTGAAAATCAAATAAACAAGAAATCGATATACAGTTTAAAAAAAATATTAAGATGTATTTCACTAAAACTCGAATTCAGACCAAAACAAAATCAGAACCACAACCGAAAAGAGTCCAAACCAAATTAAACTTATGTTTTATTTTGGATATTTTTACTAAAGATATCATTGGCTTTTCCATAAAAAAGAAGAGTTCATTTTCAAAAATAAAATAAAACATAGGGTTGTTTTCAAATAAATTAAAGTACCATCATGTATTTTGGTTTCTCCTTTTCCATGATTTGAGTGGAATATGCAATGATAATATTCTTATATTAAATTAAATCTTTATAAAACGGGAAAATTAAGCGGGGGTGTTGATTACATCATCTCTATGTTCGTTTTAGAAGTGTGGAGTTTGATTGTATTTTCTATCGTATAAAAATATTAAATCTTCGTATGAAAATATTGGATTATTGGCACGATCGGTTGTGATTCAGTGATAAAAATTTGTTTTTAACAATTTTTGTGTGATTATACACTTGTTTTAATAACCTTATTTCAATATCAATTAACATATAGGTATGTTGATTTCATTAACTATCATCCTAAGAGTACACTAAAAAAATTCCATAAGTGTAAAAATATTCCGCTAAAAACACAAAATATTGGAATATATTTTTAAAAAATCTTGTTAAACAAATATTACAATTACATTAAATTCAGTTTTACCCACAATCTCACAACAAAATTGTGCTCAAAATAGATTTTTTAGTATATTCAAAATGTCTCTTTCTCACATGCTTTGATCTAATCATAACAAAATAGTTAACTATTTATCTGATTGATACAAAGCAGAAAAACACTCACCCAGAACCCGATTGTTTCACTCAGAAAACTTCAATACCGCACACCTTGTTCGCTCACTCTCTATTTCGATAAAACCCTCGTTTTTTCAAATATCTTCTTAAATACACAATACCTCCACTTTAATCTCGGAAGTTTCTTCATCAATATAGAGTCTTGTGTAGATATGACATACTCTTGATATTTATTTTCAATTTCTTGTTAATGCGATTTTCTTGCATCTTCATCTTTCACAAACTAATGCTCATAATAAATTCATAAAATATATAATTTATCCATAGTAATTCTTTTAAAGTGACATGGATTCAATAATTATACTCTAATAAGCTTTTGCTTTTGTCATTATAATCTTTGTATATTCTTGCACGTTTTACCACCTCTCTTTCTCTGTTTCTTCCTTTATAAATCCCTCACATATCTTCTCTTTAGTTCACAAGTAATTAAACCCCAAAAACACAATAATACAAATCTCTCTTTTCTCTCACTAAAAAAGCAGTAAAAGATCGATGGATCAAAACGTACCAATAAGCAAGAAGCTATGGAACATCGTACGTTTTCTATTGTACATGATCCGTAAAGGCGTCTCTAAGCATAAACTCATCGCTGACTTCAACGCAACTCTCAAACGCGGCAAGAACCTCATGTTCCACCACCGTCGCCGCGTCCCTGCCGCCACAAATTCAGACGCTTCATCCGCCGCTGCAACTGCACCTCTACGACAAGAATACGAGTTTAGCTGTAGCAACACTCCAAACTACTCTTTCCCTTTTCCTAATATTGCTTTCATGAAGAAAAAGAGTCACAATAGTCTCTTTGCATGTGGTCAAACGCCTCAGACGCTCGATGATGACGTAGCCGCAGCTAGAGCTGTTCTTGAGCTTCTTAACGGCGTAGGAGACAAAGGAACCGTGACGCCGGTGGATATGTCGGTGGCTTTGTCTCCTTACTTTCCCGGGTTTGGACGGACTCCTTTGGTGCGACCATTAAGAGTAACGGACTCACCGTTTCCATTAACCCCGGAAAATACTGACGTGGCTAATGGACACGTCGACAAAGCAGCTGATGATTTCATAAAAAAGTTTTATAAGAATTTGAATCTGCAGAAAAAGATGATTGATTTTGGCTAATTTGTATGAAATTTCAGTGTGTTTCTTCTCTCTTTTCTTAAACCCCTTTGATGGTTAAATGCCAAATATGTAATGATATTTTTGGGGGAATTTTATTTCACATTTCTTGAAACAATTGGATATTTTGAATAAAAAATATTATGGACCTAAGCAAAACTAATTAAAACAAATGTAACCAATCAATCTCTGGATCCACAAAATTTGTTGCAATTACAATGATTTAACAAGAGATCTCTCTAGCTTTTAAATTAACTCAAAAGTATAACTAGTAACTTTAAAAATAATTAACATTTGAAAACAATAAACATATAAGAAAAGTTTGTATACATATTAAGTTACTAATTGTGATGAGTGGAATCACTTTATTCACTATATTATTTATAAAACTAGTATAAATTTAAAAACCGATACGAATCCAATAATAATTTTGTAATATATTTGATTACATACTACAATCTTCATATGTTAAGTGACAATGAATCAGGACTATTCGGAAAAAATAATATCCATAATATATTATTTGAGAAATATTTTAAAAAATTAATATTATTTTAATATATTATTAATAGAAATATTAGAAATGCCATGCTGACCTATCATCATTATAGTAAATTTCAAGTAAATATATAAATAGGTTTAAGTTACTATAATAATTACAATATATGTCATTATTATTAATTTGGTTAAAAAATAATATATTTTATTAAACTAACAAGAAATATTATTAAATTTATAAAAAAATTGTTTTTCCTTAATTTACATATACAAAAATTAATATTAAAAATAATTTTAAATAAATGTTAAAATTCTATAAATATTTAATTTATATTTACTAATAAACAATATTAAATAATTTATGAATATTTTCATATATTCATGGTGTGAATATAAATCTAGTTGTTATAAAATTTTAAATTTGCTTTTGTATCTATTTTGTTGTCTTAAACAAAGACATATATCTGCAATATTATCCATATCGAATTTTATGTATATGTCATTATATGATTTCAACGGTAATTAATCACTTACATAATCTTAATTTTCCAAAAACATTTACACACTAAAACATGCTTATAAAGTTTATATTATGGTGAAATATTTTATGAAATAAAAACACGAAAGTTAAAAGTGGACATTGCTAGCTGTTTTGGCTCTTTCCCTAAAGCAGAGGAGAGAAAAGTAGTTTCTTTTCCAACATTTATTTCCTTTATAAAATATTCACAAGTTTGAATTCATAGTCATAGAAATCAACCAATTACGTATCAAAACAACAACTCTACCACTATCATGAAAAGCTTACCTTATGGCATGCAGAGTCAGTAATAACTTCTTTAGTAAGTCATTATTTTTCGTCTTTATAGATTTTTTTTCACCCATCTGTATAATCATGATTGTAGAGCAAAGTTATAAAATATTCTTTCCTTTGTTGGGATATAAAAGTGATTGTGAGAATTGACAAGTAGACAATTATTCATGTATTTGATAGAAAACATACATTTATATATGTTTTTTTAATCAATTTAAGTATTAATTTATCCAAGAAAATAAAATCATAAACCCTCCATCTATTGAACTTTTATATAGACTACTATCAATACAAATTTATTATTTAAAAGTATTCACATAATTTTATCTTGATTTTGATTTTTTTTTAAGTTTTAGAAAAGAACATTTCTCTTACCCATATCACATAGAATAAACTGAATAAAATCTTCATTGATATTGTTTTGACTCCGGTTCAAAAACTGACCCGCCTATCCGTCTAGGCACCTGCC
Source organism: Pugionium cornutum (assembly GCA_018901935.1). Taxonomy (NCBI): domain Eukaryota; kingdom Viridiplantae; phylum Streptophyta; class Magnoliopsida; order Brassicales; family Brassicaceae; genus Pugionium; species Pugionium cornutum. Next base: position 39,095 of record JAENJI010000135.1, on the reverse strand, counting down.
AGTCGCATAGACCCCCCACTTAGCCGCATAGGCATCCATCTAGGCCCTAGACACCATCTAGTGGTGATTTTATTCAAATCGGTCAAACAAACTGGATGTCTGTTTTATGTCTATATAATCTACTTATACGGATGTTTAACCGTATAGATAACCGTTTAATTTATTTTTATTTTTATTTTTATTTTTTCAATATTTTTTAACATATAAAATTTTAATTTAACTTATATTGATAAGTTAAATAAAAATCATAACATATTGTATCGAAAATTAGTTTTAATGTGTTTTCAATCTTAAATATAAAATTGTATTATATTTATAAATAATTAAGAATTATCATATGAATTAGTTTTAATATATTTCATACAATTTTAAATATAAAATTGTATTATATTTATAAATAATTATAAATTATCATATGATAATAAATACTCCGAAAATTAGATAGTTAATCATCACCCAGCTCACGTACCGCTTTAATGGGCGAACAGCCTGATCTTTGATGTTTTTGTTAGGTGCTAGGTCCATCAACTCCCAACTAGTATTCTAACATGAGTTTTGAACCACTCATTCTTAGCCTACTCAACCATTTCTTATTTTAAAACTATCAAATGGGGCCAACCACTCATCATATCCATTACAGCTCAAGTGGAAATTTAACACTTTGTATCGTCGGCAACTATGAGCGAAACAAACATTGATCTTCCCGGTTCCTCAGTTCTCCTTCAAGGAGATAACTATGCAGAATGGTCTGTCGAGATTCGTAATTCCCTCCAATCAAAACAAATGCTTGGGTTCATCGATGGTTCGATTCCAAAACCGTTGACCAATCCGGACCTAACTATATGGCTCAAAACAAACTCCATGATCGTGGATTGGATCCTCAAAGCCATTGTTCCAAAACTTCGTTCGACAGTTGAAACTATTGCTAATGCTAAGGTATTATGGGATACTCTCCAATCTCGTCTCTCCCTTGGAATCAAGGCTCGTATCTACCAGCTAAAAGTAAACATCTTTGCTTGTAAGCAAGATGGCCAAAGCGTTGATGATTATTTTAGCCGACTCTGTCATATTTGGTTAGAGCTAGACTGTTACAAATCTACAGTCGTTTGTTCTTGCGATGCAGCGAAAGATATCAAAAAGGAAAGGGAAGATGAACGAGTTTATCAGTTTCTCATAGGACTTGATGACGACTTGTTGAAATCAAAGATCGCCTTCATTATCACTAATACGGCTCCTCTTCCGAATTTATACCAAACATACTGCCTAGTATCAGAAGAGGAGAGATTTAAGGCTCTTCGATCAAATGAACTTAAGCCCCTGTCGGATGAGCAACGTCGAGACAAACACGTTTCTTTGTGTTCTCATTGTGGTCGTAAGGGACATGATGTTGAAGACTGTTATGCACTTCATGGCTATCCAGAGTCACGGCATGAACCGCAAAGGAACAAATCAACCAATACTCGAGGAAGACGTGGCAAACGAGCATCTAATTCAGGCAAACTAATCAATACACAAGGAAGACTTGATGCTTCTCAAACAAAATTTACCAATAACTCCCTCAGAAGCACAGGCTTGATCATGGATCAATTCAACACTTTTATAAATCTAGGAAAAATGCAAAACATCTCTTCTCCAGGTTCATTGGGTAAGAAACAAACTGATCTATTCTTTTGGCTATGTCCGCTCTGCTTCGTGAATCATTCTGAGTATGTAGGAAGGTTTCTGTAATGTTCATATTGATCTAAGTGATAAAATCAGTGATGTAGATCTTACTGAATGAATTAACACTCTCCAGTTTATGTATATAGCATCAAGTTCAAATAGGTTTTCAATGGTTGAAAAGTTGGAAGCTAAAGGTGGAAATGGAGGCAAGGAATGGGATGATGGAGCTGACCATGAAGGTGTATCACAGATCTTTATACAAGAAGGTTGTGAAGGCATAGAGTCCATCAAGTTCGACTATGTCAAGAATGGAAAACTTGAAGCTGGAACAATCCATGGTCGATTGCATCATAGATTTACCGAATGTGTAAGTTTAAATTCGGTTTTGGTTTAGTTACTTTGTATATCCGTTGGAATTAACATATACATAAACTTTGCAGTATGATCTTGTTTATATCGACGATCATGAGTATATCCAATCTGTTGAGTGTTACTTGTACGAGGGTGCTATACATGGAATTGTGATCAAAACCAATATTACGACCACTCCATTCATGGGAAATAATATTGGTACTAAGTTTACACTTGAAGTCAAAGGCAAGAAGATCATTGGATTTCATGGATCTTTTGACAAAAACCTTAAATCTCTTGGAGCTTATTTCACGAAGCTTTCTCCAACTAATTTGAAATAATAAGATTTGATATGGAAAATCTTAATCACCGGCATGATTAAGTTGCTTTTATGTCTTGAATCTGTACTATGTTTCTTCGCTTGCATTTTATTTATTTAGTCGTTTGCAACAATGCAATGAGTTTTCTTCTTCTTAAAACCATTTCCATTGCCCTCATGTTGGAAAAAGCTTGTCTCATTTGATAGAATCGATTGAAGAATACAATTGAATTTTGGGATAATTGAAATTGCCACGAGATGTTAGGATAATTTTAAAAATTTGAATCGGGCTATTTGTATGGTTAATAAACAACTTTTTCAAACCATTAGAAATTATTTATTAGAATGTGAAAATTCCACATTAAAAATTGAGATATTTATTAGAATGTGAAAATTCCACATTAAAATTGAGATATTTCTATAATAGTATAAAACTACCACTTTATTCACTATCAATTGATTTTGAATCGAAATCTCATGATATTTAATAGAATAATATCCTAAAATAACACTATTTTAAATTTTTGTTCCAAATTTAATATATTAAAGCTAAAACTTTAAAAATAACACAAATTTTTACGTAAAAATATTTATTTAGCCTGAATTAGTTATGTTTAAGTTCTTTTTTTCCTTGTTTAAAGTTTATTTTTTTGTATTAAAAATATATATTTAAGATGTTTTAATATTAAATTTTTTGTTATTGTTAAAAAAATAAATTAATGATGTTAATTTGGAATAAAAATTTAAAATAGTGTTATTTAAAAAAATTATTCTTTTTTACTGTAGTCTTAGAATCCAAAATTGGTTTGACCAACGATTCTCTTAAAAAAGGGCTTTCAACATTATAAATAGACCATATAAAAGGTTCATATACAAATAGTTCGTATATAAATAGTTAGTATAGTCAGCTCCTATTGTCGGGGTGGTCGGAAGCGTTACACAAGACCTTAGTAAAAGCAAGTCGTGTGAAATACCAAAAAACCTTTGAAGCCAAAGTACCAAACAAGTGACCTTTGATAGTCATAGAGAAAGAGGGAGATTCATGCTCTTATGTATAATAAGCTCATGGGCAATATTTAATAATAGCTTTGGGTTTTGTACAACTGTTTAAAATGACTCTAGCTTCGCTCGTCAAAATATATTATATAGTCATGTTATCTTAATAATAGATTAGAATCTATATAATTGCACTGTTTGTTTGTCTGTCACATAGTAGCGATATGCGGTGGTTAGATATTCCATGTTGTTCGTTTTATTACTGCGGCGTCTGATTGCATGTTGTTGCCGTAGGTTTGTTCGTTTGACAATCGCACGGTTGATCGCAAATTATCGCCGCAGGTTTGTTCGTTTGGCAATTGCGCGGCTGATCGTATTTTAGTCTTAGATTTTTATGTGTAATTAATCATTTAAAATAAGATTATTTTTATCGTTTACGTGTTCTATCGTAATTTTTTGACCGCAAAATTAAAACTTAACAGCGGTTAAAATTTATATCACCGATTACTGTGGTCGACTACAGTGTTTGACCGCAATAAGCTACAGCATGCAAACGAACACCGTTTCACCGCATGACGCATTCGCAGCTTTCTACAGCTACGAAACAAATAACATTATTATTTAAAATATTATATTTATATAAATTATGAAATTCAAGATCATGATAACATGTCTTGTTATTTGTAATATATATTGGTTTGAATTTCGCTCAACGAGTCGTCATCATCTCAAAGTTTATTTATTGATGTGAGTTATAGAAAAACAAAACCAAATATATTTTCCTTTTGGTATTATCGATTCGAATCGGTTCCTAATGGCCCAAAAGTTGGAAGCTAAAGGCCGAAACGGAGGCAAGGAATGGGATGATGGAGCCGATCATGAAGGTGTGTCGCAGATCTATATACGTGAGGGTTCTGAAGGTATAGAATCCATCAAGTTCGACTATGTCAAAAATGGACAACCTAAAGCTGGACCAATCCATGGTGGTTCGGGTCAAAGTTTCACCGAATGTGTACGTTCTCAAACTCTCTTTGCTTGATGCGATCTTTGAATCTGTTAGATCGTTTGTACCAATATATTTGGTAGGTTTGTGTTTGACTTTTTTTTTTTCTCTCCTTTCATCTTTTTCTATATCTCCCAAAAAGTTTCCTCTTTGAATCATGACTTGATCAAACCTTATATTTTCTTATTGTTCTTGTTCGATTTCTCATCCGGACAAAACCCAATAAGTTCTAAGGAATATTTTTATATGTGGATATATATGTTTTGCAGTTTGAGCTTAACCATACCATTGATGAACATATCCTATCTATGAAGTGTTACTACGACGAAGGTGCGATACAAGGACTTGTGATCAAAACCAACATCAGAACTTCTGCACTCATGGGATATAAGCTTGGTACCAAGTTTAAGCTTGAAGTTGAAGGTAAGAAGATCATCGGGTTTCATGGATCGTCTGGCAAAATTCTTAACTCTCTTGGAGCTTATTTCGCACCGATTTCTCCTGCTAATGTGGAACATGAAACGATTTGAAGAAGAAGCTATATATGTATAAGCTTCATCGGTTTGATTTATGTTGCTTTGAATCTGAATATCGTCTTCCATTTTGTTTTGGCGTGCCTTTCAGTTCTTCAATCTCTTGCAATAAAGCAATGTTTCTTCAACCCAATTTCGATTATTTCTCATATGATATAAATGAATAATTATGCCATTTTCATCACTATTTTGAGTTGAAATTTTGAATTTTAGTGGCTATCCACATCTCTGTTTATCATTGACTTCTATCCAATGCATAGCTGATTAAAATTTTTTTTTTTTTGACTCAAAATATACTTATCTCTAATATATTATTCGTAGAATATTTTTAAAAAATAATCATACTTTAATGTGTTATTAAAAAAATACCATAATCTCGTGCAATCACCATAATAAGTCTCAAATAAATATGTAAATGAGTTTAAATTAATAAAATAGTTACAATATATATCATTGTTATTAATTTGGTTAGAAAAACAATATATTTTTATTAAACTAACCAAAAAATATTATTAAAGAGTAATACCCTAAAATAGCACCTTTTAAAGTTTTTTTCCAAATCTAGCATCATAAAATTAAATTCCCCAAAATAGCACAAATACTTATTTATTCTAAATAAATTATACATAAACTTAAAGTATTGTATTTGGGTTTATTATTTCCAATTTAGGATATAATTTTTTTCTATTAAAATATAGTTTTAGTGCATTTTAATCTTAAATTTGTGCTATTATTGAAAATTTAAACTAATGATGCTATTTTTGGAACAAAAACTTAGAAATGTGCTATTTTAGACATTTGCCCATATTATTTGTATGTTCACTTTAAAACTTGTATTTGTATATTGATGTTTGAGATGCTAAAAAACTGAGATTTTAAATGCAAAATTTTCATCTCACCCAAGCTGCAAACTACATTATTGTAAAGTCATAGTATGTTTGGTTCACAAATTTACAGCTCTGAGCTTTATCTATACACACACACATGTCTACAACGTTAGGCAGTTCGTGTTAGTACAGAACACGTATGTAGTTCAGTGTTTCTATTTACTCTCAGAAAAAAAACAGGACACAGATTTCTTATGCAGCTTCTTTGAGGAACGAGACTTCCTAAGCGCTTCTGCGAATTTAACCAGCTCACTCTTCCTGTTTTGATCTGATTCCAAACTGTGTTCTTCTCCATAGATGGAAGAATCTGCTGCTTCACTCTTGCAACTCAACATCCCGATGTGATTGAATCATCATTTGGAAGTCCATAGAATGCGCTGATCAAAGCTTCCTTGGAGTCGAGTGGACACCTGTGCTTGAACTACTCGGTTCCAAAGAACCAGCTCTCTTCTTACGCTCTTGAGTATCTTTACCGTGTAAGATTTCCATCAGTTTATGTATAAGCTTCTTCTTCCCTGACCTTTTTGCTTTTGCTGCAAACAAAGTGTCAACAGAGGAATCATCTAAAAACATTGATTCGGTGATCATTGATGATTCATCCTGAGAAGATGACCATTGATCATAATCAATATTATCTTCCTCGTGCCTTTCGCTATTCGCGTATTCAAGGATCAGCTGCTTAGCTTTCTCTTCTGAATTAGGACTTAGAGTAGTACTAAGATCCCTAGCAACGGTTTTACCAGCAGGAGGCTGGTATGTCCTTAGCTCGTATCTTAAGCAAGCATTTATCCATCTTAGATAAACGATCTCCTCAAGGTCAGTGCATCGATCCCCCTGAAGCTGCTCGATTTCCTTCTTTAGCTCTTCGTTTTCATTCATTAATCGGTTACCATCTTCGCGTAATGTCTCAATCTGCAAAAAAGAAGTTTCAAAATTAAGATAACTGTCTATCTTTGGAGATAGTCCAAGAATTTCCACATGTACCTCACTCGGGTCCACCAGTTTTGAAGTTGCTATGGTTTGAACAGAATCCAGCTTATCAGCGAGTTCAAAATTCTCAAAATGTAGTCTTGTGTTGGAATCCCTAAGCTCGTTGATCTCAACTTCCAAATCCCTTAACCTCAGCATCATCTTATCTGCATCCGGATCAGGTAAACTAGCCTTGATCTCTTCTTCTTGCAGTTTCGACACTCGTTCTCTTAGAGACAAGATCTGCTCTACATGTTGTTGGGTTTTGATGTTCAGTTTCTTCTTAAGAACCTGAGCCTGAGACTTAGCCAATTCCAGCTCCAATATTGCTTTCGAATGCTCAGAACATTGAACCTTGAGTTTCTCGTTCTCGGCTTGCAATGACTTTATCTTAAGATTAAAAACTTTAGTCTCCATCTGGTTTAGTTTCAATCTACTTCGAAGTTCCACTGCAATCTTTTGCTGTTCCTTGAGGCTGTAGTATTCTAACAACTTATCCTCAAGACACCTTTCTCTCTCACGTAGAGCTCTCACAGTGTTTCTCAACCGCTTAATCTCATTCTTATGATCAGCTTCTTCTTCGCTTGGAAATGCTAAAGGAGCAGAATTTGGAGTTTCAAATTCATCATAGATCAACAAATCTAACTTCTGAACTTCCTCCTTTAACTCTGGTAAAAGAAACACATCTTTTTCGCCAGGATCACATTCGTTCTGTGGCAAAAAACCGATTAAAGTCTCTTCCTTACTAGTCTTCTGCGTTTCTGCTTCTCCACTCTATTGGAAAACATAACAGAAGCAGATGATGAAATTCCAGTGAAATGGTCTCAAAGTTTCACTTACTTCAAAAACATTTTTGACAACCATTAGTGTAAAGCAGAAGCCAAGTAATCAATCTACAGATTAGAACTGTTTATGACATTGAAAAAGATTAACTTACAACGATGGATTCATTGGAAACGTCTCTGTATCCATGTTCTGAAAATTCGAAAAAAGAACTTTCCAGGATTGGACCCATGAATGGTGTAAATCAATCAAATCGTATACTACTAAAAGCAACAAGACAAACCAGAAGATTGAGGTCGAAGAGGAGGCAAATTGGGTCTGATTTTGTTCGTTTGCTTTCTAAATCGAGAAAAGAGAAATCCAGCGAAAGAAACGGCGAGGGCAGTTCCTAATTGAAGAACAAACAGATTTATATCTCTTTTGTGTTTGGTAATAATCATGACTGCAAAAACTTCAATGTGGAAGAACTTTCTTGAAGAAAATCACATCATCCGTCTACTTCTTCGTCCGATTCCATCTGCAAAAGTACTGATTTTTCAGCACAAGAATATGTTTTAGATTCAAACTCGTTACGGAACTAAAGAGCTGATCAAAAAAAGAAAAACGTTTTGATTTGTATTTTCTCAAACAAAAACAAAACTTGGGAAGAACAAAACAAAGAGTAAAGAATTTGTCTTTACTTGAAGAAGAGAAATTAAAGTCAAACGTAATTAAAATATGCAATCTGAAACTCGAGAAGAACTCACCAGAATCTCCATCTAAAAACGAAAAGCTTTAAGATTTTCACATGATTTGGGTTAAAACAAATATTTTCCGAGAAAATATAGGAAGTTGGTAGCAGACACGAAATTTGGGTTAAGAAAGAGAGAAAAACAAAAAGTGTGATTCTCTTCGAGTGGGTATATTTCGTTATCCGATGATCAATTACGGAGTGTGATATTTCCCTAAGAAATTTAGAGGAGAGATTTGATTTTGCCGGCGAGAACTTTGATAAGTTGAAGAAATGTTAAACAGAGAATTCGATCACGAGACTGGTTCGGGAATCGAACGAACATCGCCAGATGCGTATTGCAGTATCATATATTAAACAAATTATTAATTAAGCATAAATAAGCAAAGACTTGCTCGTTATGGTGACTCAGCTCTGTCTATTTTCTGTTTTTTTTAGACTTACCCTGTCCTTTTTTTTGTCTCTGATAATCCTTATTCGTAGAGATGTAAATTTTTGAAAAATGATGACACTCGAATGTGAAGACTAAAAGAATTATGAATGTGAAGACTAAAAGAATTATGAATGTGAAGACTAAAAGAATTATGAATGTGAAGACTAAAAGAATTATGATATAATGATTAGTGTGATTTAATATAATGATTAGTAAATCGATTGACATCATTTATATAATTTTAGTAGTTCTGAGAATTTGTTTACGCATTGATATATTAGTAGTAAAAAAAATTATATTTAATGAAATTAAAAAAAATATAATTTGGTAGTTAAGAAATTATATCATATTCTAAAGGGTTTATTTCCGTCAACTACACGAATTTATACGAATAAACCTATTTTCACCCGTACTTTTTGGGTCTTTCATAAGTTACATAAACTATGTTTTTCTTCCCTAAATTACATAAACTTCATAAATTATTCCAATTACAGAAATTTCGTTAATGTTTACACGTTAAATTATTATTAAATCTTGTTTTATTTCGAAAATCTGGTTTTAATTTCAAAATAAACTCAAGTTAAAACTAGATTTTCGAATTAGAACCAAATTTAATAGCTATTTAACATGTAAACATTAATAGAATTTATGAAATTAGAATAATTTATGAAGTTTGTGTAGTTTATAAAAGAAAAATACAGTTTATGTAGTTAAAAGAAGACCCAAAAAGTACGGGTGGAAATAGGTTTACTCGCATAAGTTTGTGTAGTTGATGGAAGTAAACCCTATTCTAAATTTAAATATAAAATAGGGAGAATTGCTAAAAATAACCTAAAATTTGACTCCAAATGCAAGTCTAACCCAGATGAAAATATTTTTGCAAAACTAATCTATGAGGGTGGAGAAATTATTGAACACTCTTTTTGTGTCTAAAAAATAATGTCGAAATGTCAATTACGTTTCAGTCCCTGCGTGTTTTTTTGTTATCAAAGCAGACTTCTCGGAGAACAATTTATTCCGGCTGAAACACACTTCACGAAATCTGCTTTGGTAGGAAAAACAGTTTATTTCGGCTGAAGCAGACTTCACGAAGTCTGCTTTGGTGAGAAAAACAGTTTATTCTGGCTGAAGAAGATTTCACGCAGTCTGCGAGGTTTATTCCGATCAAAGAAGACTTCTCGGAGAAGTTTGCTTTGATCGGAATAAACCTCGCAGACTTCTCGGAGAAGTCTGCTTTGGTGAGAAAAACAGTTTATTCCAGCTGAAACGGAGAAGTCTGCTTTGGTGAGAAAAACAGTTTATTCCAGCTGAAACGGAGAAGTCTGCTTTGATCGGAATAAACCTCGCAGACTTTGTGAAGTCTGCTTTGTAAATAAATTACCTAAATCAAATAATTTTTTTGAAATATTTAAAAAAATTAAAATTGCTATTAACATAATTTATATACATATCAAAAGCACGTAAAAGTTATAATGAATTCAAAAATAAGGAGATTGGATTCGATCTAATGGTATAAAATATTTGCTAGTTTTTGTTGTTATGTGTTGTGGGTTAATAGTTGATGTTTGTGTAGAGAATTCATGCTAGAATTTGAAATATCATGTGATAAATTTGAAAATTTAGATGGTTACAAATTTTAAAGGAAAATTGTTTGAGTTTTGTATTTACTTAACTATCTTCGACATATTCATCCAATTTTTAACAAAACTTTCGCACATTTAGTGAATCTTATTATTTAGGGTTTAGGATTACGCAGACTTCTCGAGATGTTGTCGTAGATTTAACAAAGCAGACTTCTCGAGAAGTCTACACAAACCAGAAATTAAATGTAACTAAATCGGTTTTCTTCAATTTAGAGTTTATGGTTATGTAAAAACACAAAACAGACTTCTCGAAGTTTGCTTTGTATTTTTTTTACAAAGAAGACTTCTCGAAGTCTGCTTTGTATTTTTTTTACAAAGGAGACATCTAGAAGTCTGCGCAAACCGAGAATTTTTATCAAACCATGGTTTAGTGATTTGACAGTTTAACCTAACCAATTTTTATCACAAGTATATAAGATAAAACCCTAATAATTTACCACTTATTTTCGGGCCGAAAAAAACTTGTTTCTCTCTCTCTCTCGCCGCCGCTTACTCTGTTGCCGTCTTTCTCACCATTCGCCGGCTTTCTCGTTACCGCGGTAAGGTTTTCTCACTCTCTCCGTCATACCTCTCTCGGTAAGGTTTTTGGTTTCTCTCGCCTTCATATCTATCTCTTGTCGCCGTCTCTTTTTCTCTTGCCCCACGGTAAGGTGTAAGGTTTTGTCTGTATCTCGGTTTTCCTCCGACGTCTTCTCTTTCCCCCAAGACGATATGAGTAGATCTGCATGTTTGACAGTTTTTGTTTTCCATTCATAGATCTGCATGTTTAGTTGATGTTTGACGGTTTTTAGTTGATGTTTGACAGTTTTGTATTTTTTCCTTCATAGATATCCTGACGTTTCGGAGTCCCCTGTGGTGCAACCCTTTTCGCGATAAGAAACACTTCGAAAATGGTTTTGAATTTTTGTTTCGCGGTTTTATTTTAACTGTGATATTTGAAAATTTTTTTTTACCTCTTTTAAAAAGGTGAAAATGTTTTGTTTTGGTTGTTTTTGTATAGATTTCTCCCTCTACGTCTCTGAATCCCCCACCGTCGTCAAAGGTATGTGATTTTCATAGATTTTCAGAATATTTTGTAATATCTGTGATTTTTAACTATGATATTCTTTGGAAAAAAAATTTGTTTTGATATGTGATTTTTAACTTTAGTATTTGAAAAAAATAATTTTTGCGGTTTAAATAAACTCCATGTATAAATTTTGTTTTGGTTGTTTTTGTTTAGATTCTCCATTGTCTGCGAATTAAATCCCCCACCACCGTCAAAGTTATGTGATTTTCATAGATTTTCTGAAGATTTTTAACTGTCTCACTGATATTTTTAACTAATTTTGGGGTTGTTTTTGCGTGGACGGTTATTTTGTTGCATTTTTCTGTGATTTTCGGGATTGTGCTTGCTTTCGCGGTTTATTTTGTTGTATTTTTTTGTGATTTCCGGCATTGTGCTTTTGTTCGCGGTTTAGTTTGTTGCATTTTTCTATTTCCTAAATTATTTAAGAAGCAGACTTCTTTGGATAGAAGTCTGTTATGAAAATAAATTATGAAGCATACTTCTATCGAGAAGTCTGCTTCATATTTTTTTTTCAAAGCAGACTTCTTGAGAGAAATTTGTTTCATATTTTTTTGTTCAAAGCAGACTTCTCGAGAGAAGTTTGTTTTTTTTTCTGAAGCAAACTTCTCTTCATATTTTTTTTCAAAGCAGACATCTCTCGAGAAGTGTGTTTTCTATTTGTTTTCAAAGTAGACTTCTCGATGCTTCCTTTTTCGAAGCATCCTATTTTTTTCAAAGCAGACTTCTCGATGCTTCCTATTTTTTCGAAGCACTTTTTTTCAAAGCAGACTTCTCGATGCTTCCTATTTTTTCGAAGCAGACTTCTCGAGAGAAGTCTGGTTCCTATTTTTTTCAAAGCAGACTTTTCGATGCTTCCTATTATTCTGTTTAACTATTTTTTTGTGATTGCAGTATTGAAAATGCAGAAAGATAGTCTGCCAATTCGCCTTTTTACAAAAGACACTGAGCCACCCCCACAGAAAAGCATCGGATATCATTCTTGCGATGCTGAGCTCATGTCTGCACTTGAGGCTGCGCTCCATGCTGATGAATGGGAGTACTTATGCAGTTCTCCTCTCGGTGTATGCCTGAAATTCTACAAGTTGGATTTCGCATGGGCTTCTAGGCTTGTGCACCACATGCTCACCTTCCAGCTTTTCACTACTGCCAAATACGAGATTTGGTGTTTGGTTGGTGATAATCCGGTAAGGTTATCCCTTAATGAGTTCGAGCATTTAACTGGACTGAACTGCATATAAGATGACAATTTAGCTAAAGAGCTAGATATTGAAGTCAAATATGATGACAATTTAGCTATGGAAGTCACGATGGAGATGTTATTCTGGAAGAAGATTGGGGTTCGTATTTCTGAAGGCCCTAGCATTCGGAATTTGGTCGAGGCTTGTTCAAATTGTAGTTCTTGGTCTGGTGATGATAGGATTAGGTTAGGATATTTGGTCATTTTCGTGACTTTTATTGACGCTCGTGATCGTAGAGCATGCACCAATGTCAACTATGCTAGACTGGTGATGAATCTCGCTGCATTCGAGAGCTACCCATGGGGCAGAGTAGCTTTTAAAAAGCTAATTTTATCCATAAGAGATAAGGACTTGGGTAGGTCTGCTTACTCCATTGATGGGTTTGTTCAAGTTTTTCAGATTTGGATTTATTTTGCTCTACCAGACTTTGCATTAAAGTATGGTGAACCCATCACTCCTCCCCATACTCTTCCTTTACTCTCCTTCCGAGGCTCCCGAGGCAGAAAGAACATCAAAGCTGCTCTTCAGAGTCAGGTACGTTTGGTGTTTTTGTATTGCATCTCCCTCCGTTTCTAATTTTTGTGTTTGGTTATGCAGAAGAACGTACAGCACTTCGTTGTGAAGGAGTTCGACGATATGTTTCCATATTGGAAAGATAACGTTGTTGATGACAGCTGTACCAACATCATCAAGGCGCATTTCCAACATTTTGGGCCTTTTGAGTTTGATGCCTCCCATTGGCACCTTGGAGGTTTCATGGATGGGTTGTTTCAGCTTGATGATGTTGGTAAGGTGACTGCTCAGAAAAGGAGGCACGAGCCAGATGAAGATTCACCATTTTTGTCCCAGAGTGCACCATGGAATGTGGATAGGACAGAAATGATGGAGGCGATGAAGTCCCACTTCGAGACGTGTTTCTCGAATTTCTCCAAGAATGTGATGGTCGGCATTCAAAATGTCGAGAAAAAAGTGGATGCATTGTCACAGAAGGTGGACGTCATGGAGAGAAATCTGGAGTAGCTTAAGTGGGGTCTGAACATTGTTGGGGAAGGTGGTGCGTTTGGTGCAGTTAGTACTCGAACAACCCGATCATGGGTTTTTAAAAAGAAGTGATTAATTTGGTCTTCATTTGTGTACACTATTGATTGAACTTATTTCGCTATGTGGTTTGATGGTTTGATAATTAACACCTAATACAGATTTTGAGTAAAGATTTGATTGTGTTATGGAATTTTATTTAAGGATGGATCACGCGTTAATCAAAAACAAGGAGGAGCAAGTGAAAGTGTCTACCGAGAGAAGCAGAGCAGTGTACAATACGTATGCACAGAAAAAAAGCCGAAAGCTGATATGTCTGCTTTAAAACACAAACAAAACACTAAAAAAAGGCAGCAATGCTTGTTCAACGCACCAAAAATGTTAGAATGCGTAAACTTGGTCCCACACAACAATCACCATTCCAAGGAAATAGCACCGTGAAAGAAATAATTACAAACAAAAAACGTGGTGGTGGGTATGATCCCTTCGCTGAAGTTGACAGACAGAAAGTAAATGTGCTCAATGATTGGTTGAAACTTGACAAGTAAGTAATCTTTTTAGAATCTTGTCATGCAAGTTATCTTATTTTAGAATCTTGTCGTGCAAGTTATCTTATTTTAGAATCTTGTCGTGCAAGTTATTTTATTTTAGAATCTTGTTATGCAAGTTATCTTATTTTAGAATCATGTTATGCAAGTTATCTTATTTTAGAATCTTTTTGTGCAGTGATACTTCAAAGGAATCAAACGCGTGGTTTCTCACTCTCCGGGGTCCTCAGAAATGGCTCAACGATTTGGTATATTTTTTTATCATTGTAGACTTCTGATTAGCATTGTAGACTTCTAATTAGCATTGCAGACTTCTGATTAGCATTGCGGACTTCTGATCAGCATTGCAAACTTTATGTGTAAATGCAGCATATGGACGCTGGGCTTAACCTTTTGCGGCTTCGTTTCAACAAGCATCCAGAATGGTTCAGGAACACTCGGATTTGCTTCGTTGATTGCATCTTCCAGATGGTTTGGTCTAGCCATCACAAGTATTTCTTGAATTCCACCGAGAATACAGATGGTTCAGGGCGACTGTTCCCTCCAAGAGCATTTGACTATCATGCAGGAACTAAACCATCGTACTGCAAAACCGGAAAGACATGGAGCCTCAAAGTTGATGACATATATTCACCGCTGCATGTAATGGGTAACCATTGGGTCGCTATGTGGATATCAATACCGATACGTCACATCATAATATGAGACATCGACGTTAAGCACACGACCGATGATCGTATATCCGTGGCTGTGAAGCCATTTGGTTAGATGCTTCCAGCTCTTTGGAGTGAGTTATCCCTTAAGCACGAGAAAGGTAAATATCCATGCGATGAGTACACACATAAACGCATTAAAGGTCATGGAATTCCTCAGAACATCAAGAGTTGTGGGGTGTTTACGCTGAAGTACATTGAGTGTCATGCGCTTGGATTGCCATTTCCTAGTGCTTTATGTGATGCAAACATGAAAACTATTAGAGAGAAGTTAACTGCCGAGATATTCGATGAGACTAATCAATGTGGGACAGAGGAAAGGTCGTATAATCTGCTTGATATTTATGGTTGATGTATAATTATGACTTAGTATGACTTAGTAGTATGACTTATTATTATGCATAATTAGTTGTGTTGGAAGTTGTTGTGTAAAATGTATATGTTGTAATTATGGTGCAGGATGGTGTTGGATGTTTTTGTAACACACCATCGATGATATTGTGCCTTCTAACTAATTGAAATTGAAATGATTGTGTCCATGATTGTGTCCATGTTTCATAAAATACATTCTTATATCGGCAAACATTGCTGCAAACTTCTCGGAAGTCTTTTTTACAGACTTCTCCCAGACTTCTTTGCAGACTTCTCTACAGAATGCTTTGCAGCCTACTCCTTACTTTAGTTTTCACCACATTGTAAATACTACACAAAACAAAAATATTACAAAACAAAAATAAAGGAAAATGTTAGTCTCCTCAATAATAATAAAACTAGACTTACGCAATCATCCTCAATTACAAATATTTTTCCTCCTCTTAGATTATCCATAGAAAAATTCTAAGTCTCTGTAATAGTCCACTCCCCACAAACAACAATGATTTGGACCATTATCTGCGGTAAAAATTAATGAATTTGATCAGATCATTGTAGACATACTAAATTTTCTTACCGAAGTAGACTTCTCCGAGAAGTCTACTTCAGTGAGAAAAATAGTTTATTCCGGTTAGAGAGAGATTTATTCCGATTAAAGCAGACTTCGCGAAGTCTGCTTTGTGATATATTTACAAAGAAGACTTCGAGAAGTCTGCTAGAGAAGTCTGTTTTGTAAATATATTACAAAGCAGACGTCTAGTAACTATATGAACTGAAAAAATAACCGAAAGCAAAACACGAAAACTAACTTTCGATCTTGATTTTTTGGCTACGCGACCTAAATGATAACCGATATAAACTCCTAGAAGCTTGTTTTAACGGATAATGATGAATTTATGCAAAGTTGGAAGCTTTTGAATGTAGTGTGAAAAGAGAAATTGGAAGAAAATGAGAGAGAAAATGAAAGAGGTTGAGATGAATGAGATTTGATGAAGGAATAGAGGTATAAAGGTGACTGTGTCGATGGAATTAAGAGCTCCCAACAACCACGACAATGGTGGTTGTGTGCAATGAAGAAGATGACATTTTCGTAATATTTTTGAAAAATTTGTTCATAATGGTCTTTGTGTTATTTTTTTTAAGTTAATGGCAAAGTTGTAAATAAAATTATTGTTGAAAGATAAAATAGAGATAGAAAGTTAGTTTTGCAAAAAAAAAGGTTTAAATTGTCAAACTTGTAATTGAAGACAAATTTTAGGTCAATTTTGCAAATGCCCCTATAAAATATTAAAAACTGTGATTTTCAAAACGAAATATTTTCTTATAATTTAAACCAAAACTAATTTAAGAATTTAAATATTTCAATTTATATCTTTAAAGCACAATTTATTAAAACTAATTCATAAAAAATATTTAAAATTTAAAAAAATCATTTTATGGGACAAGGGACAAAATTAAAAATCATTTTGTAGAATGAAGGAATATTGAATTTAATATTTCAATAGTAAAAGATGTTGCATAGTCAACAAATTAAACGGAAAAATTAAATAAATAGCCCAAATTTATTGCAAAAACTTTCAACAAATTTATTTTATAAAAAAAAGCTTTCAACGAATTTTAGTAATTGGTGTTGTGATAAAATGAGATATATTAGTCTGTCAAATCAAATACAAAATTTGTGTAGTTTAAAATTCATCAGGTAAAATTGGTGTAGTTAGAGATCGATAAAATTGGTGTAATCTTGATTTAAAGTTTAATCTTATGTTTGTGAAATTTTTGAAAAAAAAATTAATAGTATTTTGGAACAATGTTTTTTTTTGTGGTATTTTTGAGAATTGACTTTGATTGTTTTACTCATTGAAATTGTTAATATCATAATTTTTAATCTATTTTTTGAATGTTTCTTATCACTGTATAATTTATATACCTCTTGATTTTGTTTGATTTTTTAGGCTAAGAGATTGATACGAAATTTCCTTTTATTTAAACCTATTATATCTCGAGTTAAGAAACCCATGAAAAAATCTTATGTTAAATAATTATAAGCGCATAACAATACACAGTTTGTGTTATATACCAATTTAAATTTTATGATTAATGACTTATTCTTAAGCACATTTCTCAAAAGTCAAATTGGTTAAAAAAAATACTAATAGGATTATTGTATATTTAGCCTCGTGGACCATGATTTGATTAAAAAGAGTTTTGGTAACTTAGGTTTTGATTTGAAAAAATTGAAAACGATCTTTTTGGTATACCAAATTACCAAAATATTTTAAATAAATAGAATATATTATTTAAATTTAATCGATTACACTGAAATAAATGAGTTTAGTATTCCATAAACTTAATTAAAAATAGTATCATTGAAATAGAATAAAAGAACAACGATCAATATATTAATAAAAGTTTAAAATATATTTATAAAATTCATCATTTAAAAATAATGTCGTTAATGTATATAAGATTTAGTTTGATGTTTAAATTAAAATTAATAAATAAGAATTAAAATTTTCTCCTATAAAAACTACTAATCATGAAATTTTTAAATTTGAGGTTTTTCTTGCAACATAGTATAGATTTTTGGATTTTTTGAAGATTGGTGATTTGTAAGTAATGTAATTTTTAAAAGTATAATATAAATGGACGATGATATATGATTATATAATGGTATATGGAATAAAAATATGATGAAATATAACTTGTTATAAAATATGTTATTCATGTAATTTTGAGGCAAATAAAATAGAGAAATACCCTATATTAGCACTAAATTATGTTTTAATGACAAATATAGCACTCAATATAAAAATTCACTAATATAACATTTTGACCAATAAAAAAAGACTTTACTATCCTCCAATTAAAACAAAGAGCTGAAAACCTAATTTAGTTAAAATAAAATGTTCATATGTTAATTAGCTACCATAACATATTGGTAACACACTACTTGTTTCACTCATATGTCAAAGGTTCAATTCCACTGAACTGATTTAATTTTTTTTATATTTTAATTGAACAGAAGAATATATATTGAACAAGATAATTTATGTTGATTGAGTACTATAGCGTATTGGTTATATATCTTCTTGTTAGAATTCATGGTATATGGTTCGATCTCCCATATTACATTTTTTAATTTTTTTCTTTAATTTAATTATTTTATTTAGATAAGATTTCCTTAAAATTAAGAACTTTTTACTAAATTTAGGTTAGTAGTCACATTTTATGCATAATTTAGGAATACTTTATGCAAATTTAGGAATAATATCTTATGTTTTAGGAATTTCTTCCTAAAACGTGAAATTGCATATGATTAATTAACAACAGCAAGAAATGTTTATCTAAAAAACATGAGCAATAGTGTTTATCAACCTTCAACAATCACAAATACAAGTTATAAACGAAAACATAAAAATGTCCAACACAATTAGATATCAGATTTATTGTGAAACTTGAATTCAACACAATTAGATGTAATATTGAGTTTTGAGGTTTTTTATGCAATAGCGTTCAGTTCCTAAATTTTGCTATTTAAACTAAACACAGATATATAAACTAAACAAAATAGTTACAGTAGTGTATTGGTTACACACTCCATCTTTTTAAAAGTGGTCCAAGGTTCGATCCCCCCCTCCTCGAGCTTATATTAAGATTTTGTTATTTAAACTAAAGACATATATATATATAATACACAAAATGGTTATATGTTGATTAGTTACAGTAGTGTAGTGGCTACAGACTCCTTCTATTTCAAAGGAACCAAGGCTCGATCCCCCCATCGCTCGTATTAAGATTTTGCTATTTAAATTAAAAACAGATATATACTACACAAAATGATAATATGTCAATTAGTTACAGTAGTATAGTGGCTACATACTCCTTCTTTTATTAAAGGGACCAAGGTTCGACCTTCTCCCAGCTTAGTTTATGATTTTGCAGAATATTAGGTTAAAGGTTATTTTAGTCTTTTTCATTTAAAAAAATGCTATTTGTGGGAGTTTAGGTTTGAGATGCTAATTTAGTCACTAAAACATTATTTAGTGCTAAATTAGTCAATTGCCCAATAAAATAAAATAAAGGCATATATATATACTTTGAGTTGGTTTTCCATGAATATAGGACTAGATTTTCATAAGATTATATATATATATATATATATATATATATATATATATTTAAATATAGTATTAAAGATATATCTAAATTATATGAAAAACAACTTATAAAACGTAATTAAGGCTTTTGAAATCGTAGAAGGTGATATATATCCCAAAATTTTAATGGTTTAAACTGTTGGTTAATTAAAGAAACATGTGCTTCCTTAAGTTGTTTCTATAAATGGTTTTTACATTTTCTCCTCGTGTGGGTAATGATTCAAATTGATTAAGAAACAAATTTTCTAGAGTCAAATCGCTTCGCGATGGCACTAAAGGTGGACGCTAAAGGTGGAAAAGGAGGGAACTAATGGGATCGTTGGAGGTGGGCTACATCGTCCAAGATGTCCGAGCTCGGCCTATCGTGGGTTTGATCCATTATGGCGAAGACCAAATATCAGAAAGTAGATGCATCATTACTGAAAGGCTGCGAGGCAGTTTAGCGATATATCCGATCTCAACAACTATTGAGGACAACAGCGAGCTTCCCTAGAATAAGCATTAATGAGCATTTATAAGCATTTATGGTAAGTAATGATTACTATGTTGAAAATTCGACGACCGGAGAATATAAAAGGAGAGGTTCGCGCCATAAATGAGGGAGATAAATTTTAATAGATTGGAGATACTCTGCTAAAAATTGTAACTGATCTCATTAATCAACATTCAAATCTTTCTATTATCTTTTATGTCCCATTTAATTCTAAAAGGATCAAAGATTGATCTTATACGTTCTAACCCAATAATCGAGATACAACATGAATGATGAATTCAACTATGATGGTGTAACAAAAATACAAGTACGAGGTGGTCTTGATGGCATTCAATTCATTAAGTTGGAATATGTCAAGGGTGGACAAACTATTGCTGGACCAATGCATGGTGTCCTTTGGTTCTGGGCTGATACAAACGGTATGTAATGTATTTTCATTTTATATCATTTGTTTTTTTTTATAATATATATATATATATATCCAATTTTATTGACATCATATATTAATATTTTATTTTCGTTTTTAATAAAAATAAATGCAGTTTGAGATTAACCCTTTAAAAAAGAATATTTGTTATATGCTAAAGGTTACTACAACAAATCAACGGGAGTAATTCAATCAATCGAATTCATAATTAGCAAGAAGACTTCTGGTATGATAGAGTTCAACGAGAGTACTAAGTTTTCACTAAGAACCATGATGATTAGGAGCATGATCATTGGATTTCATGGATTTGCTGGCAAGAATCTCAGCTCTCTTGGAGCATATGCCATGAGTATTCCTTCAACCAAATCTGTAATGGAAGGTGGTCAAACAACATGCGTAGGTTATGATCATGGTGGTGACTATGATGGCATAAGAAAAGTGTATGTTACATATGATGGCAATGCAATAAGACATCTAAGAGTCGACTATGAAAAAGCCGGACTAGTGGTATGCTATGAACATGGGGAAAAGATTGGAGTCCAATATGAGGTTTTATCCTACAGTAAATATTTAATTTTTATTGCTATGTTAATTTGTTTGAACGTCGAATGCTAATCTTAATATATTATTTAAAGAACATTTTAATAAAATAAATTTACTCTAACGTGTTATTAACAGAAATATAATACTGACGTTATGAGTTTAAAATAAATATATTAAAGGTTTAAATTACTAGAATAATAACAATATATGTCGTTGATATTAATTTGGTTAGAGAACCAATATATTTTTTTAAACTACTATTGAGTTCATAAAAAAAATTATTTTTATTTTTTTTAATTTACATATACACGTTAATTTATAAATAATTTCAAATTAATATATAAACATATTTAAGTTATTAGAATATTTACAATATATCTCACTCATATTAATTTAGTTAGAAAATCAATATATTTTATTATGAGATCAATGACCTATGTAATTTATTTTAATTATAAAACTTTTTGAATTTAATGACATAATAATATATATAATTAATAATATTATATATAAAATATTTAAATATATAATAACAAAATAATTTAATTATGTATTAATAGATAATTAATATATAAAATTAAAAATATTTACGTATATTTGTTTATATTCAAATATTTAAAAAATAAATCATCTAAATATTTAATTTATATTTATTAAATAATTAATTATCAATAATATAAGAATATTTTTCTCCAACACAAGTTAAATGTAGTCAATATTTAATTAGTTATACTGTTTGGATTATTTAACATCTAGAGATGATATTAGTATAATTTTTTTTTATTGTTATTATTACAGTTTGTAGTGAATTATCCATACGAATATATCACATCCATAGAAGGAAGCTACGCAGTTACCCAACCTTATGGATGTATCTTCCTTGGGTCGTTAACTTTCAAAACATCAAGTGGGAGAACCTCACAAGCAATTGGAGCAGTATTTGGTTCCAAGTTCGTGCTGGAGAACCAAGGCAATGCTATTATTGGGCTACATGGACGTGTAGGTTCATGTGTTGATAGTATTGGGGCATATTACTCTCCTTATTTTCCTCCTCTTCCTCCTCCTACCACTTTAGCGAAACTAGATGGACAAGGTGGTGAGGGAAGAGATCTTTGGGACGATGGTTCTTTCCTAAATGTGAAGAAGATATACGTAGGACAAGGCGACGTTGGTATAGCCTCCGTTAAGTTTGAATACGTGAACGACTCTGGTGAGTTGGTTTTGGGAGATGAACATGGAAAAACAACATTGCTTGGATATGAAGAGGTGATGATTACTCTTCCTTACTTGTTTTTGTTTTATGTAACTATACTATATCGTTACATTTCTTGAACTTTTTTTCTATAAAAAATAGAATAATTCAACACTCTATATATGTTATGATAAAATATTCTCTTGCACTTCATAGTTCGAGCTGGATTATCCGAGTGAATACATTACATCGGTGGAGGCTTGTCACGATAAAGTTATGGAAGCTGAAATTGGAGTTATAACCATGTTTAAGTTCAAGAAAAACAAACGCACCTCTCCACCCTTTGGATTTGAAAGTGGTTTAAACTTCGTTCTTCAGAAAGAAGGTTACAAAATTTCTGGATTCCATGGAAACTCCAGTACTGTGCTTCATAAGATTGGTGTCTATGTGGTTCCTATCACCGAGTGACCATCCATGGCTATAGCTTCATTGTCGAGTGAACAATCCTCACTTTGGTTACTCCTACTAAGATGTAAGCGAAAGAAGGCAAAGAATGTGATGACCGACCATGAGGGTTTAACAAAAATGCATGTACGAGGTGGTCTTGAAGCATATACATTAAGTTTGAATTTGTAAAAAAATTGACAGCTAAAAGATGGTTTAGTCCATGGTTCTATCTCGGTTGGAGGTTTCACTCCCTTGATATGTATGCGTTTAACGAAAATAACATATTAAACACTTTGGAGACGGCTCGGAAATGTTCTCCGCACTGTTTCCATATAACGGAAATATTGTGATCGTTTTCGAAGCGATTCCGACCATTGGAGGCTCCCTTTGGGATGATGATGATTTCGAGGGCACTAGAAAGGTGTACGTTTACTACGAACATAACTATATAGGGGTTATTAGTTTTGACTATGTAAACGATAGCAAAGCAGAAAAGCTGGACCATGAATTTAACTATTTAAGGATGGATTCATTAGACAAGAAGCCGAAGTGGGAATTCTTGTAGATCTAACCACATATATATATATATATATATATATATATACACTAATTAATTAATGTGTGTGTTCTTGAATAGTTTATATGTCTAGATGTTGTTAGTAAAAACCTTTTTTGTATTGTTATTATTGCAGTTTGAGGTCAATTATCCATACGAATATATCACATCCATAGAAGGAAACTACGAGGTTACCAAACCTTATGGATGTATCGTCCTTAGGTCATGAACTTTCAAAACATCAAATGGGAGAACCTCACAAGTCATTGGAACAGTGATTGGTACCAAGTTCGTGCTGGAGAGTCAAGGCAATGCTATTGTTGGGCTCCATGGACGTGTAGGTTCATGTGTTGATAGTATCGGAGCATACTACTCTCCTTTTTTTCCTCCTCCTACTTCAAAGAAATTAAAAGGACAAGGTGGTGATAAAGGAGATTCTTGGGACGATGGTTCTTTCCTAAATGTGAAAAAGGTATACGTAGGACAAGGCGACATTGGTATAGCCTCCGTTAAATTTGAGTACGTGAACGACTCTAGTGAGTTGGTTTTGGGAGATGAACATGGAAATACATTGCTTGGATACGAAGAGGTGATGATTACTCCTCCTTACTTGTGTGTAGCTATATTATATCGTTATATTTCTTGAGGTATTTTTTTATAATAAATAAAATAATTCAAGACTATATATTTTCAATGTGAGACTCCTAAAAATTTGTCTTGCACTTCGTAGTTTGAGCTGGATTATCCGAATGAATACATTACATCGGTGGAGGCTTGTCACGATAAAGTTATGGGAGCTGAAACTGGAGTTATAACCATGCTTAAGTTCAAGACAAACAAACGCACCTCTCCACCCTTTGGACTTGAAAGTGGTTTACACTTCGTCCTCCAGACGGAAGGTCACAAGATCTCTGGATTCCATGGAAACTCTAGTACTGTGCTTCATAAGATTGGTGTCCATGTGGTTCCTATTACCGAGTGACCATCCATAGCTAGATATAGTTTCTTCATTGTCGAATGAACAATCTCCATCAAATCAAGTTTCGTTTTGTTGCTTTCATACAAATCTTGTGAGGTATTAATACTTGGCAAAACACACACAATTACCCGAGTTCCCTTATAGGTACCTCTCGGAAAGGAGAAACTTTTATTGAGAAAAGTTTACAACCAGAAAAAGACTAAGAAAAACACTTTAGAATTAAAGAAAGCTCTCTCTCTCTCTAACTCTCTCTCTCTCGTTTTTCTCTTACTGCTGGGGATGCCCTAGCTGTTGACATTACATGGATATTTATACTGAGAGAACAAACACGAAACCCTAGGTTATTTTCGTTTTGGGCCTATGGCCCACCAAGATTATGTTTGGGTTTTATAAACTCCACCTTTCTCTAATTTGGGCTTCCGAAAAATTAGAGAATAAGGCCCAAAATAATTTGTTGACCCAGGGTATTTAAGTCAATTGTTGACTTATGAAACCCTAGCTGTCCGTTTTTTTGCTTCCTCCAAAACGGCTCCTTCCTTTTTTTCTCTTTCTCTTCCTTTCTCCATGCGATTTTTCCGTTTTTCTTTCCTTCTTGGTTTCTCCTTCTTTCTTCTTGTTTTCTTCATGAGAATCTCCTCTGGTTCTCAGCCGACGGCTCCTCCACCGTTGCGATGTCGTGCCCTCTCTCACGGTTCGTTTCTCCTTCGGTTTCTCCTTCGGTTTCGTTTTTCCTTCCTTCTTTCGCGACCTCCCTCACGCCATTGAAGCTTCTTGAAGCTTCTTTCGTGTGAATCTCGGGTTCGATTTCACCTTGCGTGAGCTTCCTCCGCGAGATCTCCTCCGAGATCTGGTTTTGCGGCTCCTCCTCTGTTGCGATTTTTTTTCCGAGAAGACCTCCTTCTCCGCCTTGTTCTTTGCGCCATGGAAGCTTCGATTTGAAGCTTTTCCGGAGCTTCCAAGTTCCCGAAAGCTCCCTCCACCGTCGCATTCTTCGGGTTTCTTCTATGGCTGGCCGTAGGGATCTCGGATCCGACCTTCGCCGCCATTGGAGCTGAATCTCGAAGCTTCGGATTTTGCTGAAGAAGGTGACCGCGTTCGCGCGTGAGATGCACGCGCCCTGCGCGTGAGATGCACGCGCCCTGCGCGTGAGATGCACGCGCCCTGCGCGTGAGATGCACGCGCCCCTGCGCGTGAGATGCACGCGCCGGCGTTCCTCCGGCGCCGTTCTGGTCCGCGCCGGTAACGTTCCGGTGTACCGATCCACGCGCCGGTCTCACGCGCCGATGACCTTCGCCACGCGCCGGCGTCACGCGCCGCCATGGTTTTTGCCGGCGGTCCACGCGCCGGCCACGCGCCGCCGGAGAAAGTTTCAAGAAATTTTCTGACCTGATTTTTTCGCTTGTTTTCCGATTTTCAGGTCCTTTTGCCGTCTGAAGCTCCACCTTGAGAGATATGGTCCTCATCTCCTTCCCCTCGCTGCCAACTCACAGGTAACCTTGATAGATGGTACTGTTTTCATCTATACCCTCCATTGTCTGACTGGTGTACTAACCCATGTCGTTTTTTCTTGTCTCTGCGAGGACGAGACCCTGACAATGGGATTACCTGGAGCGATGCTCTCAGTCTAGCTGAGATTTACTAGTTCGCAGCACATATCAAACTTCTGGCCAGGTAAGCCTTTAGTTAGGAAATCTGCTGCATTTCTGCTAGTATGAATCTTAGATAGTCGAACCTTGCCTTCGTTTAGGATATCCCGGATGAAATGGTATCTAGTGTCAATGTGCTTTGTTCTTTCATGATGAACTACATTCTTTGCTAGCGATAGGGCACTCTGTGAATCGCAATGAATTGTAACACTTTGTTGTGTAAAGCCGAGTTCATCACATAAACCTTTCAACCATATGGCTTCCTTGACAGCTGAGGCGAGTGCCATGTACTCAGCCTCAGTTGTTGACAATGCCACAACTGATTGTAAACTAGATCTCCAACAAACTGTGTTCCCCCAAACTTTGAATATGAAACCTGTTACTGATCTTCTCCTGTCTAGATCAGCAGCATAGTCTGAGTCACAGAACCCTTCAATGTTGAAATCTGAACTCCTTTTGAACACTAAACATCTCCTAGTAGTTCCTCTTAGGTACTTCAATACCCACTTCACAGCTGACCAGTGTTCTCTTCCTGGTTGGCTCATAAATCTACTAATGAGCCCCACTGCAAAAGCTAGATCAGGTCTAGACCCTACCATAGCATACATTAGACTTCCAACTGCACTTGCGTATGGAACCTTTTCCATATGCCAATCTTCCTCTTTCCTTTCTTCAGCAGTTAGACTTCTAAGTTTGAATTGAGTAGACGTTGGAGTGACTACTGCTTTTGATTCTGCCATTCCAAATGTCCTCAGTACCTTTTCCAGATATTCTTCTTGGGATAGAATCAAAGTTCCCTTTTGCCTGTCCCTGATAATATCCATACCTAGAATCCTTGAAGCTTTCTCTAGGTCTTTCATCTCGAATTTCTGATTCAAGCTGTCCTTTACCTTCTTTATCTCATTCAAATCCTGTGAGGCTATCAACATGTCATCCACGTACAGCAAGAGATAAACTGCCTGTTTGGTTTGTACATTTCTCATGTACACACACGGGTCCAGCTTGCTTCGTACAAAATTTTGAGTCTTCATGAAGTTGTCGAACTTCAGATTCCACTGTCTTGGGGACTGTTTAAGACCATATAAGGATTTTTTCAGTAAACAAACCTTGTTCTCATTTCCCTTCTGGACAAAACCCTCTGGCTGTTGCATAAGAATCCTTTCTTCCAATTCTCCATGCAAGAATGCTGTTTTGACATCCATCTGTTCCAGCTCATAATCCTTGTTTGCCACTAGAGATAAAATGAGACGAATCGATACATGCTTAACAACAGGAGAGAACACCTCGTTGTAGTCGATTCCTTCCTTTTGAGAAAATCCCTTTGCTACCAGTCTTGCTTTGTACTTTGGTTTTTCAACCCCTGGAATTCCTGGTTTAAGCTTGAATACCCATTTGCAGCCAATTGGTTTTGCTCCTTCTGGCTTATCAATCAGGATCCATGTTTGATTCTTCATCAATGAATCCATTTCTTCTTGAGCAGCGGATTCCCAGAATTTCTTGTGTTTGTTGAACCTAATCTCTGCAAATGACTTGGGTTCTTCCAAGTTGATCTCTTCAGCTACAGCTAGAGCGTAGGCAACGAAATCAGAATCCTCAAATCTGGAAGGAGGACGAATGTTCCTCCTTACTCTGTCTCTAGCCAGCAAGTAGTCAGACACTTCTTGCTCTGGTTCTGAGACATATTCCTGTTCATCTTCTTCTGAACTCTCAGGTTCCTCAGAAGAACAATCTCCACCTTGAACAAATATGTCTCTTTGACTTGTTCCACTTGGGGTTGGTCCCTGAATCAAGTCATCACTGAATGATACTTTCTTTTTACTCTTTTCTTTGATCTCGTTTTTGGCTTTCCCAGAAGTAAGAGTATCCTTGAATACTTCTTCTTCATTAAATATAACATTCCTGCTTGTTGCGCATCTACCTTCTTCAGGAATCCAGACTCTGTATCCTTTAACTCCAAAAGGATAACCCATAAAGACGCCCTTAACTGCTCTTGGGCTTGTCTTTTCTTGGACTATGTGGACGAAAGCTGAACAACCAAATCGTCTGAGGTGAGTCAGCTCAGGTTTTACACCTGTCCACGTTTCCTCAGGTAGCTTGAAATTCAGGGATGCATTTGGGGACCGATTGATGATGTAGACAGCAGTAGATGCAGCTTCTGCCGAAAACTCGTGCCCCAAACCTGTCTCAGCCATCATGCCCAGAACTGGTCCATGATTCCTGTTCTTGAACATATGATCCAACACTCCTATGTGGAAGTTATGCTTCTAGTCCATTGTAAGCATTTATTCTTTTCCCTGTCTGATTCTCTACTGATATTTTCCAATCTTTGAAAGTTTGAAATACTTCATCCTTGGATTTCAAGAAGTAAATCCAAACTTTCCTGGAAAAGTCATCAATGTAGGTGACAAAATACTTACATCCTCCCAGACTTTCTGGTGTAGAAGGAGATCCCCATAAGTCTGAATGAACATATTCCAACACTCCTTTGGAAGTATGCTTTCCTGTAGGAAAACTCTGTTTGTGAGATTTTCCAAGAACACAACTCTCACAAAACCCCAATTCTTCAACCTGATTCTGCGACAAGTAACCTTCCTGCACAAGGATGTTCATGTTTTTTAGACTCATATGACCCAATCTTGAATGCCATATTCTTGTCATGTCTGGTTCTGCTCTTGAAATGTTGACTTCCCCCTTTACCACTGTTCCCTGAAGGTAGTACAAACCGTTGTGATACTTTCCTGAAAGCACTTTCTGATCCTCCTTGTAAAAGTTAATCATAAAGTCTTCCCCTTGGTATTTGCACCCAGCCTTCTCTAACATTCCATAAGAGATCAAATTTCGTCCCATTTCTGGCATGTATCTAACACCTGTCAAGATTACCATAGATCCATCCAGATTCTGAATTTTGATCTTACCTACTCCTTTGACAATGCAGTGAGTGTTGTTTGCCATAAGAACTTTGCCACCATCAAATTCTTCTAAGTCAAACAGCACTTCTTTGTTAGGAGTTATGTGGAATGAACAACCTGAATCCATGACCCATTCTTCACTTGAGTCATGAGTACTAACTGTTAGTACCATAGGCTGTTTGGGCTCAGCTGCCATGTTTGCTGATTCCTGAGCTCGATTCTTTCTCTCTGGGCAGTTTCTCTTCCAATGTCCCTCTTTCCCACAAACAAAACAAGCCTTTGATTTGTTTGAATTTCTTTGTTTGGATTTTGATCTGCCTCTGCTTTTGGATCTTCCTTTACCATTGCTGCTGCTGCCTTTCTCAAACTGGCTGGTTGGTCTGCCTCTAGACTCCACATACAGCCCCTCACTCTGAGTTTTAGAAAGTTTCCCACTATCTATCAACTCTCTTTCCTTGGATTTTGCAGCAGCTGTCACTTCGTCCAGTTTCAGGGTGTCTCTCCCATACTTGAGAGTCTCCTTAAGCTGTTCGTACCTGTTAGACAAGGAACTTAGCAATAGGATTGCTTGTACCTCTTCTGAAACTTCGACTCCTATGTTGTTTAGGTCTGTGACCAGCTTTAGGAAGTCATCCACGTTCGTATCGATGTTCTTGGAGTCATCCATCTTGAACGTATAAAATTTCAGCTATAGGTAGATTCTGTTTGGTAAGGAAGTCTCCATGTAAAGTTTGTTCAGAGTCGCCCACATCGCTGCTGCAGTCTCGCAGTTCGATATCTTCCTTAGGACTTGATTATCAACGTTGATCACAATCAAATCCTTGGCTCTTTCTGATTTCTCAAACTTTATTGGATTTATACCTGCTGTGTAGGTATCATCCTCCAACTCCTCCTTTGTGGTAGGTTCTTTCCTGAGTGTTTCATCAGTTAGGATATCCTTTAGACCAAGGACACCTAGGTGCGCCAGCATTCTGACCTTCCATAGGGAAAAATCCCCATTCCCATCGAATCTGTCCACCTCAACCCTTGAGTTTGCCATTAGGATACCTCAAAGTTTCTGTTCAGATAACCTGGATTGCTCTGATACCAATTGTGAGGTATTAATACTTGGCAAAACACACACAATTACCCGAGTTCCCTTATAGGTACCTCTCGGAAACGAGAAACTTTTATTGAGAAAAGTTTACAACCAGAAAAAGACTAAGAAAAACACTTTAGAATTAAAGAAAGCTCTCTCTCTCTAACTCTCTCTCTCTCGTTTTTCTCTTACTGCTGGGGATGCCCTAGCTGTTGACATTACATGGATATTTATACTGAGAGAACAAACACGAAACCCTAGGTTATTTTCGTTTTGGGCCTATGGCCAACCAAGATTATGTTTGGGCTTTATAAATCTGTGTTTGTTTTCTCTGATCTTGTTTGTCTGTGTTTCTTTTGTTTCAATTATGCATCGTTTGTAATAAAGGCCATCTTCATGATGGTTCATAAAAATGTTCTTCATATCCCTAAATAAAGTTAAGTTTCTGGATATACTTTATTTCAATTTAATTAATTCATCTATATTGATACATATAATTACCAAAAAACGAATATCATCTATATTGTTTATTCGGATGAACAAAGGAACATGATTAAAATAGTTTCACTTAACATATCTTAAATTATCACATAATAATGTTTTTAATGAATAGTATTAAGTTTTGTTTAAAGAAAACGCCTCAGATTATTTTTGTTATTTCTTATTTTATTAATGTCCATATTGTTTTTGTGAAACAATTTTATTATATAAATTTTATTTCTCAAACTTTTGTAATTACATGAAGATGACTCGTTATTCTATAAGATGTCGACACGTAATTTTAAATATGTAACATGTAAATTTCAATTGGTATATGATAATTTCTTTTAAAAATTTTAGTTTTATTTCTTTATATAATTTTTTGTTAGAATATTGTTAAATTTATTGCTGCAATAAATATGTGCAATGTGTAGGATAAAGAATGGGTTTTCTATCGTCTTTAAAAGAGCAAAACGTTTTAAATAAAACTATGTGACAGCCCGCGCGTACCGCACAGTATTTTTTTATTATTATATTTAATTTTTTTAACTATTTTTTTTATTTTAAAGTTTGTTACCAAATAAGTCGGTGTTTATATCGACAATAGCGATAAATTCAAGATACGTGTGTATTTTGAATTTTTGTGTATCAATTTTATCTTCTTTGTCATTATTTCAATCATTGTTGTTTAATCGGTGAAACATATGCCATTTTTATGGTCGGTGACTTTGTAAAAAAATTTATCCGTGTTGATCATAAATTTTTAAAATTTGTAAACTGAATTAGCTTTCCAAATATGTTCAAACCGAAAAATTCTGTTTCCCAAAATGAATATTTGTACTGCATTGGATTGTATAAAAATAGAATAATATATTAGAAAAGTTATAATTTATTCTCAAATTAGAAAAATGCATTTAAAATATTCTTAGAGATATCTTTAATTATATTATAAAATTGAGTAAATATTCTATTTTTAAATATCTATAAAAATTAATGTATAAAAATTCTATTATTTTAACTATTTTAAAATAATTTTGAAAATAATCTTAAATATATCATTAATTATATTATAGAAAAATAGAGTAAAAATTCTATTTTTAAATATTTATAAAAATTGACATATGAAAATTTTATTATTTTTAACTATTTCAAAATAATTTTTTAATCTACATATTTTCAAAATAAAATATTTCACACTTAGATATATTAGTCTCTCGTAAAAAAAATTTTTCTAATTATTTCAACAATGGTAAACAAAACATATATTAGTTTTACCACACACATTATGAATAAAAAATCGAACTGAGGAAAAAAGTATTTCAAATTTTTGTAATCATTTCTCTTTGTCGAGGAGAAACATTTCCAAACCCATAACTATGTTATTTTTGTTAAAATTTCGGGATTAACAAAAATGAATAAATCGTACCAGTATTTCTTATAATTACAAAAATCTCTATCAAAATCGTTGAAAAAGCGAAAGTATGAGGTTTAAAAGAAATTTTTGATGTGATGATTAATTTGTTGGAAATGTGTGCAACATTTATAATATAAAATATCATACTTGGTGTTTTATAATGTTAGTAACTGGAAATCATTATTAGTATGGTAGTGGGCAATAAAATGTGAGATGATAGTGGTCAATGCAATAAAATTTGAGAAGGTAGTGGTCAATAATAGATAAGTTACTAGTTATAAGTTTTAATTGTTTGTGCAAATTTAATCATCAATTTTTTTGAAATTTTTATAATTTAGAGATTTAATTTTATATAAATTATTAGTAAATATTTTGCTTTACAATGATGTGGATAAATTTGATAATGTGTCATTTTTTTAAAACTTGTTTTTTGCCTTATGTAGATAGTTTTAATAGTGTCAAATAGCTACTTTTATTTAGTAAGATTATTTTCAAAATAATTTTTTACATAAAATTTCAATATTAAATAGCATTTGATTTAAATTTTACTATATTAATTTCACCTATTAAAATGATCAATAACATAAGATTTTCATATAAAATTTCAAATCAATTATCGAATAATAAGTGAGTTTACTTATCTTATTAAATTAACTAAACACATTAAACCAAAATTCAATAATGAACCATCAACAATTCATGAAAGCTATAAATTCCAATGAAATATTTAATTCAACATGTTTACCTAAAATCTAACGATGATTTAATTTGTTAATATGTATTAGTATAACTAAATAATCTCAACTTGATTTAATATAGGGAAATTCTCAAACTGCTACAAAAATAACGTTTTGTCTCAAAATACCATCAATAATTTTTTTTCCCAAAAGTATCACTAAAATTTTTTTTCAAAAAAGAAAAACTAAAACTAAACTTTAAATCCTCAAAAGTAAATTCTAAAATCTAAAAACTAAAAATAAATTATATATGTAAATCATAAACTTTGAAAATCATTTTTAGTTTTTTGGAAAAAAAAAGTTAATGATATTTTTGAAGAAAAAATATTGATAACATTTTTCAAATAAAACTTATTTTAATAGTATTTTAGGATATTTCTTTTTTAATATATTGCTTTTGACAAACAAATTAAATGAGTCAACTTAACATATAACTAGGTTTACGATTTATGTTTAGTAAGTGAATATAGATTTTGCGAATATTTCTCTCAGAAATTATTTTTTGCAGTTTGATTTTAACCATTTAAAACATAAACATCTTGAATCTGTCAAGGGTTACTACAAAGAGTCAAATGGGATTCAAGAACTTTCAATTCAAAACTAACTTGAGGATTTCTGAACTAATGGGACATGATGAAAAGTGCACTAAGTTTATTCTAGCAGTTGAGGGAAAAACATCATTGGGTTTCATGGATCAACTCCAACAAATATATACTCTCTTGTAGCATATTTTACTTTGGTTACTTTTACTATAATGTAAGCGAAAGGAGGCAAAGAATGGGATGATAGAACCGACCATAAGGCAATAGGCATATAATAGGCATATAATACATTAATTAAGTTTGAATATGTATAAGATGGACAGCTACTTGTACTTATAGGCATGTCGTGTTTATCTGTGGGTTCTACACCCATTTGATTTACTGTCGGGTAGGTATGAATCGAATAAAAACTTTTTTATAAACGGAGCAGATGTAAATCCAACATTACTTACATTGCAATAGGAGCGGGTTTTATTTTATTAATATACATGTTTAGCATATAACCACCAATTTTTGGGTACAATCAATTAACCAAATTAAGGTCCAAACCAATTTATACTCACACCAATTTATACACAAACCAATTTGAACCAAATCGATTTGACCCAAACCAAATAATGCTCAAAATTTATGTAATTTATTGTTTTAAAAATTGAATTTTGATATATTTAGTGTATTGATGTTAAAGTTTTTATTATTTTGATTAACTAGGTTAAATCCCATGATTCATGCGTATATATTATTAGTAAATATTCATTGTTTTCAAAAAAAATTTCATTTTTGTTATTGTTTATAATTTTTGAGTTCTTCATATCCCTAAATAAAGTTAAGTTTCTGGATATACTTTATTTCAATTTAATTAATTCATCTATATTGATACATATAATTACCAAAAAACGAATATCATCTATATTGTTTATTCGGATGAACAAAGGAACATGATTAAAATAGTTTCACTTAACATATCTTAAATTATCACATAATAATGTTTTTAATGAATAGTATTAAGTTTTGTTTAAAGAAAACGCCTCAGATTATTTTTGTTATTTCCTATTTTATTAATGTCCATATTGTTTTTGTGAAACAATTTTATTATATAAATTTTATTTCTCAAACTTTTGTAATTACATGAAGATGACTCGTTATTCTATAAGATGTCGACACGTAATTTTAAATATGTAACATGTAAATTTCAATTGGTATATGATAATTTCTTTTAAAAATTTTAGTTTTATTTCTTTATATAATTTTTTGTTAGAATATTGTTAAATTTATTGCTGCAATAAATATGTGCAATGTGTAGGATAAAGAATGGGTTTTCTATCGTCCTAAAAAGAGCAAAACGTTTTAAATAAAACTATGTGACAGCCCGCGCGTACCGCACAATATGTTTTTATTATTATATTTAATTTTTTTAACTTTTTTTTATTTTAAAGTTTGTTACCAAATAAGTCGGTGTTTATATCGAAAATAGCGGTAAATTCAAGATACGTGTGTATTTTGAATTTTTGTGTATCAATTTTATCTTCTTTGTCATTATTTCAATCATTGTTGTTTAATCGGTGAAACATATGCCATTTTTATGGTCGGTGACTTTGTAAAAAAATTTATCCGTGTTGATCATAAATTTTTAAAATTTGTAAACTGAATTAGCTTTCCAAATATGTTCAAACCGAAAAATTCTGTTTCCCAAAATGAATATTTGTACTGCATTGGATTGTATAAAAATAAAATAATATATTAGAAAAATTATAATTTATTCTCAAATTAGAAAAATGCATTTAAAATATTCTTAGAGATATCTTTAATTATATTATAAAATTGAGTAAATATTCTATTTTTAAATATCTATAAAAATTAATGTATAAAAATTCTATTATTTTAACTATTTTAAAATAATTTTGAAAATAATCTTAAATATATCATTAATTATATTATAGAAAAATAGAGTAAAAATTCTATTTTTAAATATTTATAAAAATTGACATATGAAAATTTTATTATTTTTAACTATTTCAAAATAATTTTTTAATCTACATATTTTCAAAATAAAATATTTCACACTTAAATATATTAGTCTCTCGTAAAAAAGTTTTTTCAAATTATTTCAACAATGGTAAACAAAACATATATTAGTTTTACCACACACATATTATGGAGGTTTAAACTTTTACATTCTTTGCAGAGATTAGTATTGATAATCGTATCATTGATTCGCCATTTTTATTTTGATTCCATTTCAATGATAAAATATGTATTAAATTAAAATTACATATAAAATATGTATTATTTCAAAATATCAATGTTACGGTGAAAACACTATATATATTGGGAAGTATCAGTTATAAGGCATTGTTCATTAACTATAAGGAAATAAGAAAATGATATTATTAGATCGCATCATGGACCAAGAGTCATATTAATAAATCCACTTCTAGGTCTTTTTATAAAATATGTTTAATAAATTTATTTCTATGTCTTTTTATAAAATATATTTAATAAATTCACTTCTAAGTCTTTTTATAAAATATATTAATAAATCCACTTCTAGTTCTTTTTATAAAATATATTTAAGTGTGTATAAAAAGCACCTTTACGGTATGCTTATAGACCTCACATTGCCACATTTTATTCATCAGCTCTCTTTATCTCGGTAATCTCTCTCTCTCTCTCTCTCTCTCTCTCTCTCTCTCTCTCTCTCACTCATGTGGGTAATGATTCAAATTGATTTATGATGACTAACAAACGAAATTTCTAGATTCGAATCAATGGCCCTAAAGGTGGAAGCTAAAGGTGGAAATGGAGGAAATCAATGGGATGATGAATTCAATTATGATGGTGTAACAAAAATACAAATACGAACTGGTCTTGATGGCATTCAATGCATTAAGTTCGAATATGTCAAGGGTGGACAAACTATTGATGGACCAATGCATGGTATCCTTGGTCTTGGTATGATACAAACGGTATGTAATATTTTTTTATTTTATATCTTTTGTTTATCTATATATATATATATATATATATTTATTTATTTATGTATCCAATTTTATTGATATCATATATTAATATTTTTTTTCTTTTTAATAACAATGGATGCAGTTTGAGATTAATCCAATAGAAAAAGAATATTTGTTATATGTTGAGGGTTACTACAACAAATCGACGGGGCATAATTCAATCAATCGAATTCGTAACTAGCAAGAAGACTTCTGGTATGATAGGGTTCAATAAGGGTACTAAGTTTTCACTAAGAGACATGATGATTAGGAGCATGATCATTGGGTTTCATGGATTTTCTGGCAAGAATATCAACTCTGTTGGAGCATATGTCATTAGTATTCCTTCAACCAAATCTGTAATGGAAGGTGGTCAAACAACATGCGTAGGTTATGATCATGGTGGTGACTATAATGGCATAAGAAAAATGTACGTTACATATGATGGCAATGCAATAAGACATCTTAGAGTCGACTATGAAAAAGCCGGACTAGTGGTATGCTATGAGCATGGGGAAAAGATCGGAGTACAATATGAGGTTTTATCCTAAACTAAAAATTTACTTTTTATTGGTATGATAATTTGTTTGACCGTGGAACGCTTTAATTAGTTATACTGTTTTGGATTTAACATCTAGAGATCGTATTAGTATAATTTTCTTTTTATTGTTATTATTACAGTTTACGGTGAATTATTCATACGAATATATCACATCCATAGAAGGAAGGTACGCAGTTACCCAACCTTATGGATGTATCGTCATTAGGTCGTTAACTTTCAAAACATCAAGTGGGAGAACCTCACAAACAATTGGAGCAGTATTTGGTTCCAAATTCGTGCTGGAGAGCCAAGGCAATGCTATTATTGGGCTATATGGGCGTGTAGGTTCATGTGTTGATAGTATTGGGGCATATTACTCTCCTTATTTTCCTATTCTTCCCCCTCCTCCCAGTTCAGAGAAACTAGATGGACAAGGTGGTGAGGGAAGATATCTTTGGGACGATGGTTCTTTCCTAAATGTGAAGAAGATATATATAGGACAAGGCGACGTTGGTATAGCCTCCATTAAGTTTGAGTACGTGAACGACTCTGGTGAGTTTGTTTTGGGAGATGAACATGCAAAGACGACATTGCTTGGCTACAAAGAGGTGATGATTATTCTTCCTTACTTGTTTTTGTTTTGTGTAACTATACTATTTCGTTACATTTCTTGAAATTTTTTTCTATAAAAATAGAATAATTCAACACTCTATATATGTTATGATAAAATATTCTCTTGCACTTCATAGTTCGAGTTGGATTATACGAATGAATACATTACATCGGTGGAGGCTTGTCACGATAAGGTTATGGGAGTTGAAACTGAAGTTATAACCATGCTTAAGTTCAAGACAAACAAACGCACCTCTCCACCCTTTGGACTTGAAAGTGGTTTAAACTTCATCCTCCAGAAGGAAGGTTACAAGATCTTTGGATTCCATGGAAACTCCAATACTGCGCTTCATAAGATTGGTGTCTATGTGGTTCCTATCACCGAGTGACGATCCATAGCTAGCTATAGCTTCATTGTCGAGTGAACAATCCTCATCAGACCAAGTTTCGTTTTGTTGCTTTCTTCCAAATCTGTGTTCGTTTCCTCTGTTCTTGTTTGGCTGTTTCTTTGTTTCAATTATGCATCGTTTGTGATAAAGGTCATCTTCATGATGGTTCATCAAAATGTTCTTCCTATCCCTAAATAAAGTTGAAGTTTCTGGATATACTTTATTTCAATTTAATTAATTCATCTATATATATTGAAGCATATAATTAACAAAAAACGAATATCATCTAAATTGTTTATTCGGATGAACAAAGGAACATGATCAAAATAGTTTCTCTTAACATATCTTAAATTATCACATAATAATGTTTTTATTGAATAATATTATGTTTATTTAACGGAAACGCCTCAGATTATTATTTAAATGTCCATATTGTTTTTGTGAAACAATTTTATTATATAAATTTGATTTCTCAAACTTTTGTAATTACATGATGATGACACGTTCTTCTATAAGATGTCGACACGTAATTTCAAAACGTAGCATATAAATTTCAAAACGTAGCATATAAATTTCAATTGGTATATGTTAATTTCTTTTAAAAAAATTAGTTTTAATTCTATATTTTTTAAAAAATTTATTGCTGCAATAAATATGTACAAAGTGAAGGATAAAGAATGGGTTTTCTACTGTCCTAAAAAGAGCAAAAGCAAACATTGAGAGAACTCTTATAACTAGTTGTGTGTTGCCGCTAGGTGTTCGTGTGAGCAAACAAAAAAGCTGGAGGGATTGGAGATGGGGATACTTCCAGTAGCAGAGCGAGTTGATCTTTTAGTACGCACGAGTTGACAAGAGAGTTGTTGCACCGATCGAGAGACATGGTTTCACATGATTCTGGTTCTTTCTCTCTTGCCAAATAGAGTTATATATTGAAAATATATTGGATAAACATCAATTAAGATTAGCACTTATCATATTTAGATTAAAGGTTATCAACATTTGTGTATATATAGGATTTGTAGGTTTTCAAAATACGACACAGAGAAATCATTTATTCAATTCTCAGTTTGTGACATGGTATCACAACATAATTTTGCTTAATTGATATCAATTTCTTTGTTTTCAAAAGGATTTAGTAAGTGCATCGTTCAATTCAAATTTTGTTTTATATAAAAAAAAGTAAAGAAAAACAAAAAGAAAGGAGAGCTACGTGAGTGTCTCCTAATTGCTTTGTCTTCATGAGTAATCAAAGTAAACAATCTGATGTAGATATAACGTCTTTTTCTCCAAAAGAATGAATTGTTAATGGGCCAGTTATGTCACCATATTCATTATACGCTTCCGACAATCCAGGTATCTTGATCACCTCCGTAATTCTTAATGGTGACAACTACAACGAGTGGTCCACCGAGATGATCAATGCCTTGAGAGCAAAGTGTAAGTTGTGTTTTGTTGATGGTACTCTTTTAAAATCACTAGCTGGAAGTGCGGATCTCGATTCATGGATTTTGGTGAATTCCATGATAGTGGGATGGATTCGTACCTCCATTGAGCCATCGGTTCGATCTACGGTCACATTTATTCCTGATGCGTTTATGCTTTGGGATAGTTTGAAGCAACGGTTCTCTGTCGGTAATAAAGTAAGGGTACATTAGATTAAAACCAAA
>JAENJI010001349.1:7500-39313 GCA_018901935.1 Pugionium cornutum | reverse complement strand
AGAGCTAGGAGGGCTGGTCTCAACTAGGTTCTAAGCGCACAAGTCTCTTGAGAGAATAACTTGTTGAAAGAAAATTCGATCTTTATTAATATCAAAAGGTTGTCGAACTACAATGCTGGAAGGAGCCTTATTAATATGCTCGACAGCTTGACCTTCTAGGGTCGACTCAAACAAAGAAAAGGAAAGTTTACAAAAGTGCACAAAAGGAAAAAGATACAAAAGTGTATAACCGAAAAGGACCTATTCCTAAAATGTTCTTGACTCAAAAATGTAAAGCATCTAGATCCTACCCTGCAAAACAGAAAGAGGCATATATTCGAATTGAAACTTACCTTAACTTACCTCACGGCCAAGAAATGGAAGGTGGCTGTCCTTGTGGCATGCACGCGCCTTGCTCCTAGTCTTCGACTTGGAGTAGGGTTAAAAATCTTTGGGCCTTGACCTCTCTTGCCACTAAAGCCCAAGTCTCTGATGTTCCTTGTGTTGTTGAGAAGCCTTTTGGACTCTACTTTGCTCTTCTGGCCCATTGTCCTTAGCTGATCTTCCTCTAGGAGCTTGTCGACCCATAAGCTGAATTTGTGGAAGAGTGCCCTTGATCTGCTTCTTGTCATTGCTTCTTGAGGTACCACTGGTGTAGATACTTCTTCTAGGTGCATGTCCTGGAGCTGGTAGCTCATTTGGTCCGAGTCCTCTTGTGTGGAAGTGGAAATGCGGGTGTACTCGGCTGGATCGGCTGTACCGGCTGGATTGTGCGTGGTACTGGCCGGAATGCCTTCAGGACCGGCCAAGTTGATCCCGGAGTCGGCGGCATCACCAGAGGGACCGGCGGTGTCATCCACGCCCTCACCAAGTGTGCCGGAAGCTTGGGCCTCTCCGCCGGCGATGCTGACCGGTCTGGTCCTATAGGTCGAGGGTCCGGCGGTACTGTCTGGTCCGGCAGACGTGCCAGATGGTCCTGCTGTCTCGGGCAAGCTTCCTGGTCGGCCAGTCTGGTCTCCTGGCTGGATGTACGACCTGATGTCCTCATCACCAACCCATTGCATTTTCAGATTAGAAAATAACACACTCGCAACTCTTCATCTTTTATCGAAAATATTTTTTCAGAACAGGTATTTTTAACGCATTTGTTAAGTGTATTTGTAGCTATGTCAGGAGAAATCAAACTTCAGAAGCACCAAAATTGTTAATGGAGGCTCTAGTAGCAGAAATGAAGAAAGTACTTCAAGTAGAGCTGGAAACCATTCATTTGCGGCTTGATGATGTTCAGAACAATAGTAACACTGAAGCGGGTCCAAGGAGAACTAGGAATCCCTTTAGACATGGCCATAATGAAGAAACAGAAGCCTACTATAGCCGTGGCAGTGAAGGGAGTAGGAGAACCCAAAGGAGGCATATGCGTGTAAGAGAAGAAAGGGTGACACCTAATGACACCTTAGCAGGTCTTAAACTTAAGTTACCATCATTCTATGGCAAAAATGATCCAGACACTTACCTGGAATGGAAGAAGAAGATCGAGCTGGTGTTTGATATTCAACATTATTCCGAGCTCAACAAAGTCTGCGTAGCTGCTACTGAGTTTTATGAGTATGCACTCAGCTGGTGGGATCAACTAGGGACTTCTAGAAGACGTAATGGTGAGTATCCAGTAGAAACATGGGCTGAGATGAAAGCTATAATGAGGAAAACGTTTGTGCCCAGCCATTACCACCGTGAACTTCACCAAAAGCTAAGGAGAGTCAATCAAGGAAGCCGAAGTGTTGAGGACTATTACCAGGAGTTGGAAACCCTCATGATCAGGGCAGACATTTCAGAAGACAGAGAAGCTACTATGGCAAGATTTTTAGGAGGACTTAACCTTGACATTCAAGATAGAATGGAGCTGGAACATTATGTGGAGCTAGAGGAAGTGTTCCACAAAGCTGTACTGGTGGAACAGCAGCGTAAAAGAAAAAGTTATACTAGGCCAAGCTATGGAGCAGCTAACAATAAGCCTAGGTACCAAAGGGAAGGAAAACAGATTGCTAATGTTGATTCCAAACCTACAACAACCACTCAAGACGTCAAGGGCAAATCTGAGGCTACTACATCTACTAGAACAAGAGATGTGAAGTGTTTCAAATGCCAAGGAAGAGGGCATTATGCGAATGAATGCACCAACAAGAAGATCATGATTCTGTTGGATAATGGCGAAATAGAATCCGAGGAAGAAGAAGTATTTTCTGATTCTTCAGAAGAGCATATTGTACCTCCTATGGCAGGAGAATTATTGGTAACAAGAAGAACACTAAGTGTACAAAACAAAACCAAAGAACATGAGCAAAGAGAGGACCTGTTTCACTCAAGATGCCACGTCCAAGGAAAGGTTTGCAGCATCATTATTGATGGAGGCAGCTGCACTAATGTGGCTAGTGAAACTATGGTAAACAAGTTAGGTCTGGAAGTGTTCAAGCACCCAAAGCCGTATAAGCTGCAATGGCTTAATGAGTGTGGCGAATTGAAGGTAAGCAGCAGAGTCAAAGTACTTATAATCATTGGAAAGTACCAAGATGAGGTCCTTTGTGATGTTTTAACATTGGAGGCTGGCCACATTCTGCTTCGAAGACCATGGCAATTTGATCAAAAGGTCATTCATGATGGTTACACCAACAAACACTCGTTTGAACACAAAGGTTAGAAGATCACACTTGTTCCTATGACACCACAGGAGGTGTACCAAGATCAGCTTGTGTTGGAGCAAAGGAAAACAGCTGGAACTTCAAAGGAAACCATAAGCATTAAAAGTGACGGAGGCTGTGAGAACAAGAACAAAAAGCACTCAAGTTTCTTAGTGAGAACTGGTGGAGTTAAGAAGGCTCTCTTTTCACAACAACCTGTTCTTTTTTTTTTATCTATAAGGAAGCTCTCATGAGCTTAACTAACATTGCACCGGTATTACCGAGTGAAGTGACTTCTATTTTGCAGGATTATGAAGATGTTTTTCCAGAAGACAATCCAAAGGGGCTAC
Source organism: Pugionium cornutum (assembly GCA_018901935.1). Classification (NCBI taxonomy): domain Eukaryota; kingdom Viridiplantae; phylum Streptophyta; class Magnoliopsida; order Brassicales; family Brassicaceae; genus Pugionium; species Pugionium cornutum. The sequence goes on along the minus strand of JAENJI010001349.1, from coordinate 36,309 downwards.
CACCCATCAGAGGCATTGAACATCAGATTGATTTTGTACCTGGTGCCTCACTACCAAATAGACCAGCTTATAGAACCAATCCCGTTGAGACTAAGGAGCTGCAAAGACAAGTTAATGAGCTAATGGAGAAGGGCTACATCAGGGATAGCATGAGTCCTTGTGCTGTGCCAGTTCTACTTGTGCCAAAGAAAGATGGCAGCTGGCGCATGTGTGTTGATTGTAGAGCAATCAACAACATTACGGTAAAGTATCACCATCCAATCCCTAGGTTGATGACATGCTTGATGAATTGCATGGTTCCAGAATCTTTTCTAACATAGATCTTAAGAGTGGGTACCATCAAATACGCATGAAGGAAGTGGATGAATGGAAAACTGCATTTAAAACTAAGCATGGATTATATGGATGGTTAGTAATGCCATTTGGGTTAACAAATGCACCTAGTACTTTCATGAGGTTGATGAATCATGTTCTTAGAGCATTCATAGGAGTCTTTGTTGTAGTATATTTTGATGACATCTTAATCTACAGCAAGGATCTAGAAGAGCATGCTAGTCATTTGACATCGGTTCTAAGTGTTCTTAGAAAAGAAAAACTATATCCCAATCTTGAGAACTGCACTTTTTGAACAGATAACATTGTAATCCTAGGCTTTGCTATAATTGTAGATGGTATTAAGGTTGATGAGGAGAAGGTCAAAGCTATTCAGGAATGGCCAAGTCCCAAAACAGTAGGAGAAGGGAGAAGTTTCCATGGGCTAGCTGGCTTCTATAGACGCTTTGTCAAGGATTTTATCACTATTTCTGCCCCACTTACTGAAGTAATATAGAAAGACGTAGGATTCAAATGGGGAGAAGCTCAAGAAAGCTCATTCCAAGCTTTGAAAGAAAAGCTTACACATGCACCTCTTCTATCTTTACCTGATTTTCTTAAAACCTTTGAGATAGAATGTGATGCTTCTGGTGTAGGTATTGGAGCTGTTTTGATGCAGGACAAGAAACCTATAGCCTATTTCAGTGAGAAGCTTGGAGGAGCCACCCTCAACTATCCAACCTACGATAAGGAATTGTACGCCTTGGTCCGTGCTTTGCAAACTTGGCAACACTACTTGTGGCCTAAGGAGTTCGTGATTCACACTGATCATGAGTCACTCAAGCACTTAAAGGGCTCACAGAAGCTGGAAAAAAGGCATGCACGGTGGATTGAGTTCATAGAAACATTTCCGTATGTCATTAAATACAAACAAGGTAAAGAGAATGTTGTGGCAGATGCATTGTCACGGAGGTATGCCTTAATATCTACTCTTGATGATAAGTTGTTAGGTTTTGAACAACTTTAAGAGCTATATGAAACTGATCCTGAATTTAAAGATGTATACATTGCTAGCAGAAAGTTTACTTCAGGAAAATATTATCATCATGAAGGATTCCTATTTTATGATAATAGATTATGTGTGCCTAACTGTTCTATTGGAGACTTGTTAGTTAGGGAAGCTCATGGAGATGGACTGATGGGGCATTTTGGAGTTGCCAAAACTCTTAAAGTAATGTAAGATCATTTTCATTGGCCACACATGAAGAAAGACGTAGAAAGAATCTGTGCAAGGTGTGCCACATGCAAACATGCTAAGTATAAGGTTCAACCCCACGGTTTGTACACTCCCTTACCCATTCCTACTCATCCATGGATTGACATATAAATGGACTTTGTGGTTAGTTTACCTAGAACTAAGACAGGAAAGGATTCTATCTTTGTTGTGGTTGATAGATTCTCTAAGATTGCTCATTTTATAGCATGTCACAAGACTGATGATGCATTGCATATAGCCAATCTGTTCTTTAAAGAGGTAGTTCGCTTGCATGGAATGCCTAGGACCATAGTTTCTGATAGAGACACTAAGTTCTTGAGTTACTTTTGGAAAACTTTTTGGTCTAAGTTAGGAACTAAGTTGGTATTCTCTACAACATGTCACCCACAAACGGATGGTCAAACTGAAGTAGTTAATAGAACCTTGTCTACTTTATTGCATGCATTAATCAAACGAAATCTTAGAACATGGGAAGAATGTTTACCACATGCTAAATTTGCATATAACCATTCTGTACATTCTGCTTCTAAGTATTTTCCTTTTCAAATTGTGTACGGTTTCAATCCTTTATCTCCTTTGGATCTAACCCCATTGCCTTTAAGTGAAAGAGCTTGTACTGATGGAAAAAGAAAAGCTGAGATTGTTAAACAGATCCATGAGAATGCAAGGAAGAATATTGAGGCCAGAACCCAGCAATATGCAAGAAAGGCCAACAAAGGAAGACGTGAAATGGTATTTGAGGTGGGTGACCTCGTGTGGGTTCACTTGAGGAAAGAAAGATTTCCAGCTGAAAGGAAATCCAAACTTATGCCCAAAATAGATGGACCTTTCAAGATAGTTCAGAAGATCAACAACAACGCTTACCAAATTGATCTACAAGGTAAGTATAATATGAGTTCAAGCTTCAATGTTTCTGATCTTGTGCCTTTCGTTGCAGATGAATTAGATTTGAGGTCAAATCCTTTTCAAGAGGAGGGGGATGATACGAGCATGAAAAACACACAAAAGGAGAAGTTCATGCCTACGAATGAACCAGTGGAACATGAAGAAGCTCTTGCACTACCAGCTGGAGCATTAACCCAAGCCCAGGCCAAGAAACTCAAAGAGGCAATCAGCAGCATGGTCAACAAGGAGAATGCACAACAAATTCACTTGAGCTTGAATGGAGAAGTGCCTAAAGGCACTCTGATTTTAGTACAAGCTCAAGACAGCATACAAATGGGTATGTGATCCATTTGTACTCTTTTTCCCTTATCCAAGTTTTCTCCAATTTGGTTTTCTTGGTAAGGTTTTTAATGAGGCAAATAAATCACATTACAACCAGGTCAATTTGTTTTTTAAAATCAAAAGAAGTTCACTTAAAAATGTTCAAAATTGGCGTCATCAAAGGGGGGGGGGGGGAAGTGTCTACATTCATAGTCAAAATAAGAGTTAATGAAGTTAAGGTCTTTGGTCAAGGTCTTTGGTCAAGTCTTCCCTTATAATTGTAACCAACTTAATGTTGTAGGCTCCTCATATTTACGTCCCCTTACAGTATAAATAGGGGCTTTTCAGTTGTAAATTTGATCCTTCAACTTTTCAAATAAAAACAGCTTCTTTTCTTAAGTTTGAGAGTGATTCTCTTCTTAATCTGATTGTTGGTGTGTTCCTTCAGTCAACATTTAGTAGCGTTAGTGTGTAATATCTAAGCTACTGTCTTAGGTAAATCAGTATTCTTTCCGCAGCTACTGTGTGACCCTTCAGTCCACAACCTTTGAACAGATTGAATTTCGATTCATTCTGTTGCAAAGCTTATCTCAACCGCATCCAGAAGTGCATTCCTTGGGTGGTTCACATCATTTGGTATCAGAGCACACTTCTGATCGGTTATCCCTATCCCTCATCTCTATATCTCTCCATTTCCATCTATTTAGATGGCATCATCTTGTGTATCGATTTGCATCAGTTGATTAATCAAAAAAACCTATTCATATAATTGCATTATTGTTTTTATTCAATATTACATCAGTTTATCACATCATAATTGACTCCAACCCTTTGCATTTTCAGATTGGAAAATAACACACTCGCAACTCTTCATCTTCCATCGAAAATATTTTTTCAGAACAGGTATTTTTAACGAATTTGTTAAGTGTATTTGTAGCTATGTCGGGAGGAAATCAAACTTCAGAAGCACCAAACTTGTTAATGGAGGCTCTAGTAGCAGAAACGAAGAAAGCACTTCAAGTAGAGCTAGAAGCCATTCATTTGTGGCTTGATGATGTTCAGAACAATAGTAACACTGAAGCAGGTCCAAGGAGAACTAGGAATCCCTTTAGACATGGCCATAATGAAGAAACAGAAGCCTACTATAGCCGTGGCAGTGAAGGGAGTAGGAGAACCCAAAGGAGGCATATGCGTGTAAGAGAAGAAAGGGTGACGCCTAATGACACCTTAGGAGGTCTTAAATTTAAGATACCATCATTCTATGGCAAAAATGATCCAGACACTTACCTGGAATGGGAGAAGAAGATCGAGCTGGTGTTTGATTGTCAACATTATTCTGAGCTCAACAAGGTCCGTGTAGCTGCTACTGAGTTTTATGAGTATGCACTCAGCTGGTGGGATCAACTAGTGACATCTAGAAGACGGAATGGTGAGTATCCAGTAGAAACATGGGCTGAGATGAAAGCTATAATGAGGAAAACGTTTGTGCCCAGCCATTACCACCGTGAACTTCACCAAAAACTAAGGAGACTCAATCAAGAAAGCCGAAGTGTTGAGGACTATTACTAGGAGTTGGAAACCCTCATGATCAGGGCAGACATTTCAGAAGACGGAGAAGCTACTATGGCAAGATTTTTAGGAGGACTTAACCGTGACAATCAAGATAGAATGGAGCTGGAACATTATGTGGAGCTAGAGGAAATGTTGCACAACGCTGTACTGGTGGAACAGCAGCTAAAAAGAAAACGTTATACTAGGCCAAGCTATGGAGCAGCTAACAATAAGCCTAGCTACCAAAGGGAAGGAAAACAGATTGCTAAAGTTGATTCCAAACCTACAACAACCACTCAAGATGTCAAGGGCAAATCTGAAACTACTACATCTACTAGAACAAGAGATGTGAAGTGTTTCAAATGCCAAGGAAGAGGGCATTATGTGAATGAATGCACCAACAAGAAGATCATGATTCTGTTGGATAATGGTGAAATAGAATCCGAGGAAGAAGAAGTCTTTTTTGATTCTTCAGAAGAGCATCTTGTACCTCCTATGGCAGGAGAATTATTGGTAACAAGAAGAACCCTAAGTGTACAAAACAAAACCAAAGGATATGAGCAAAGAGAGAACCTGTTTCACTCAAGATGCCACGTCCAAGGAAAGGCGTAAAGGCTCTTTTCTCTTTTTGAACAAAAATTGACCCGATTGCCTAATCTACAGGAGCGAAGCCCATTGAGATTCCCGGATCGAGCTATGTCCCTGAAAATAGGAATAGAATCGTACAAAAGAGCAGTGAGCAGGGCTTGCGAACGAGTAGGCTGCATATGAACTAGATGAAGTAGAAGAAGACCACAAACAAAAGAGAATCGCTTGGGAAATAAGGGTGGCTTGTTTACGAATGCCCTAGAAGGAATCATGGACAAAACGAGGAGACGAAGATCAGTCGGACGGCGATAGGGTTCTCCGCATCAATATCACAATAGTCAATAAAGAAAGGGGGTGAATGCACCAATACATAAATAGCCACTTTGTCGTAGCTATTTCAGTTTTAAAATTTGTCACAATTTAGAAAATTGAGCTAGATTAATGTGGACATTGGATTCATGTGATTTTGAAATCTGAATCAAAAGTTGAAGATGATTTAGGGCAGACATCTCAAGTTTATCGGCCAGTTAAATTGATCATTCTAAACTGATCTTGGGTGGTCATTGAGCAAAGGTTTACAAAATAAGGATAATGCATGGCATCACACAGTTTGGGGTAGATTGGATTACTTGGAGGCTTTGTCGTAGCTATTTTGGCCTTAAATTTTGTCACAATATAAAAAAGTGACCTAACTTAACGTGGGCACTGGATTCGTATCATTCTGAACACTCAATCAAACATTAAAGACGATTTACTGCAGATATGTCAAGTTGATCGGCCAGTAAAATTGATCTTTCTAAACTGATCATTGGTGCTAATTGAGCAAAGGTTTACAAACGAAACGTAATAAATGGCATTAGGCATTTTGGGGTAGATTGGATTACTTGGACAAAATTTAGCAATTTTCTATATTGTGACAAAATTTAGGACCAAAATAGCAACGAAAAAGTGGCTATTTATGTATTGGTGCACTCACCCCTTTCTTTACTGACAAATTGAACGCAATTTTCTATATTGTGACAAAATTTGAAATGAAAAAATTTAGAACCGAAATAGCAACGAAAAATGTGTCCAAGTAAGCCAATCTATGCCAATTACTCCGTGATTTGCCATGTATTATGCTTCATTTGTAAACCATTGCTCGATTAGCACCAATGATCAGTTTATAATGATCAATTTAACAGGCCGATCAACTTGACATGTGCACACTAAATTGTCTTTCACTTTTGATTTAGACTGCCGAATGATACGAACCAACGCCCACATTATGCTAGATCAATTTTCTATATTGTGACAAAATTTAGGCCCAAAATCGCTACGACAAAGTCTTCAAGTAATCCAATCTATCCCGAACTGCGTAATGTCATGCATTATGCTTCATTTGTAAACTTTTGCTCAATGATCACGAATTATCAGTTTAGAATGATCATTTTCACTACCGAATCAACTTGACATGTTCGAACTAAATTGTCTTTAACTTTTGATTCAGAATTCAGAATGACAAAAATCCAACGCCCACATCAAACTAGCTCAATTTTCTATATTGTGACAAAATTTAAGAACAAAATAGCTACAACAGAGTCTCGAAGTAATCTAGTCTATCCCAAACTGTGTGATGCCTTGCATTATGCTTCATTTGTAAATCTTTGCTCAATAAGCACCAATTTTCAATTTAGAATGATCATTTTAATTGGCATATAAACTTGACATGTCCGCACTAAATCATTTGTAACTTTTGATTTAGAGTTCAGAATGACTGGAATCCAACGCCCACGTTAAACTAGCTCAATTTTTTATATGACAAAATTTAGGACTGAAATAGCTACGACAAAGTCTTTAAGTAAGCCAATCTATCTCAAACTGCGTAATCCTATGCATGATGCTTCATTTGTAAACCTTTGGTCAATGAACACCAATGATCAGTTTAGAATGATCAATTTAACTGGTTGATCAACTTTACATTTCCGCACTAAATCGTCTTTAACTTTTGATTCAGATTTCAGAATGACACAAATTCAACACCTACGTTAAGCTAGCTCAATTTTTTACATTGACGAAATTTAAGAGCAAAAAAGTCTCAAGCAATCCAATCTATCTAAAATTGTGTGATGTTATGCTTATGCTTCATTTCTATACCTTTTCTCAATTAGCACCAATTATCAGTTAAGAATAATCATTACAACTAGCTAAACAACTTGACATGTTTGTGCTAAATCGTCTTTATTTTTTTATTTTGAACTCTAAATTACATGAATCCAATGCACACATTAAGTTAGCTAAATTTTCGATGTTGTGTTAACATTTGAGACTGAAAAGCTATAAAAAGCCTTAAAGTAATCCAATATATCCTAAACTATACGATGCCATGCATTATGCAAATTATGAGCTTTTACTCAAGCAGCACCAATGATCAGTTTAAAATAATCATTTTAACTGGCAGATCATATGGACATGTCTGCACGAAATCGTCTGTAACTTTTGATTTAGAGTTTAGCATGACACGAATCCAACGCCCACGTTAACCTAGCTCAATTTTCCATATTGTGACAAAATTTAGGAACGAAATAGCTAAAACAAAGTCTCCAAGTAAGCCAATCTATCCCAAAATGCGTGATGCACTACATGATGGTTCATTTGTAAACCTTTGCTCAATGAACACCAATGATCAGTTTAGAATGATTAATTTAACAGTCCGATCAACTTGACATGTCCGGACTAAATCGTCTTTAACTTTTGATTCAAAGTTCAGAGTGACATAAATCCAACGTCCACGTTAAGCTAGCTCAATTTTCTACATTTTAACAAAATTTAATACTGAAATAGCTACGAAAAAGTTTCCAAGTAATCCAATCTATCCCAACTGCATGATGCTTTGCAATATGCTTTACTTGTAAACCTCGGCTCAATGAGCACCAATTATAAGTTTAGAATGATCGCATTAACTAGTTGATAAACTTGACATGTCCGCACCAAATCGTCTTTCAGTTTCGATTCAAACTTTGGAATGACACGAATCAAACGCCCTTGTAAAGCTATTTCAATATCATGAAAATTTTCAAGACAGAAATAGCTATGAAAAAACCTCCAAGTAATCCAATCTATCCCAAACTGCGTGATGCCATGTATTATACTTCATTTATAAACCTTTGCTTACTGAGCATGAGTTATCAATATACAATGATCATTTTAACTAGCTGATCAAGTTGAGGTATCCGCACTAAATTGTCTTTAAACTCAAAATAACATGAGTCCAATGCCCACGTCAAGCTAGCTCAATGTTCCATTTTATGACAACATTTGAGACTGAAAGAGCTACGAAAAAGCATCCAAGAAATCCAATATATCCCAAACTGTGTGATGCCATGCATTATGCTTCCTTTCTAAACCTTTGCTTAATGAGCACCAATTATTAGATTAGAATGATCATTTTAACTAGCTGATCAACTTGACATGTCCACACTAAATCTTCTTTAACTTTTGATTTAGATCTCAAAAATGACATGAATCCAACGTCCACGTTAAACAAGCTCAATTTTCCATATTGTGTTAACATTTGAGACCGAAAGAGCTTGGAAAAGCCTCAAAGTAAGCCAATATATCCTAAATTGCGTAATGCCATGGATTATGCTTCATTTATAAGCCATTAGTCAAGGAGCACCAATGATGATTTTAGAATAATCATTTTAACTGGGCAATCAACTTGACATGTCCGCACTAAATCTTCTTTAACTTTTCATTCAGATTTCAGAATGACATGAATCCAATGTCCGCGATAAGCTAGTTTGATTTTCTATAACGTGACAAAGAGCTTGGAAAAGCCTCAAATTTAATAGCTACGACAAAGTCTCCAAATAAGCCAATCTATCTCAAACTGTGTGATGCCATGCATGATGTTTCATTTGTAAACCTTTACTCAATGAGCACCAATGTTCAGTTAAGAATGATCTATTTAACTGGCCGATCAACTTGACATGTCCGCAATAAATCGTCTATAACTTTTGATTTCGAGTTCAGAATGACACGAATCCAACACCCTTGTTAAGCTAGCTCAATTTTCTATATTATGAAAAAAATTAGGATTAAATAGCTACAACAGAGTGTCAAAGTAAGCCAATCGATCTGAAACTGCGTGATGCTATGCATTATGCTTCATTTATAAGCCTTTACTCAAGGAGCACCAGTGATCAGTTTGGAATAATCAATTTAACTGCGCGATCAACTTGACATGTCCGCACTAAGTCTTCTTTAACTTTTGATTCAGAGTTCAGAATGACACGAATACAATGACCGTGTTAAGCTAGTTCGATTTTCTATATTGTGATAAAATTTAAGACGGAAATAGCAAAGACAAAGTCTCCAACAAATCCAATATATCCCAAACTGCGTGATGCCATGCATTTTGCTTTATTTGTAAACCTTGGCTCAATTAGAACCAATGATCAATTTAGAATGATTAATTTAACTGGCTGATCAACTTGACATATATGCACTAAATCGTTTTTAACTTTTGATTTATAGTTCAGAATGACATGAATTCAACACCCACGTTAAACTAGTTCAGTTTTTTACATTGACAAAATTTAAGAGCAAAATAATTACAACAAAGTCTACAAGTAATCAAATCTATCCTAAACTGCGTGATGTCATGCATTATGCTTCATTTGTAAACCTTTTCTCAGTGAGCACCAATTATAAGTTTAGAATGATAATTTTAAATAGCTGATCAACTTGACATGTACGTACTAAATCATCTTTAACTTTTGATTTAGAGCTCAAAGTGACATGAATCCAACGCCCACGTTAAGCTAACTCAATTTTCCATATCGTGTTAACATTTGAGACTAAAAGAGCTAGGAAAAGCCTCAAAGTAATCCAATATATACTAAATTGCGTAATGCCATGCATTGTGCTTCATTTATGAGCCATTACTCAAGGAGCACCAATGATCAGTTTACCACAATCATTTTAACGGGGCGATCTACTTGACATGTCTGCAGTAAGTCCTCTATAACTTTTGATTTAGAGCTCAGAATGACCAAAATAGGTACAACAAATTCTGCAAGTAAGCCAATCTATCCGAAACTGCGTGATGTCATGCATGATCATTTGTAAACCTTTCCACAATGAGCACCAATGATCAGTTTAGAATGATCAATTTAACTGGCAGATCAACTTGACATGTCCGCACTAAATCTTCTTTAACTTTTGATTCAGAGTTCAAAATGACACGAATCCAATGTCCGCGTTAAGCTAGTTCAATTTTCTACATTGTGACAAAATTTAAGACCGAAATAACTACGATAAAGTCTCCAACTAATCTAATCTATCCCATACTGTGTGATTCCATGCATTGTGCTTCATTTGAAAACCTTTGCTCAATGAGCACCAATGATCAATTTAACTGGCTGATCAACTCGACATGTATGCACTAAATCGTCTTTAACTTTTTATTTAGAGTTTAGAATGACATGAATCTAACGTCCACGTTGAGCTAGTTCAAATTTTTACACTGTGACGAAATTTAAGACCAAGATAGCTATGAAAAAGTCTCCAAGGAATCAAACATATCCCAAACTGTGTGATGCCATACAATATGCTTCATTTGTAAACATTTCCTCACTGAGCACCGATATCAGTTTAGAATGATCATTTTAGCTAGCTGATCAACTTGACATATCCGCACTAAATCGTGTTTAACTTTTGATCTAGAGCTCAAAATGACATGAATCCAACACCCACGTTATCAGTTTAGAATGATCATTTTAGCTAGCTGATCAACTTGACATATCCGCAGTAAATCATCTTTAACTTTTGATCTAGAGCTCAAAATGACATGAATCCAACACCCACGATAATCTAAATCAAATTTCCATATTGTGTTAGCATTTGAGACAGAAAGAGCTAAGCGAAGCCTCAAAATAATCCAATATATCCTAAATTGCGTAATGCCATGCATTATGCTTCATTTATAACCCATTACTCAAGGAGCACCAATGATTAGTTTAGAATAACCATTTTAACTAGGTGATCTACTTGACATGTCTGCAGTAAATCTTCTTGAACTTTTGATTCAGAGTTCAGAATGACACGAATTCAATGTCCGGGTTAAGCTAGTTCGATTTTCTATATTGTGACAAAATTTAAGACCAAAATAGCTACGACAAAGTCTCCAACTATTCCAATCTATCCCAGACTGCGTGATGCCATGCATTGTGCTTCATTTTTAAACCTTTGCTCAATGAGCACCAATGATCAATTTAAAACAATCAATTTAACTAGACGATCAACTTGACATGTCCGCACTAAAGTTCAAAATGAAACGAATCAAACGAATACGTTCGGATAGCTCAATTTTGTATATTGTGCAAAAATTTAGGACCAAAATACCTAGGACCGAGTATCCAAGCAATCAAACCTATCCCAAACTGCGTGATGACATGCATTATGCTTCATTTGTAAACCTTTGCTTCATTAGCACCAATAATCAGTTTAGAATGATAATTTTAACTAGCTGATCAACTTGACATGTCCGCACTAAATCGTCTTTAAGTTCTGATTTAGGGCTCAAAATATTGTGAATGTAACGCCCACGTTAAGCTAATTCAATTTTCCATATTGTGTTAACATTTGAGACTGAACGCGCTAAGCAAATTGTCAAAGTAATCCAATATATCCTAAATTGAGTAATGCCCTGCATTATGCTCCATTTATAAGCCATTACTCAAGTACCACCATTACTAAGTTTAGAATATTCATCTACTTGCAATGTCCGCACTAAATCTTCTTTAACTTTTAATTCAGAGTTCAGAATGACACAAATCCAATGTCCGCGTTAAGCTAGTTCGATTTTCTATATTATGACAAAAATTTAAAACCAAAATAGTTATTAAAAAGTCTACAACTAATCCAATCTATCCCAAACTGTGTGATGCCATGCATTATGCTTCATTTGTCAACCTTTGCTCAATGAACACCAATGATCAATTTAACTAGCTGATCAACTTGACATGTCCGCACTAAATTGTCTTTAACTTTTGATTTAGAGTTCAAAATGACATGAATCCACCGCCCACGTTAATCTAGTTCAATTTTTTACATTGTGAAAAAGATTTAAGACCAAAATAGCTATTACAAAGTCTCCAAGTAATCAAACTTATCCCAAACTGTGTGATGCCATGCATTATGCTTCATTTTTAAACCTTTTCTCAATAAGCACCAATTATCAGTTTAGAATGATCATTTTAACTAGCGGATCAACTTGACATGTCCGGAGTAAATCGTCTTTAACTTTTGATTTAGAACTCAAAATTTCACGAATCCAACGGCCATGTTAAGCTAGCACAATTTTCCATATTGTGTTAATTTTGAGACTGAAGGAGCTAGGCAAAGCCTAAAAGTAATCCAAAATATCCTAATCTGCGTAATGCCATGCATTATGCTTCATTTATAAACCATTACTCAAGGAGCACCAATGATCAGATTAGAATAATCATTTCAACTTGGCGATCTACTTGACATTTCCGCACAAAATCGTTTATAACTTTTGATTTAGAGTTCAGAATGACATGAATCCAACGCCCAGGTTAAGGTACCTCTATTTTCTATATTATGACATAATTAAGGATCAGAATAGCTATGACAAAGTCTCCAAGTAATCCAATCTACCCCAAACTACGTGATGCCATGCATTTGTAAACCTTTGCTCAATAAGCACTAATGATCAGTTTAGAATGATCTATTTTAATGGCCGATCAACTTGACATATCTGCACTAAATCGTCTTTAACTTTTGATTTAGAGTTCAGAATGACATGAATTCAACGCCCACGTTAAGCTAGTTCATTTTTTTACATTGACGAAATTTAAGACCAAAATAACTACAACAAAGTCTCTAAAGTAATCAACCCTATCCCAAACTGTGTGATGCCATGCATTATGATCCATTTGTAAACCTTTTCTCAGTTAGCACCAATTATAAGTTTAGAATGATCATTTTAAATAGCTGATCAACTTGACATGTCTGAACTATATCATCTTTAACTTTTCATTTAGAGGTCACAATGACAATAATCCAATGCCCACGTTAAGCTAACTCAATTTTCCATATTGTGTTAACATTTGAGCCTAAACGAGCTAAGCAAAGCCTCAAAGTAATCCAATTTATCATAAAATGTGTAATGCAATGAATTATGCTTAATTTATGAGCCATTACTCAAGGAGCACCAATGATCAGCTCAGAATAATCATTTTAACTACGCGATCTACTTGACATGTCCGCACAATGTCGTCTGTAACATTTGATTTAGAGCTCCAAATTACACTAATCCAATGCCCACATTAAGCTAGCTCAATTTTCTATACTTTGACACAATTTAGGACCAAAATAGCTAAGAAAAATTCTCCAGTAAGCCAATCTATCCGAAACAGTGTGATGCCATGCATGATGCTTCATTGTAAACCTTTCCTCAACGAGCACTAATGATCAGTTTAGAATGATCAATTTAACTGGCGGATCAACATGACCTATCCGCACTAAATCGTCTTTAACTTTTGATTTAGAGTTCAGAATGACACGAATCCGAAGGCCACGTTAAGCAGTTCAATTTATTAGATAGCGACAAAATTTAAGACCAAATTAGCTACGACAAAGTCTCCAAGTACTCAAACCAATCCCAAACTGTGTGATGCCATACAGTATGCTTCAATTGTAAACCTTCTCTCAATGAGCACCAATTATCCGTTTAGAATGTTCATTTTAACTAGCTGATCAACTTCACATATCCGCACTAAATCGTCTTTAACTTTTTATTTAGAGCTCAAAGTAACAAGAATCCAATGCCCACGATAAGCTAGGACAATTGGCCATATTGTGTTAGCAGTTGAGACTGAAAGAGCTAGGCAAAGCCTCAAAGTAATCCAATATATCTTAAGCTGCGTAATGCCTTGCATTACGCTTAATTTATAAGCCATTACTCAAGGAGCACCAATGATAAGTTTAGAATATTCATTTTAGCTTGGCGATCTACTTGACATGTCCACACTAAATCTTGCTTAACTTTTAATTCAGAGTTCAGAATGACAAGAATCCAATGTCCGCGTTATCCTAGTTCGATTTTCTATATTGTGACAAAATTTAAGACCGAAATAGCTATCACAAATTCTCCAACTAATCTAATCTATCCCAAATTGTGTGATGCCATGCATTATGCTTCACTTGTAAACCTTTGCTCAATGAGCACAAATGATCAATTTAACTGGCCGATCAACTTGACATGTCTGCACTAAATCATCTTTAACTTTTGATTTAGAGTTCAGAATGACACGAATCCAACGCCCACGTTAAACTAGTTCAATTTTTTTACATTGTGACAAAATTTTAAGACCAAAATAGCTATTACAAAGTCTCCAAGTAATCAAACCTATCCCAAACTGCGTGATGCGATGCATTATGCTTCATTTGTAAACCTTTTTTTCAATAAGCACCGATTATCATTTTAGAATGATCATTTTAACTAACTAATCAACTTGACATGTCTGCTGTAAATCGTCTTTAACTTTTTATTTAGAGCTCAAAATGACATGAATCCAACGGCCACATTAACCTAGCTCAATTTTCCGTATTGTGTTAGTTTTGAGACTGAAAGAGCTAGGCAAAGCCTCAAAGTAATCCAAACTATCCTAATATGTGTAATCCATTCATTATGCTTCATTTATAAGCCATTACTCAAGGAGCACCAATGATGAGTTTAGAATAATCATTTCAACTAGGTGATCTACTTAACATTTCCGCATAAAATCGTCTATAACTTTTGATTTAGAGTTCAGAATAACACGAATCCAACGCCCAGGTTAAGGTACCTCTATTTTCTATATTATGGCATAATTAAGGATCAAAATAGCTACGACAAAGTCTCCAAGTAATCCAATCTATCCCAAACTGTGCGATGCCATGCATGAAGCTTCATTTGTAAACCTTTGCTCAATGAGCACTAATGATTAGTTTAGAATGATCAATTTTAATGGCCGATCAACTTGATATGTTTGCACTAAATCATCTTTAACTTTTTATTTAGAGTTCAGAATGACATGAATTCTACGCCCACGTTAAGCTATTTCAATTTTTTACATTGACAAAATTTAATACCAAAATAACTACGACAAAACCTATCCCAAACTGCGTGATGCTATGCATTATGCTCCATTTGTAAACCTTTCTCAGTGAGCACCAATTATAAGTATAAAATGATAATTTTAAATAGCTGATCAACTTGACATGTCCGCACTAAATCATCTTTTACTTTTGATTTAGAGCTCAAAGTGACATGAATCCAACGTCCACGTTAACCTAACTCAATTTTCCATATTGTGTTAACATTTGAGACTGAAAGAGCAAAGCAAAGCCTCAAACTAATCCATTATATCATAAACTGCGTAATGCCATGAATTATGCTTAATTTAGGAGCGATTTCTCAAGGAAAACCAATGATCAGCTTAGAATAATCATATTAACTGGCGATCTACTTTACATGTCCGTACTATTTCGTCTGTAACATTTGATTTAGAGCTCAGAATTACATGAATCTAACGCACACATTAAGCTAACTAAATTTTCTATATTTTGACAAAATTTAGGACCAAAATAGCTAAGAAAAAGTCTCCAGTAACCCAATCTATCCAAAACTGTGTGATGCCATGCATGATGCTTCATTTGTAAATCTTTCCTCAATGAGCACTAATGATCAGTTTAGAATGATCAATTTACCTGGCCGATCAACATGACCTGTCTGCACTAAATCGTCTATAACTTTTGATTTAGAGTTCAGAATGACACGAATCCGACGGCCACGTTAAGCTAGTTCAATTTATTACGTTGTGACGAAATTTAAGACCAAATTAGCTGCGACAAAGTCTCCAAGTACTCAAACCATTCCCAAACTGTGTGATGCCATGCAGTATGCTTCAATTGAAAACCTTTTCTCAATGAGCACCAATTATCCATTTAGAATGATCATTTTAACTAGCTGATCAACTTGACATAGCCGCACTAAATCGACTTTAAGTTTTTATTTAGAGCTCAAAATTACATGAATCCAATGCCCACGATAAACTAGCTCAATTTTCCATATTGTGTTAACATTTGAGGTTGAAAGAGCTAGGAAAAGCCTCAAAGTAATCCAATATATCTTAAGCTGCATAATGTCATGCATTATGCTTCATTTATAAGCCATTACTCAAGGAGGACCAATGATAAGTTTAGAATATTCATTTTAGCTTGGCGATCTACTTGTCATGTCCGCACTAAATCCTCCTTCACTTTTAATTCAGAGTTCAGAATGACACAAATCCAATGTCCGTGGTAAGCTAGTTTGATATTCTATATCGTGACAAAATTTAAGACCGAAATAGCTATGACAAACTCTCCAACCAATCTAATCTATCTCAAACTGTGTGATGTCATGCATTATGCTTCATTTTTAAACCTTTGCTCAATGAGCAGCAATGATCAATTTAACTGGCCGATCAACTTGACATGTACGCACTAAATTGTCTTTAACTTTTGATTTAGAGTTCAAAATGACACGAATCCAACGCCCACCTTAAACTAGTTGAATTTTTTACATTGTGATGAAATCTTAAGACCAAAATAGCTATGACAAAGTCTCCAAGTAATGAAACCTATCCCAAACTGCGTGATGCCATGCATTATGCTTCATTTGTAAATCTTTTCTCAATAAGCACCAATTATCAATTTAACTGGCCGATCAACATGACATGTCCGCACTAAATCATCTTTAACTTTTGATTTAGAGTTCAAAATGACACGAATCCGACGGCCACGTTAAGCTAGTTCAATTTATTACATTACGACAAAATTTAAGACCAAATTAGCTACGAAAAATCTCCAAGTAATCAAACCAATCCAAAACTGCGTGATGCCATGCAATATGCTTTATTTGTAAACCTTTTCTCAATGAGCACCAATTATCAGTTTAGAATGATCATTTTAACTAGCTGATCAACTTGACATATCCACACTAAATCGTCTTTAACTTTTGATTTAGAGCTCAAAATGACATGAATCCAACGCCCACGTTAAGCTAGCTCAATTTTCCATATTGTTTTAACATTTGAAACTAAAAGAGCTAGGAAAAGCATCAAAGTAATCCAATATACCCTAAAGCGCTAGGAGCACCAATGATTAGTTTAGAATAATCATTTTAACTAGGTAATCTACCTCACATGTCCGCACTAAATCATCAATAAATTTTGATTTAGAATTCCGAATGACACGAATCCAACGCCCGCGTTAAACAAGCTCAATTTTCTATATTATGAGAAAATTTAGGACCAAAATAACTACGACAAAGTCTCTAAATAAGCCAATCTATCCCAAACTGCATGATGCCATTGTGATTCTTCATTTGTAAACCTTTACTCAATGAGCACCAAATGATCAGTTAAGAATGATCAATATAACTGGCCGATCAACTTGACATGTCCACACTAAATCGTCTATAACTTTTGATTTAGAGTTCCGAACGACACGAATCCAACAATATTGTTAAGCTAGCTCAATTTTCTATATTATGAAAAAATTTAGGACCAAAATAGCTAAGAAAAATTCTCCAAGTAAGCCAATCTATCATAAACAGCGTGATTCCATGCATGATTCTTCTTTTGTAAACCTTTCCTCAATGAGCACCAATTATCAGTATAGAATGATCATTTTAACTTGGTGATCAACTTGACATGTCTGCAATAAATCATCTTTAACTTTTGGTTTAGTGCTCAAAATGACATGAATCCAACGCCCACGTTAAGCTAGCTCAATTTTCCACATTGTGATAACATTTGAGACTGAAAGAGCTAACCAAAGCCTCAAAGTAATCCAATATATCCTAAAATGCGTAATGCCATGCATTATGCTTCATTTATAAGCCATTACTCAATGACCACCAATTATCAGTTTAGATTAATCATTTTAACTGGGCGATCTGCCTGACATTTCTGCACTAAATCTTCTATAACTTTTGATTTAGAGTTCATAATGACACGAATCCAACGCCCACGGTAAGCTAGATCAATTTTCTATATTTTTGGAAAATTTAGGACCATAATAGCTATGAAAAAGTCTCCAAGTAAGCTAATCTATCCCAAACTACGTGATGCCATGCATGGTGCTTCATTTGTAAACCTTCACTCAATGAGCACCAATGATCAGTTAAAATGACCAATTTAACTGGTCGATCAACATGACATGTCTACACTAAATCGTCAATAACATTTTATTTAGAGTTCAGAATGACCCGAATCAAATGCCCTTGTTAAGCTAGCTCGATTTTCTATATTATGACAAAATTTAAGACCAAAATAGCAATGAAAAAGCCTCTAAGTAATCCAATCAATCCCAAACTGTCTGATTCCATGCATTATGCTTCTTTTGTAAACCTTTGCTCGATGAGCACCAATGATCAGTTTAGAATGATCAATTTAACTAGCCGATCAATTTGACATGTCCGCAGTAAATCATTTTTGACTTCTGATTCAAAGTTCACAATGACAAGAATCCAGGGCCCACGTTTAACTACCTCAATTTTCTATATTGAGACAAAATCTAAGCCCAAAATAGCCACGAAAAATCCTTCAAGTAATCCAATCTATCCCAATTTGCGTGATGCCATGCATTATGCTTTATTTGTAAAACTTTGCTCAATGAGCACCAATGATCAATTTAGAATTATCAATTTAACTGGCCGATAAACTTGACATGTCCGCACTAAATCATTTTTAACTTTTCATTTAGAGTTCAGAATGACACGAATCCAATGCCCACGTTAAGGTAGTTCAATTTTTACACTGTGACGAAATTTAAGACCAAAATAGCTGCAAAAAAGTATCCAAGTAATCAAATCATTCCAAACCTGCGTGATGCCATGCAGTATGCTTCATTTTAAACTTTTTCTCAATGAGCACCAATTATCAGTTTAGAATAATCATATTATCTAGCTGATCAACTTGACATGTCCGCATTAAGTTGTATTTAACTTTTGATTTAGAGCTCAAAATGACATGAATCCAATACCCACTTTAATGTAGCTCAATCTTCCATATTGTGTTAACATTTGAGACTGAAAGAGCTAGACAAAGCTTCCAAGTAATCCAATATATGCCAGATTCTGTAATGCCATGCACTATGATTCATTTATAGGCCATTACTCAAGAAGCACCAATGATCAATTTAGAATAATCATTTTAACTGGGCGATCTACTTGACATGTCCGCACTAATTCTTCTTTAACTTTTGATTCAGAGTTAAGAATGACACGAATCCAATGTCCGCGCTAAGCTAGTTTGATTTTCTATAATGTAACAAAATTTAAGACCAAAATAGCTACGAAAAAGTCTCCAACTAATCCATTCTATCCCAATTTGCGTGATGCCCATCCATGTATTATGCTTCATTTGTAAACATTTGCTCAATGAGCACCAATGATCAATTTAGAATGATCAATTTAACTGGCCGATCAACTTTACATGTCTGCACTAAATCTTCTTTAACTTTTGATTCAGAGTTCAGAATGACGAATCCAATGTCTGCATTAATCTAGTTCGATTTTCTATATTCGGACAAAATTTAAGACATAAATAGCAACAACAAAGTCTCTAACTAATCCAATCTATCTCAAACTACGTGATGGCATGCATTATGATTCATTTCCAAACCTTTGCTCAATGAGCACCAATGATCAATTTAAAATGATCAATTTAACTGGCCGTCCAACTTGACATATCCGCACTAAATCGTCTTTAACTTTTCATTTAGAGTTCAAAATGACACGAATCAAACGCTTAGGTTATGCTAGCTCAATTTTGTATATTGTGCCAAAATTTAAGACCAAAATAGCTAGGACAAAGTCTCCAAGTAGTCAAACCTATCCCAAACTGCATGATGACATGCATTATGCTTCATTTGTAAACCTTTGCTTCATGAGCACCAGTTATCAGTTTAGAATGATAATTTTAACTAGCAGATCAACTTGACATGCCCGCACTAAATCATCTTTAACTTTTGATTTATGGCTCAAAATGTCTTGAATCCAATGCCCACGCTAACCTAGCTCAATTTTCCATATTGCGTTAACATTTGGGACTGAAAGAGCTAGGCAAAGCCTCAAAGTAATCCAATATATCCTAAACTGCGTAATGCAATGCATTATGCTTCATTTATAAGCCATTACTCAAGGAGCACCAATGATAAGTTTAGAATATTCATTTTAACTCGACGATCTACTTGACATGTACGCACTAAATCTTTCTTTAAGTTTCAATTCAGAGTTCATAATGACACGAATCCAATGTCCGCGTTAAGCTACTTCGATTTTATATATTGTGACAAAATTTAAGACCGAAATAGCTATGACAAAGTCTCCAACTAATCCAATCTATCCCAAACTGGGTGATGCCATGCATTATGCTTCATTTGTAAACCTTTGCTCAATGAGTACTAATGATCAATTAAACTGGCCGATAACATTGACATGTCCGCACTTAATCGTCATTAACTTTTGATTTAGAGTTCAAAATGACATGAATCCAACGCCCACGTTATGCTACTTCAATTTTTTACACTGTGACAAAATTTTAACCAAATTAGCTACGAGAATGTCTCCAAGTAATCAAACCTATCCCAAAGTGCGTGATGCCATGCATTATGCTTCATTTGTAAACCTTTGCTTAATGAGCACCAATTATCAGTTTAGAATGATCATTTTAACTAACTGATCAACTTGATATTTCCACACTAAAACATCTTTAACTTTTGATTTAGGGCTCAAAATGACATGAATCAAATGCCACGTTAAGCTAGCTCAATTGTTCATATTGTGTTAACATTTGAGACTGAAAGAGCGAGGCAAAGCCTCAAAGTAATCTAATATATCCTAAACTGCATAATTCATGCATTATGCTTCATTTATAAGCCATTACTCAGGGAGCACCAATGATCAGTTTAGAATATTCATTTTAATTTGGCGATCTATTTGACATGTACGCACTAAATCTTTTTTAACTTTTAATTCAGAGTTCATAATGACACGAATCCAATGTCCGCGTTAAACCAGTTAAATTTTCTATATTTTGACAAAATTTAAGACCGAAATAGGTATGACAAAGTCTCCAACTAATCCAATCTATCTCAAACTGCGTGATGCCATGCATTATGCTTCATTGGTAAACCTTTGCTCAATGAGCACCAATGATCAACTTAATAGGTCGATAACCTTGACCTGTCCACACTAAATTGTCTTTAACTTTTGATTTAGAGTTCAGAATGATACGAATCCAATGCCCCCGTTAAGCTAGTTCAATGTTTTATATTGTGATGAAATTTAAGACCAAATTAGTTACGACAAAGTCACCAAGTAATCAAACCTATCCCAAACTGCATGATGCCATGCATTGTGCTTCATTTACAAAACCTTTTCTCAATGAGCACCAATTATCAGTTTAGAATGATCATTTTTAACTAGTTGATCAACTTAACATGTCTGCACTAAATCGTTTTTAACATTCGATTTAGAGCTCAAAATGACATGAATCTAACGCACACGTTAATGTAGCTCAACTTTCCATATTGTGTTAGCATTTGAGACTGAAAGAGCTAGAAAAAGCCTCAAAGTAATCCAATATATCCAAAACTGCATAATGTCATGCATAATACTTCATTAAGAAGGCATTACTCAAGGAGCACCAATGATCAGTTTAGAATAATCATTTCAACAAGGCGATCTACTTGACATGTACGCACTAAATCGTCTATAACTTTTGATTTTGAGTTTAGAATGACACGAATCCAACGCCCACATTAAGGTAGTTGAATTTTCTATATTATGAAGAAATCTAAGACCAAATTAGCTACGACAAAGTCTCCAAGTAATCAAACCTATCCCAAACTGTGTGATGCAATGCACTGTGCTTCATTTGTAAACCTTTTCTCAATGAGCATGAATTAATAGTTTAGAATGATCATTTTTACCTAGCTGATCAACTTGACGTGTCCGCAATAAATCATTTTTAATTTTCGATTTAGCGGTCAAAATGACATGAATCCAATGCATACGTTAAGCTAGCTCAATTTTACAAATTGTGTTAACATTTGAGTATGAATGAGCTTGGCAAAGCGTCAAAGTAATCCAATATATCCTAAATTGGGTAATGCCATGCATTATGCTTCATTTTTAAGCCATTAGTCAAGGAGCACCAATGATCAGTTTAGAATAATTATTTTAACTGGGCGATTTACATGTAATGTACCCACTAAATCGTCTATAACTTTTAATTTAGAGTTCCGAACGACACGTATCCAACGCCCACGTTAAGCTAGCTCAATTTTTCTATGTTATGACAAAATTTAGGACCAAAGTAGCTACGAAAAAGTCTCCAAGTAAGCCCATGTATCCCAAACTGCATGATGCCATGCATGATGCTTCATTAGTAAACCTTTCCTCTCTGAGCACCAATGATCAGTTTAGAATGATCAATTTACCTCACCGATCAACTTGACCAGTCCGCACTAAATCGTCTTTAACTTTTGATTTAGAGTTCTCAATGAGACGAATCCAACGCCCACGTTAAGCTAGTTTAATTTTTTCCATTGTGACAAAATTTAAGACCAAATAAGAGAAATCAGAACCAAGTCAAGATGATACGGATTAATCCTTTATTCTTGCGCCAAAGATCTTCCTATTTCCAAATGAACAGGAGTTACATCTCTTTTTCATTTTCATTCAAGAGTTCTTATGTGTTTCCATGCCCCTTTAAGACCCCGAAAAATTGACAAATTCCCTTTTCTTAGGAATACGTGCAAGATAACAAAAAAAAGAGAGAATGGTAACCCTACGATTAACTATTTCATTTATGAATTTCATAGTAATAGAAATACATGTCCTACCGAAACAGAATTTGTAACTTGCTATCCTATCATCTTGCCTAGCTGGCAAAGATTTCACTCCGCGAAAAAGATGATTCATTCGGGTCAACATGAAAGCCCAACTAGATTGCATTGCTAGAATTCATGTTATATATTGGAAAGAGGTTGACCTCCTTGCTTCTATGGTACAATCCTCTTCCTGCTGAGCCTCCTTTCATCTCGGTCCACATAGACAAAATGTAGAACTGGTGCCAACAGCTAATCACGGAAGAAAGGACTCACTGCGCCAAGATCACTAACTAATACTAATCTAATAGAATAGAAAATCCTAATATAATAGAAAAGAACTGTCTTTTTGTATACTTATGTATACTTTCGCCGGTTTCGTTGCTACTACGGGCTTTACGCAATCCATCGGATGATCTAGATATCCCTTCAACACAACATAGGTCGTCGAAAGGATCTTGGAGACCCGCCAAAGCACGAAAGAAAGGATCTTTCAGAAAATGAATTCCTATTCGAAGAGTGCATAACCGTATGGATAGGCTCACACTAACCCGTAAATTTTGGATCCAATTCGGGATTTTCCTTGAGGGATATCGGTAAGGAATTGGAATGTAATAATATCGATTCATAATGGATTCATATCGATACCGAAGAAAAAGTTCTCTATCGATTCAACAAGTGTTGTACTTATGGGAAAGCGATTGAGAAAGAGAAAATAAAATTATTTCCAAATAAAATTAATAATAAGTAAATAAAAATGAAGTAGAAGAACCCAGATTCCAAATGAACAAATTCAAACTTGAAAAAGTCTCTTTCTTATTCTCGAAGAATAAGGGGCAAAGAAATTGATTGAGAAAGATCTCTTGTTCTTATTATAAGATCATGTGATTGGACCCATAGATGTTTGGTAAAAAGAATAATCTTTCCCTTTGAGAATAATCAAAAATAGAAAGTGTTCAATTGGAACATGAAAACGTGACCGAGTTTGTCCTAGTTACTCTTCGGGACGGAGTGGAAGAAGGGAGGAGATTCGCGAACGAGGAAAGGGACCAATGACTTCGAAAGAATTGAACGAGGAGCCGTATGAGGTGAAAATCTCATGTATGGTTCTGTAGAGTGGCAGTAAAGGTGATTTATCTGTCAACTTTTCCACTATCACCCCCCAAAAACCAAACTCTGCCTTACGTAAAGTTGCCAGAGTACGATTAATCTCGGGATTTGAAATCACTCCTTATATACCTGGTATTGGCCATAATTTACAAGAACATTCTGTAGTCTTAGTAAGAGGGGGAAGGGTTAAGGATTTACCCGGTGTGAGATATCACATTTTTCGAGGAACCCTAGATGCTGTCGGAGTAAAGGATCGTCAACAAGGGCGTTCTAGTGCGTTGTAGATTTTTATCCAAGACTTGTATCATTTGATGATGGCATGTAAATCGCTAGAAACATGTGAAGTGTATGGCTCACCCAATAACAAAAGTTTCGTAAGGGGGCTGGAGCAGGCTACCATGACACAAAAGATCTTCTTTCAAAAGAGATTTGATTCGGAACTCTTATATGTCCAAGTTTCAATATTGAAATAATTTCAGAGGTTTTCCCTGACTTTGTCCGTGTCAACAAACAATTCGAAATGCCTATAAAAACCCAATTCATTTTTTCTGAATAGGAATATTGAATGAAAAAGCTAAATAACATTTCTTAAAGGATAAAATCATTATAAGTTTTCTTTTTTTGACAAACAATATTTTTTTACTTCGTCTTTTACACTAAATGAAGAGATACAAAAAACTGATATGATTCAACCACAAACCTATTTGAATGTAGCAGACAACAGCGGGGCTCGAGAATTGATGTGTATTCGAATAATAGGAGCTAGTAATCGCATATATGCTCATAATGGTGACGTTATTGTTGCTGTAATCAAGGAAGCAATACCAAATACTCCTCTAGAAAGATCAGAAGTGATCAGAGCTGTAATTGTACGTACTTGTAAAGAACTGAAACGTAGCAATGGGTTGATAATACGATATGATGAAAATGCTGCAGTTGTCATTGATCAAGAAGGAAATCCAAAAGGAACTCGAGTTTTTGGGGCGATCCCACGGGAATTGAGACAATTAAACGTTACTAAAATAGTTTCATTAGTTCCTGAGGTATTATAAGACCTAAGTATCAATAGTAAGTATTGGATAGGATTAAAAAAATGGTATTGAAATAAAATTAATTAATAGATTGTGTATCACGCATATACCCTTAATAATAAAATATTAATAATTTAATTCATATATTAATATCTAATTCGTCTATATCTATATATAAATAAAAAAAGAACATGTTGATTATATCAAATTTATAGAACAATAAGGAACTTTAACTTATCATGGGGAAAGACACTATTGCTGATATAATAACCTCTATATGAAATGCTGACATGAATAGAAAAGGAACGGTTGGGATAGGATCGACTAACATCACTGAAAGAATTGTTAAAATACTTTTACGAGAGGGTTTTATCAAAAACATAAGGAAACATGACGAAAACAACCAATATTTTTTTATTTTAATCCTAAGACATAGACGAAATAAGAAAGAATCCTATAAAACTATTTTAAATTTAAAGAGAATAAGTCGACCGGGTCTGCGAATCTATTCGAACTCTCAACAAATTCCACAAATTTTAGGCGGAATAGGAATTGTAATCCTTTCCACTTCTCAAGGTATAATGACAGACCGAGAAGCTCGACGAAAAAGAATCGGCGGAGAAATTTTGTGTTATATATGGTAATCCTTCTAATATAAAAATTGGATATCCGGAACTTACTATTTGTGAAAAAGGGGGTTGCGTAATACCACCCCTGCTAAAAAGGTTTAGAAGGTTTTACCTCAAATGAAATTAAAGAAAAAAATGAATTAATGAAAGTTTTCTTTCTGCATCACTTCCGACCGGCATGGTTCGATTTTGTTTAGATACTAAATATTTTTTTCATTTTAGGTCATGCTTCTGAAAGGATTCGACATGTTTTTTTTATAGGTATACCTATAGGAGACCAAGGTAAAAAATTTAGTATGTTCTTAGGTGTAAGTTATTCAGGGGACAGCCATTTTCTAGACTCCATAACAAGGATTCAAATGAGTAAGTGGTTTTTTGAATTTAAAAATTCCTTTCACGAAGATACAATTCAAGATTCAAAGATATCAAGAAACCTTTTTTCGTCCAATAATAAGTATATTCAGAGAATTAAGGAATAACAACTATGAAAATAAGGGCTTCCGTTCATAAAATTTGTGAAAAGTGTCGACTAATCCGTAGGAGAGGGCGAATTATAGTAATTTGTTCCAACCTGAGGCATAAACAAAGACAAGGATAATCTTACTAAAGGAAATAAAGGAAAGGAAAAGGCACTTCCAAGGAGCTGGCAAAAAAAGGTCCGTTTTGACATGAAATGGATATATCCATATATTTCTTGTGAAATAAAAAAATATGGCAAAACCGATATTAAGAATTGGTTCACATAAAAATACACGTAGTGTTTCATGTAAAAATGTACGTAGAATACCAAAGGGAGTTATTCATGTTCAAGCAAGTTTCAACAATACCATTGTGACCGTTACAGATGTATGGGGTTGGGTGATTTCTTGATCCTCCGCGGGTACTTGTCGATTAAGGGGTACAAGAAGAGGAACACCTTTTGCTGCTCAAACCGCAGCAGGAAATGCTATTCGAGCAGTAGTGGATCAAGGTATGCAACGAGCTGAAGTAAGGGTAAAAGGCCCTGGGCTGGGAAGAGATGCAGCATTACGAGCTATTCGTAGAAGCGGTATATTTTTAAGTTTCGTACGAGATGTAACCCCTATGCCACATAGTGGTTGTAGACCCCCTAAAAAAAGACGTGTATAGAACTAAATAAAGGCTGAAAGGGTTTCAAGAGAAATAAACAATTCAATGATCTGATCAAATAAAATTACTATGGTTCGAGAGAAAGTCAAAGTATCTACTCGGACACTACAGTGGAAGTGTGTTGAATCAAGAAGAGACAGTAAGCGTCTTTATTATGGACGATTTATTCTGTCTCCACTTATGAAAGGTCAAGCCGACACAATAGGCATTGCAATGCAAAGAGCTTTACTTGGTGAAATAGAAGGAACATGTATTACACGTGCAAAATCTGAGAACATACCACATGACTATTCTAACATAGTAGGTATTCAAGAATCAGTACATGAAATTTTAATGAATTTGAACGAGATTGTATTAAAAAGTAATCTATATGGAATGCGCAACACGCTTATTTGTGTCCAAGGTCCCGGATATATAACTGCTCGAGACATAATTTTACCGCCCTCTATGGAAATCATTGATAATACACAGCATATAGCTACCTTAGCGGAACCAATAGATTTGTGTATTGGATTAAAAATCGAGAGGAATCACGGATATAGTCTAAAAATTTCAAATAACTTTAAAGACCGAAGTTATCCTATAGATGTTGTATTCATGCCTCTTCAAAACACGAATCATAGTATTCATTCTTATGGGAATGGGAATGAAAAACAAGAGATTCTTTTTCTAGAAATATGGACAAATGGAGGTTTAACTCCTAAAGAAGCAATTCATGAAACCTCCCGAAATTTGATTAATGTATTTATTCGTTTTCTACATGTAGAAAAGAAACGTTCTATTTAGAGAACAATCAACATCAAATTACTTTACCCCTTTTTTCCTTTTCATAATACATTAGTTAACCTAACTAAAAAGAACTAGCATTTCAATATATTTTTATTGACCAATTAGAATTGCCTCCCAAAATCTATAATTGTCTCAAAAAGTACAATATACATACATTATTGGACCTTTTGAATAACAGTCAAGAAGACCTTATCAAAATGGAACATTTTCACATAAAAGGTGTAAAAAAGATATTAGACATTCTAGAAAAAAATAGAAAAAGCATTTCAAAATTTTTTTTATTAAAAATCAATTTGAAATGGATTTTAAACCTTCAATGTAATTTCGATTTTCCAGTCAAACCCATTTTAATTAATTAAATTAATTAGATATTCTTAGGAATTTTAGGTCTTTATTGGATAACTGGTAGTTTCAAATTTCAAGATTTGTTCGAAATATTCAATAATGAAATTTTAAATAAAAGAGTAAATCTCTTATTCCTTACTTTGTGTGCATTTCTATAATTTGTGGGTCCTATTGCTAAATCTGCACAATTTCCACTTCATGTATTTCATTTGATTACTCATGCTTATTCGAAAGCTTTGTTGTTTTTAGGATCTGGATCCATTATTCATTCAATGGAAGCTGTAGTTGGATATTCTCCCGATAAAAGTCAGAATATGATTCTTATGGGTGGTTTGACAAAACATGTGCCGATTACAAAAACTGCCTTTTTAGTCGGAACACTTTCTCTTTGTGGTATTCCCCCCCTTGCTTGTTTTTGGTCTAAAGATGAAATTCTTAATGATAGTTTGTTGTTTTCGCCAATTTTTGCAATAATAGCTTGTTCAACAGCGGGATTAACCGCATTTTATATGTTTCGGATTTATTTACTTACTTTTGAAGGACATTTAAACACTTATTTTATAAATTATAGTGGAAAAAAGTAGCTCCTTCTATTCAATCTCTTTATGGGGTAAAGAAGAAGAAAAGAAACTTAATAGAAATTTTGGGTTAGTACCATTATTAAAAATGAATAATGCGAAAAGAGCTTCTTTTGTTTGCAAGAAAACATATAAAATTAGTAATACTGTAAGAAATCAAACTTTTATTACTGTTGAAAATTTGAGACTTAATACAAGAACTTTCTATTATCCCCATGAATCAGACAATACTATTCTATTTCCTACGCTTATATTGCTTTTATTTACTTTGTTTATTGGAGCCATAGGAATTCCTTTCAATCAAGAAGGAATAAACTTTGATATATTATCAA
>JAENJI010001348.1:0-42133 GCA_018901935.1 Pugionium cornutum | reverse complement strand
AGATATGGAGGATGTACTTCGATAGACCAATGAGGATTCGCTCGACGAAAGGTTTTCATTGGGTATGTTATTGCTGATCGAAGGAATCTTGCTCCATAAGTATAGTGCATACAAATTTCCATCATCAAATGTGGAAATTGCACAAGATATCCAGAAGCTTCAAAATCATTGTTGGGGGAGAGATTTGTACATGATGCTCCTTAAATCTGTTAAAAAGCCAATCTAGAAAAAGGGAAATATGATCTCCACGGATTCCCTATTGCGCTCCAACTGTGGCTATTAGCATCTGTACCACTTCTCCAGTCTTCATTTAGTGCGATCGATGCCCTTGCACAAAGAAATGGATTCATTGCACAACGATTCATCAAGACACAGAAGCCTACTCTCTCACAGATCCAGAACATAGAAGGAGTGCAAAATGTAAGTTTATAATATTATAATGAATTAGGAATTCTTTCTTGAATTTTAATGAATTAATTTGTTTTGTTTTGTAGGTTAAAGTTATATGTATACTCCCATCTCTTGAGAATGATGGAGAAGATTCTATATCATTGGAGGATGAGGAAGATGAAGACATTTATGCCATTGTGGACTTCGTCAAAAAAGGTTACCGAGTAACCAAAGAAGATTGGCTGGATGGATCTGTTGATGTTTCCGGTGCGATGGAAGAGATTGCGAGGCAATCATTTAGGTTTTCTAGACCATCAGAAGAGCACCCGCAATCTACTACTGATGAGTCAGTTAAGGCCAATCTGGAAAATCTTATGAGAGTTGTTGAAGATGGGTTTAGATTAATGAATGATCGCTTGTCACGAATAGAAGACAGGCTTGAAAACTTTAGAAATGAGGTATGATTATTACTATCGTTTTTCGTTGTAAAACTGATTATTTAATTATCTGTAAAAAAATTTTAATTGTTGCAAAGAGCTAACATGGATGGTAAGGTATGATCAATGGTAATAATTTGTTTTCTTTTAATAATTTATTGATTTATTGTTTCCTAAAAAATTTTGTGATTGTTGTAGAGAACTGAGATTAATGATATTCGAACCCACCACCCTTCACCATCGGTGCAAGAAAATACAGCTGATAGGATGGGTTCAACAATTAATCCAAATGATGGGGTAAGATCAAATAAAATTTTAGTCGTTTAAGTAGTTTAGTCAAGGTTTCCTAAAATTTAAAGAAATGCCTCTTAAATGCTTCCTAAATTAAAACTTAATTGAAGTGTTACATTTCATTATTTAAACATTTTTTTTTCGTATGTTTTTTTGTGTGTGTTTTCATTAAATGTTCAGCCTGAGCACCTTTACTTACTGAAATGGAGAGAAAAAAACTAAAATTGCTTCAAAAAATTGAAGCATATCACAATGGTAATTGGTTGGAAGCGGTTATTAAGATTATTCACAATGATGGGAGTTTGACTGTTTTGATCCCTGAAAATGGAAAAATGATACCACTAAGATGTAAAAAAGAGAAACTACGGATTCCAAGAAAATGGAACAATGGAGTTTGGAATCCACCTCTAGAAGAATGTCCTTTACGTGATCAAACTCAAAATGCAAAGATATATTCTGAATACAAAGTCCCGTATTGGTATTTGATAGGTAAGGTGTTTTGTGATTGTATGGCATAGAGCAGATTTTATTAAATTTAGGAAATGCTTTCTAAATAGTGTAAAAATCCAGAACTGTGACTATAAATAAAATTTTGTATTTTTCAACAGGAGAAGGAGAAAGTGCATTCCTCGTTCAACGAGCCAAGCTTCAACCTTTTCTCAACTCCAATAGAGGACATAGGAGAACCATCAAGGCCAAATGTTCCCGTGCCGCCGCTTGATGATGATATCGGACCACTGAAAAAGAGGAAAATGACTAAAGTATCACCTCCAAAAATCGGTGAACCGGAACAGAAGTTTCAGAGACGGAGTACGAGGATGGTGATTCCTTCTAGATCAACCAAGACTCCATTTAGAGCGCCTAGAAATTCGGCGTTGTCCATTACACCTGAGGTGCATCCCATTCTAGATCCGTTTGGATCTCCTCTTCTGTATCATTTTGATAAGTTGCTCCACTGGAAGTCATTAAGAAAACCAAGGTTAGTATGTTTTAAATTTTTATACATAGTTTTATTGTAGTAGTTTTATTTCATCGTAACTACCTTGTATTTGCAGTCATATCAAAATTGGTGATGTATCGGTAGATCCATCATGGTTTGCGCAAATAGAGACCATAGGGGCTACTATTGATGAAGAGGTAAATTATTAGATTCTTCTTATTTGTTTTTCTTGTGCGGTTTTTAATAGATTTTGTTGTTTCTATTGTTGCAGCACATTAACGCCACATTGTTAATGTTGTGCATGCGAAGGGATCATGAACCCACATATTTCACAACAACCGCCTTCCAAGAGCGACGTTTATGGAGACAAACTTTTTTAAGAAGCTATACTTGTGCTACAATTTAAAAAAAACTAAGCCGAACAATGTTTCTCTAGGAGAGATCATTGAAGTTGTTAGAGGTACAAGGGCTCCGCACAAGAAGTGGTTTGAAGAAATTGATATTGTTTATGGTATTTTCTTTATTCGGCAGTTCAAACATTGGATCGGAACTGCCGTTAATTTAAAGAAGCGAGCCATAACTGTTTTGGAATG
The DNA here is from genome assembly GCA_018901935.1 of Pugionium cornutum. NCBI lineage: Eukaryota > Viridiplantae > Streptophyta > Magnoliopsida > Brassicales > Brassicaceae > Pugionium > Pugionium cornutum. The sequence continues at coordinate 39,482 of JAENJI010001348.1, read as the reverse complement.
TGAATGTCCCTCGAAGCAGAGGTGCTTTGGATCTGATCATATTAAACCATTGACAGGTATGTTTTATAACAGTTAATTTGGTAGTGTGTTTTTGAGTAGTTCTGAACAGAAACTATTTTTTTATCTATGGTGCAGAGATGATGCGGAACAAAGAGTTGAACTTGTAGATGCCACATCATTCAAAATTGAGACGCTTGATAGCAAAAATATTCCTAAGACGAAAAATGATGCCAATTGTTCTCTTTTTGTGCTCAAGATGATTGAATGCCATTCTATGGGCATTGAAGATATGTCAAAGGTACATGATGGCGTAGAAGAAGACATAAGAACGAAGCTGGCATTTGATATTTTCCATGAGTTTGGAGATAAATTTTAGATTAGACATTTTCATTTCCATGTTTTTGTTTGACTCGTATCCGTGATTGTTGGATAAACCCTCTTGCTGATGCTTTTTTTGATAAACATTCTTGATGAAAATCAGGTGGAACAATGGTGTATAACCACTCTTATTCAATTAATTTCACGTTTTATGACAAAATTCTTAAAACATAAAAGATTCTTCGTAAATTTTCATCAAGGCTTCTTAAATTTTACATAAAATATATCTACTAATCTAAATTAAGTAATGATTTTTGAATATTAATAAAACGTTTCTTAAATAAAATAATTAAATGAAATTTAAAACTAAAAATTGTCATCAGCTCGGGGTGGAGGGGGGAATCGAGCACAGGGCACATGTTTAAATAGAGGGGTGTGTAACCAATATGCTAGTGTAACTAATTAACAAATAAATATTTTGTTTGTTATATATATATATATATATCTGTTTTTAATTCAAATAACAAAACTTTAATATCAACATAGTGGGGATGGAACCTTGACACAAATGGTGAAGAAAGAAGTGTGTAACCGTTGTGCCATGTTATTCATCAATTGTTTATCATTACTTTTAATATTTATTTATGGGCAATTGATATTTCATGAACTAAAACAATTGACATTTTTGACATATAAATACTACACATATAATATTTCATTTTTGTGTACCATATCTTTTGACAAATAGATTAAAACAGATAATCAAGAAAATTTATATGTGCACATAAAAATTTCATAATTTTAAGGATTTCTTTCCTAAATAAACTAATTAAAAAATGAAAAAAAAACTGGATGTTGCAATTAGGAAGATCGAACTTTATACAACTGAGTAAGAGAAAGACTGTGAAACCACTCCACTGTTGGATCTAATCAACAAAATGACATTTTGTTTAATATATATACCAAAATAGCAAAATCATTATTTTTGATTTGGAGGGGAATCGAACCTTGAGATGAAGTGTGAAAGAGAGAGTGCGTAACCATTGTGCCATATCATTCATTCAAATGTTTATCAATACTTTTAATATTTAGTTCTTTATGAGTAGTATTGCAATTGATATTTCATGAACATGTATATCTTTTGACATTTTTGGAATACTAAAACGATTAACAAATACATAAGTACGTACAGAGAAGAAAATTTATATGTGCACATAAGAAAATAAATTTTCAAACAAGAAAGAATCATCTTACCAAATTTAAAAAATTTTAGGAAAGATTTCGTAATATTAAGGAAACGTTTCTTAAATACGAAAACACAGTTGAAGTTAAGCAAATAAGCAAATATCTTTTGAAAATGCTAATAAGTAACAGATTAAGATAACAAAACATGAAAATATTCTTAGAAGGAAATTTTTTGATAAGTAAACTATATTGGAATTCTGCAAGTAGTCTTGTTATGCCCTCCTTGACCACATCTACTACATTTGTGTCCTTGTGATTTTGAACCTGGAACTCCAAACTCTCCAACTGACCTGATTCTCTTTATGGGAGGTCTCCCACTGCTTTTCTTAGTTTGTGGTGGCGTGCATGAAAATTCCCCAACGGCTGCTGGAAATGTATAACTTGTTAAATCTCCGCATGGGTGAATGCTCTCTACATATGATTTGAACCATGTTTCTGTTAAGTAAAACTCATCAACAAACTGGTTTTCATCCATCTTCGAACGTTTCGCAGCAGCAATGGCATGAATACACAGTATTTTGTCTATATCAAAGATGCAACAAGTGCACTGCTTGTTTTTCAGATGAACAACATACTTCCGGGTCTCATCCTTGACCTCAAACTCATATCGATCTACTTGGAAAACATCAAGCATCATTGCATCACCTTTCTACCATCTCCTTCACCACACGTGGTGTGACCAGCTTTTTGTGTTTGGCAGTCTTTTCCCGGCGTTCATGAAACCATGTTGTAAGAGTCAATCTGATGGTTTCAAGAAGAGATATTATAGGCAACTAACGAGGCATGTTTAACATAGAATTCAATGACTCTGCAATGTTAGTTGTCATGATATTGTTTCGGTTTGAAGGTGCATAAGACCGAGCCCATTTTTAGAAATCAGCATCTTCTAAATATGTGGCTAAATCTACACTTCTACATCTTATTTCGCTGAATATGGCACTAAACTCATGACGAGTATAAGCATTAGCTGCAGCTTCTACAAGAGGCAACAATCCTTTTCTCCCATACTTTAGTTTAAGATTGTTTCAGTAGGTGAATTAGACAAATACCATGATGTGCAAGTGGATAAATTTCTGAAAGTGCCTTTGCAATAGCAGGAGCTCGATCTAAAACAAATACCAAATCAGATGCATCTGGGATAATAGTCTTCAGCCCATTAAAAAACCAACTCCACGCAGTTTCATTTTTGGAGTCCACTATTGCAAATGCTAGAGGGTATAAAGAGAAATCTCCATCTTGTGCACAAGCTCCTAGCAAAGTTCCCTTAAACTTTCCTTTGAGAAACGTACCATCTACAACAATCACTCTTCTCATCAAAGCAAAACCTCTTATCGATGGACCAAATGCAACAAAGGTGTATTTGAATTTATCAGTACTATCCATCTCCAAATAAACTGTTGATCCAGGATTTTTCTCTTTAAGCATAAACAACCATTTCGATAGGTTGAAATAACTATCCTCAGGAGTCCCTCTCATCAGATTCTGAGCATACTCTTTCACTCTCCAAGCTTGTTTGTAATTAATATGTATACCATGCTCTAATCTAACTTGTTCCATAATCTGTTTTGGTTTGAGTCCATATTTCTTCTCACCATAGTTGCTACACATTAAAGTTCCAAGCAATTTCATGGTTCCTTGTCTATGGTTGGCATTTCTGTGTGTTGTATCACAAGTATGCCCATGAACATATTTCTTCACTACAAAGTAATCAGAAGCAGCCGCCTTTAAAGCACGCATCCTCCAAGTGCATTTATCATCAACACATCCTAATATCACTCTTGACTTATTCGACCAAAGAGACTTGAACTCAAACTTCCACTCTAATGCCCATTTTCCCATTTTTTTCCATCAACTCATCCTTGTTCTTAAAATATCTATTCACATATATATCATCGGCACCTCGGGTTGAATGTGAAATAGGAATTGGAGAAAGATCAAGAGCAGCGTTTAAAAGAAGTGAATGATACCCTTTATCACCGTTCGAAAAGTTGTTGTTTCCTGCTACATTTGCTGACATATCACTTCCAATCGATGTATGAAATTTCTACAAAAACAAATAAAATAGAATTGATATTAAATGAAACTTAATATAAATGAAATAAAATTGATATTAAAAGAGAAATAATCATACTTTAGTTGTCAATTTTCATATATAAACAGTAAAAGAATCGTTTCCTAAAACTTAGAAAACCTTCTTAAATTTAAGAAGATTTCTTTGAAAAATTTGGAAAACATACAACAGATTTAGGAAAGAATGCATAAATCGGAAGAAGGCAATATATATACCATTGTACGAAAAGATATAAATCAAATGCTACATGTTGTTTTTCATGTGAAAAAGATGGAGTGACACAAGAATCACCATTTAAAGTTCTTACTACTTCTGTAAATCGAGTGTTTTTCACTTGACAAATCTCTGAATTGCATACAATATTCGATTGAATGTTGTTTCCAACATTCTCAACAACAACAATATCACTGTTTTCTAGGGCCTAAAACAAAGTTTTAAAAGTATTAATGCAACCATAAAGAAATATGATCTCTCTAAAAATAGAACTATTTATACAAATCTCTTTCAAATAAATATGAAAAATATGTTACTCGTTGTTTTTCACACAAAATTGTTGGATCAACACATAAATCACCATCTAGATTTTGCAATATTTGGGTGCATTGACTGTTTTCCACATTACAATTTGCTTTATCATTTACGGACTCAAGAGAAATGATGATGCATTTGTCACTCACCTAAAAGAGAGAGGAATTAAATTAAAAGCAAAAGTGTGGAAATTAAACTTTAACAGAATACAAGTTCCTGTACTGTAACATTTAGAAAGGTTTTTTCAATTTTTAGGAAACTTTTCTAACAATTTACGAAGTTATGCACGAATCGTTTAATTATCGAAAGAAAACATATCAAAAATGAGTTGTAATTTTACGCACCGTTACACAGAGACGAATGAGTTCAACATCTTGTTTTAGCTTATTTATGAAAGTGCGTAGTTGACGATCGTTGTGCAAATACACGGGTGGAGCATCATTTATCATCACATTTGTGCTTAGTGGAAGGGCATAGCTAAGGGTAATTGCCTTATTTTGTACAGAGCGATCGATTCCAAAATCTTCAGAAATCATTTCTAGTAAATCATCATATTTGACATCTTCATCTACTTCAAAACCAGAGGCTCCTTTTTCTATTTCAACTAGAAATTCCCATTTGACCATTTCATTTAATTTTCACTTTCCACAAACACAATAAATCTCTACCATATTTTCCTGAAAAAATGCAAATAAAAGCATCAAGTAAAAGAAAATTCACATTCATAACTTGGACAATGAATTTGATTTACCAATTCGGTTTACAATTTTTAAATTTTCTGAAAAATCGTTCACAAATTAAAATAAAATAAATAAAAGGAGTCGTCTCCTCACTCACAATATTTTTGCTTTGGACCGCTTCTTCTCAAAATTGGTTCGTCACTGTGAGAAACAAAATGCAGCAACAAGAACAGAAAATCTCTCAGAGGATTTGCTAAAACTTTTGTTTGTGATGCTAAGTATTCGTATGCTAAGCGTTTGAATTGCTGATGTGCCCCTGCACACTTTCAGCCGAACATCAACACTTTCAACAGATTAAACAATAGGTTCCATGAGTTTACTGTAGATAAGATTACTGTACAAATCATAAATTGCCAGGCAAAAGCAAAATTCACAATCACGATAGAAAACCATCTCTCTTATCTTAGAAGATTGTAATACTATAAGACCACCACATTGTAGATGAAAAAGCAAACAAGACCATGATATAAGACTGTTCCTACTGAAACTACTAAAATTTGATAAAATCTAGTTGAAAAAACAAACTCAGTATTAGAATACCTCTAAAGCAGAGAGTTCTTGCATAAATACCATATTCTTATAGAACTATTAATGAAATAAAAAACAGAAGATTTGGTTTAACAACGACCAGCGATTCAATGTATAAGATTGGTGCCGCACAGGTTGAAGGAGGAGCTTCACGAGTCTAGGTGTAATGTTAATTAGGGAGAAAATAGTATTTTTCTCATTTGTAAAAATGCTAAATATGAGATTTTTTGTTTGTGGTGCTATAATTGTCATTAAAAGTGGGTTTAGTGGTAATGTAGGGTATTTCTCTTTAGTTTAATATATAGGGCAATTGAATAAAATAACACAATTTCAAGTTTTTGTTCCAAATATAGCACTAGTCATTTAAATTTCCAAAAATAACACAAATTTAATACTAAAATAATTGAAAACTTATTCCTAATGAAAAAATTTAAACCCTAAATTGAAAAAAGTGAACCCAAATATTATTTTTTAATTTTATATATATTTTATTTAAGGTAAATAATTATTTTTACATAATAATTTATGCTATTTTGGGAATTTTAGTTTTATTGTGCTAAATTTGGAAGATAAACTTAAAATGATGCTATTTTAGGGTATTACTCTAATATATATGATTTATTTTTATAGAAATAATTTTATGTTTAAAATTATTATGTCATATTTGATTATTTTATTTTTAAAAAATAAATTTATATTTAAAATTGTCATGTCATATTTTACTAAGCGCCATGTCATAATTGTTTTTAGTCATGTTATCTTTTCTAATGACATATCATCATTTTTTTATAAACTCACTTATTTTTTAATATTAAGAGGATTTTTTTAAAACTAAAATTATATTTAAAATTGTCATGTCACATTTGACTAATCGCCAAGTTATAATTCTTTTTAGTCATGTCATGTTTTCTAATTACATATCATCATTTTTCTATAAACTAACTTTTTTTTAATATTAAGAGGATTAATATTTAAAATTGTCATGTCACATTTGACTAATCGTCATGTCATAATTCTTTTTAGTAATGTCATGTTTTCTAATGACATATCATCATTTTTCTATAAACTCATTTTTTGTTTTAATATTAAGAGGATAATATAAAATATATTTTGTTATGATTATTTAAATTTTGTATGTGTATTATAGATATAAACATATTTAATATAAACTCATAAAATGTTGAATTTTATTAATAGAATCATTTATTACCTCAAATTAAATGCTAACATGTAAAATAAATATATTTTACTGCTAAGTCATTGATAAAATCTATAAATAATATTTGTCCACCATAAAAAAATATGTAGTTGATCAAATGTTATCTAAGATAGTAAAATATATTTTATTTAAAGATCATAAATAATTTATTTCATAATATTTAATATGTTTATATCTATAATATTTGAAAATTTAAATTATCATAAAACTAAGATTTTATATTTTTAGTAGATATCAAAAAAAATATTTAAGATTTTAAATAACTATAATATCCAAAATTATTAATTAACAATAATATTAAAATCTATTTGTCGATACTAATTCCCTATATAAACTCATAAATAAAATAAATTTTGTTATCATAAATTAAAGGTTAACATGTAAAATAAATATATTTAAATGTTATTTAGGTGAAGTGTCAATAATTGATGTAAGTGTCGATACCAAGATAAGATAATCTTGGTGTAGATAACTAAAACTATATTTAAGATTATGATAACTACAATATCTAAAATTTGGAATTAAAAATAATTAAATGTCGATAGTGTAGATAACTAAAACTATATTTAAGATTTTGATAAATACAATATTTAAAATTTGGAATTAAAAATAACCGTATGTCGATATTAATATAAAACTATATTTAAGATTTTGATAACTATAATATCTAATTGGATGTCGAGTTTAATTCCCTATATAAATCATAAAGTCATCTCCAATTAAATGTTAAGTAATTAGGGAACAAAAATGTTATATGTATTATGTTGTTCAAAGTTTTTTTTTGTAGGGAACGATTGAGTTGTTCATATTTTAATCAACATTCAATTATTAAAAAATTAATATTTAAAGATAAACTTTATTTTCTCAAAAAATAGCCAAAAACATACAAAAATAATTGTTAAAAAGGTGTATTATATACAAATCCATATTGTTTAATATACAATCGTAGCAAATATAGTTTATTTTATTATTTGATTATAAACTAAAAATATAAACATATTAAAAATTGAAATATATAATTTTAATAGTTTTAAATACATAAAACTTATTTTATATAATAAATATGTAATATAATATATATAATATTTTAATAAAATATAATAATGATCGCATATTATCTACTTTCTCTTTAAAAGTGATATTAATTACTATAACAGATGTTATTATTTCTAAATTTAAATTGTATATTAGTTATTATGAGAAACACAAGAAGAAAAAATATATTTGTAATTTATATATTATATTCCAATCTCTCTTTATATATTATATTTCAATCTTTCTTTATATATTATATTTCAATCTATCTTTACATAAACATAAATACAAACACATATATATTTTATATTATTTTTTTTGTAACAATTACATATAAAATTACTATTATTTTATGTAATTATATTTATAATATTTTCTTATGATCTTCAATCGGCTAAGTATGAAGTCCTTTTTGTTTTAGTAAACTTTTCCAATATGAAATCATATCAGATTTTTCTGATATTCTTGCATTTTCATCTGAAAATGAAAACTTTATGTTAAATTCTAATTAATTACATTTATATTATGAACTGATAAATCTTATTTAGTAGATATTAATCTATAAATACCTCTTTGATATGGCTGAGAGAAGAAATTAGATACTTCTTCATGATATTCAGTCGATTCAAATCATTAATTTCATACGGGTTTTGCCAATCTCTTATAAATGAATAAACACAAATATTAAATAAATAAATAAAATAAAATATCAAAATAGTTTATAAAATATATTTTTGCTTTTGTATTATTACCTCAAACTTGAAATCTTTTCAAAGAGTAATTCCCTGGTTTCTCTTAATTCATTTATCTTATTTTCTTTCTAAAACTTTGAATAATTATTATGTGCACATATATAAAATTATAATTATAAAAAATGACATATAGTTTAAATATTCTTTACTATATTTTTTTACCTCGAACACATCATCTCTGCAATGAATATATCAAAATTAGATCAAACATGGTAATATATAAATATATATTTGATTATATATGAAGTATTATACCTAATAAAAATAAAAAAGATATAATTGTACCTTTCGGATGAAAAATGATGATTTTCACTTTGACATTCAGTATCGTTCTTGTATGCCTTCTTCAATGTCTACATATTTATTAGTTTTATAAACAAACACGTTACAATATTTTATACTATAAAATAATTATATATCATGCATGCTTAAAATTTCTTAGGTTTCTCTAAAGCATATCCACAATTCACTATAGATTTGTAAGAAAGAAATTGGAAATTCAAAATAAGATATAACTAGATTTAGATCAACGCCGTCTATGAAAAAAGATAATTTATAATTAATTATTTATTTAATTAATGTAAATTACAAATATATATATATAATTTATCTTTTATTGAAAATAGTTTTTTTTAAAAATAACTAAATATGTCTGAATAAACCAAAATAACTGAAAATAATAATATAAGATATGATATTTAGACAATGTAATAATTTTATTTTTCTTAAATTCATAATTTTTTATAATAAAATATCTATTTAATTATTTCTTTATTTTTATTACATTCATAATTAATTATTTATTTATAAAAATTACGATTTAATTTTTATTTTAAAAGTAGTTAGATATAATTTTGTTAGTAATATTTTTCACACGTAAAAACATATTATTTATTGTATCCGTAATATAAATATAAATAAGTGGTAATATCACAAACAATATAATATGATGTTTTCCTAGTTTCGTGAATCCAATGAGAATAAAATACAAGATTTTGTGTAAAAGAAAGTAAATGATATGATTTTTAATAATTCGGTTTTGTTCAGATATTATTTCATTTTTTGGTTTGATTCGATTTGATTAGTAACCAATAATTATGGTTGTTCAAAATAATATCCGATTAATTCGGTATATCGAATACCAAATAAAATCTATTTTTATTGGGTTCGGATTATTTACTCATGTACGATAGCTGCGCTAATTCGTTATACACCAAAATGCAGCAGAAGTCTCTAAACAGAGACAGATTAGATCAATGCAATTGGCCAGATAACGGCTTAGGGATCTGTGAGTAGATATATAAGAGTAAAAGAGAAGGCATAGAGATAGTATGAAAGGAAGAATCTTATTTACTACTTGTAATCATAGAGAGAGAAACACATTGACAGGGTGAATGAAATCAAAGGTAATGGCGAGTGACTTAGCTGCTGAAATCTTCTGGGCTTCTCAATCCTAATTCTAATCCTAATCCTAATCCTAATCCCATTCTTAACCCTTTCATTACTAATTCATGAGATATAATATGGTTCCCCAACCAAAATATTGAGAATTTTATTTAGGATATTTGGTGCGGTTTTGATTGGTTATTTTTGGTTTTGGTTTTGTCAGTTGAGAGACTAAAGATTCATTCGGATATTTTTATATTTTGGTTTGGTTTTAGTTTGATTATACCATTAGTCAGTTCGTTTATTAAATTTAAAAATAAAAAATAACTGAAAATAATTAGATATAATATGGTTCCCCAACCAAAATATTGAGAATTTGACTTACGTTATTTGATTCAGTTTTCATCGGTTATTTTCAGTTTTGGTTGTATCAATTGGAGAGATTAAAGATTCATTCAAGTAATTTTATATTTTGGTTCAATTTTAATTTGGTTATACCATCGGTCGGTTCGGTTATTAAATTTAAAAACCGAAAATAACCAAAAATAATTAGATATAATATGGTTCCCCAACCAAAATATTGAGAATTTGACTTAGGTTATTTGATTCAGTTTTGATCGGTTATTTTCGGTTTTGGTTTTGTCAGTTGGAGAGATTAAAAATTCATTCGGGTATTTTTATATTTTGATTCGGTTATAGTTTGGCTATACCATCAATTGGTTCGGTTATTAAATTTAAAAATCGAAAATAGCCGAGAATAATTCGGTTAACCAAAACTAATCAAAATAACCAAAAATAACCAAAAATAACAACAAATAACAGAAAATAATCAAAAAATAACAGAACATAACAAAAAAAATTAGCGAAAGTAATCAAAATATCCGAAACAAACAATCGAAAATAACCAAAAATAACTCTGTTTGTTCTGATATTATTTTGATTACTCACACACATGTCCATGCATCCTCAAACACTCACACACATGCCCATGTATCCTCAAACACTCACACACATGCCCATGTATCCTCAAACACTCACACACATGCCCATGTATCCTCAAACACTCACACATGTAACATGTTTAATGTATGTCGTTGATTGCTATCTCTTACATTGGATATATATATATATTTTAAGAAAACTTTTTGTGTAACATAGACTACCAAACACGTGGTGTGACCAGCTTTTTGTGTTTGGCAGTCTTTTCCCGGCGTTCATGAAACCATGTTGTAAGAGTCAATCTGATGGTTTCAAGAAGAGATATTATAGGCAACTCACGAGGCATGCTTAACATAGAATTCAATGATTCTGCAATGTTAGTTGTCATGATATTGTATCGGTTTGAAGGTGCATAAGACCGAGCCCATTTTCTAAAATCAGCATCTTCTAAATATGTGGCTAAATCTACACTTCTACATCTTATTTCGCTGAATATGGCACTAAACTCATGACGAGTATAAGCATTAGCTGCAGCTTCTACAAGAGGCAACAATCTTTTTCTCCCATACTTTGGTTTAAGATTGTTCAGTAGGTGAATTCGGCAAATACCATGATGTGCAAGTGGATAAATTTCTGAAAGTGTCTTTGCAATAGCAGGAGCTAGATCTGAAACAAATACCAAATCAGATGCGTCTGGGATAATAGTCTTCAGCCCATTAAAAAACCAACTCCACGCAGCTTCATTTTTGGAGTCCACTATTGCAAATGCTAGAGGGTATAAAGAGAAATCTCCATCTTGTGCACAAGCTCCTAGCAAAGTTCCCTTAAACTTTCCTTTGAGAAACGTACCATCTACAACAATCACTCTTCTCATCAAAGCAAAACCTCTTATCGATGGATCAAATGCAACAAAGGTGTATTTGAATTTACCAGTACTATCCATCTCCAAATAAACTGTTGATCCAGGATTTTTCTCTTTAAGAACAAACAACTATTTCGATAGGTTGAAATAACTATCCTCAGGAGTCCCTCTCATCAGATTCTGAGCATACTCTTTCACTCTCCAAGCTTGTTTGTAATTAATATGTATACCATGCTCTAATCTAACTTGTTCCATAATCTGTTTTGGTTTGAGTCCATATTTCTTCTCACCATAGTTGCTACACATTAAAATTCCAAGCAATTTCATGGTTCCTTGTCTATGGTTGGCATTTTTGTGTGTTGTATCACAAGTATGCCCATGAACATATTTCTTCACTACAAAGTAATCAGAAGCAGCCGCCTTTAAAGCACGCATCCTCCAAGTGCATTTATCATCAACACATCCTAATATCACTCTTAACTTATTCGACCAAAGAGACTTGAACTCAAACTTCCACTCTAATGCCCATTTTCCCATTTTTTCCATCAACTCATCCTTGTTCTTAAAATATCTATTCACATATATATCATCGGCACCTCGGAGTGAATGTGAAATAGGAATTGGAGAAAGATCAGGAGCAGCGTTTAAAAGAAGTGAATGATACCCTTTATCACCGTTTGAAAAGTTGTTGTTTCCTGCTACATTTGCTGACATATCACTTCCAATCGATGTATAAAATTTCTACAAAAAAAAATAAAATAGAATTGATATTAAATGAAACTTAATACAAATGAAATAAAATTGATATTAAAAGAGAAATAATCATACTTTAGTTGTCAATTTTCATATATAAACAGTAAAAGAATCGTTTCCTAAAACTTAGAAAACCTTCTTAAGTTTTGGAAGATTTCTTTGAAAAATTTGGAAAACATACAACAGATTTAGGAAAGAATGCATATATCGGAAGAAGGCAATATATATATCATTGTAAGAAAAGATATAAATCCAATGCTACCTGTTGTTTTTCATGTGAAAAAGATGGAGCGACACAAGAATCACCATTTAAAGTTCTTACTACTTATGTAAATCGAGTGTTTTTCACTTGACAAATCTCTGAATTGCATACAATATTCGATTGAATGTTGTTTCCAACATTTTCAATAGCAACAATATCACTGTTTTCTGGGGCCTAAAACAAAGTTTTAAAAGTATTAATGTAACTATAAAGAAATATGATCTCCCTAAAAATGGAACTATTTATACAAATCTCTTTGAAATAAATATGAAAAATTTGTTATCCGTTGTTTTTCACACAAAATTGTTGGATCAACACATGAATCACCATCTATATTTTGCAACATTTGGGTGCATTGACTGTTTTCTACATTACAATTTGCTTCATCATTTACGGACTCAAGAGAAATGATGATGCATTTGTCACTCACCTAAAAGAGAGAGGAATTAAATTACAAGCAAAAGTGTGGAAATTAAACTTTAACAGAATACAAGTTCCTGTACTGTAACATTTAGGAAGGTTTTTTTCAATTTTTAGGAAACTTTTCTAACAATTTACGAAGTTATGCACGAATCGTTTCATTATCGAAAGAAAACATATTAAAAATGAGTTGCAATTTTACGCACCGTTACATAGAGACGAATGAGTTCAACATCTTGTTTTAGCTTATTTATGAAAGTGCGTAGTTTACGATCGTTGCGCAAATACACGGGTGGAGCATCATTTATCATCACCTTTTTGCTTAGTGGAAGCGCATAGCTAAGGGTAATTGCCTTATTTTGTACAGAGCGATCGATTCCAAAATCTTCAAAAACCATTTCTAGTAAATCATCATATTTGACATCTTCATCTACTTCAAAAACAGAGGCTCCTTTTTCCATTTCAACTAGAAATTCCCATTTGACCATTTCATTTAATTTCCACTTTCCACAAACACAATAAATCTCTACCATATTTTCCTGAAAAAAAATGCAAATAAAAGCATCAAGTAAAAGAAAATTCACATTCATAACTTGGACAATGAATTTGATTTACCAATTCGGTTTACAATTTTTAAATTTTCTGACAAATCATTCACAAATTAAAATAAAATAAATAAAAGGAGTCGTCTCCCCACTCACAATATTTTTGCTTTGGACCGCTTCTTCTCAAAATTGGTTCGTCACTGTGAGAAACAAAATGCAGCAACAAGAACAGAAAATCTCACAGAGGATTTGCTAAAACTTTTGTTTGCGATGCTAAGTATCCGTATGCTAAGCGTTTGAATTGCTGATGTGCCCCTGCACACTTTCAGCCGAACATCAACACTTTCAGTAGATTAAACAATAGGTTCCATGAGTTTACTGTAGACTAGATTACTGTACAAATCATAAATTGCCAAGCGAAAGCAAAATTCACAATCTTGATAGAAAACCATCTCTCTTATCTTAGAAGATTGTAATACTATAAGACCACCATATTGTAGATGAAAAAGCAAACAAGACCATGATATAAGACTGTTTCTACTGAAACTATTAAAATTTGATAAAATCTAGTTGAAAAAACAAACTCAGTATTAGAATACCTCTAAAGCAGAGAGTTCTTGCATAAATACCACATTCTTATAGAGCTATTAATGAAACAAAAAATAGAAGATTTGGTTAACACAAATTGTTGCTGAAATTAAAAAAACACACAGACACACAAAGAACAAAAGATTTGTTTTTACCATTCTTCTTGCGTCGTGCCTCTGCAAAAATGAGGGAAAGTAGATGAAGAGTACCTGGAAAATATTGCAGACGTGCCAGAGCTTTTCCTCTACCGAATCGCGTGCATAATCTCTACCTCTGCTGAATCGCGGGCTGGAGATGGTGACGAAATGCGGAATAGCTCGCCGGAGATAGTGACGGAGTTGTAGACGAATGGGAGCCCAATTTCTGTCGATTTCATCGCCGGAAATGAGCTGAAGCACGATCGGGAGATGGATACGACAATGATGTCATCACCGGAGTTGGAGACGACGACCAGCGATTCCAATGTACAAGATCGGCGCTGCAAAGGTTGAAGAGGAGGAGCTTCACGAGTCTGGGTGTAATGTTAATTAGGGAAAAAATAGTATTTTTCTCATTTGTAAAAATGCTAAATATGAGATGTTTTGTTTGTGGTGCTATAATTGTCATTAAAAGTGCGTTTAGTGCTAATGTAGGGTATTTCTCTTTAGTTTAATATATAGGGCAATTGACTAAAATAGCACAATTTCAAGTTTTTGTTCTAAATATAGCACTAGTCATTTAAATTTTCAAAAATAGCACAAATTTAATATTAAAATAATTGAAAACTTATTCCTAATTAAAAAATTTAAACCCTAAATTGGAAAAAGTGAACCCAAACATTATTTTTTAATTTTATATATATTTTATTTAAGATAAATAATTATTTTTACATAATAATTTATGCTATTTTGGGAATTTTAGTTTTATTGTGCTAAATTTGGAAGATAAACTTAAAATGATGCTATTTTAGGGTATTACTCTAATATATATGATTTATTTTTTTATAAATAATTTTTTTGTTTAAAATTATTATGTCATATTTGATTATTTTATTTTTAAAAAATAAATTTATATTTAAAATTGTCATGTCATATTTTACTAAGCGCCATGTCATAATTGTTTTTAGTCATGTTATCTTTTCTAATGACATATCATCATTTTTTATAAACTCACTTATTTTTTAATATTAAGAGGATTTTTTTAAAAATAAATTTATATTTAAAATTGCCATGTCACATTTGACTAATCGCCAAGTCATAATTTTTTTTAGTCATGTCATGTTTTCTAATGACATATCATCATTTTTCTATAAACTAACTTTTTTATATTAAGAGGATTAATATTTAAAATTGCCATGTCACATTTGACTAATCGCCATGTCATAATTCTTTTTAGTAATGTCATGTTTTCTAATGACATATCATCATTTTTCTATAAACTCACTTTTCTTTTAATATTAAGAGGATAATATAAAATATATTTTGTTATGATTATTTAAATTTTGTATATTTTGTGTATTATAGATATAAACATATTTAATATAAACTCATAAAATGTTGAATTTTATTAATAGAATCATTTATTACCTCAAATTAAATGCTAACATGTAAAATAAATATATTTTACTGCTAACACATTGATAAAATCTATAAATAATATTTGTCCACCATAAAAAAATATGTAGTTGATCAAATGTTATCTAAGGTAATAAAATATATTTTATTTAAATATCATAAATAATTTATTTCATAATATTTAATATGTTTATATCTATAATATTTGAAAATTTAAATTATCATAAAACTAAGATTTTCTATTTTTAGTAGATATCAAAAAAAATATTTAAGATTTTAAATAACTATAATATCCAAAATTATTAATTAACAATAATATTAAAATCTATTTGTCGATACTAATTCCCTATATAAACTCATAAATAAAATAAATTCAGTTATCATAAATTAAATGTTAACATGTAAAATAAATATATTTAAATGTTATTTAGGTGAAGTGTCAATAATTGATGTAAGTGTCGATACCAAGATAAGATAATCTTGGTGTAAATAACTAAAACTATATTTAAGATTATGATAACTACAATATCTAAAATTTTGAATTAAAAATAATTAAACGTCGATAGTGTAGATAACTAAAACTATATTTAAGATTTTGATAAATAAAATATTTAAAATTTGGAATTAAAAATAATTGTATGTCGATATTAATACAAAACTATATTTAAGATTTTGATAACTACAATATCTAATTGGA
The DNA here is from genome assembly GCA_018901935.1 of Pugionium cornutum. Lineage (NCBI taxonomy): Eukaryota > Viridiplantae > Streptophyta > Magnoliopsida > Brassicales > Brassicaceae > Pugionium > Pugionium cornutum. The sequence goes on along the minus strand of JAENJI010001348.1, from coordinate 23,041 downwards.
TGTCAAGTTTAATTCCCTATATAAATCATAAAGTCATCTCCAATTAAATGTTAAGTAATTAGGAAACAAAAATGTTATATGTATTATGTTGTTCAAAGTTTTTTTTGTAAGGAACGATTGAGTTGTTCATATTTTAATCAACATTCAATTATTAAAAAATTAATATTTAATGATAAACTTTATTTTCTCAAAAAATAGCCAAAAACATACAAAAATAATTGTTAAAAAAGTGTATTATATACAAATCCATATTGTTTAATATACAATCGTAGCAAATATAGTTTATTTTATTATTTGATTCTAAAGTAAAAATATAAACATATTAAAAATTGAAATATATAATTTTAATAGTTTTAAATACATAAAACTTATTTTATATAATAAATATGTAATATAATACACATAACATTTTAATAAAATATAATAATTATCTAAGTTTATAATATGTTATATTCACGCAATGCGTGAGCATATTATCTACTTTCTCTTTTAAAAGTGATATTAATTACTATAACAGATGTTATTATTTCTAAATTTAAATTGTATATTAGTTATAATGAGAAACACAAGAAGAAAAAAATATATTTGTAAACTTTCTTTATGGTCCAATCTCTCTTTATATATTATATTCCAATTCTCTTTTTATATATTATATTTCAATCTTTCTTTATATATTATATTTCAATCTATCTTTACATATAAATATATACAAATACATATATATTATATTATTTTTTTGTAACAATTACATATAAAATTACTATTATTTTATGTAATTATATTTATAATTTTTTCTTTCAATCGGCTAAGTATGAAGTCCTTTTTGTTTTAGTAAACTTTTCCATTATAAAATCATATAAGATTTTTCTGATATTCTTGCATTTTAATCTGAAAATGAAAACTTTATGTTAAATTCTAATTAATTACATTTATATTATGAACTGATAAATCTTATTTAGTAGATATTAATCTATAAATACCTCTTTGATATGGCTGAGAGAAGAAATTAGATACTTCTTCATGATATTCAGTCGATTCAAATCATTAATTTCATACGGGTTTTGCCAATCTCTTATAAATGAATAAACACAAATATTAAATAAATAAATAAAATAAAATATCAAAATAGTTTATAAAATATATTTTTGCTTTTGTATTATTACCTCAAACTTGAAATCTTTTCAAAGAGTAATTCCCTGGTTTCTCTTAATTCATTTATCTTATTTTCTTTCTAAAACTTTGAATAATTATTATGTGCACATATATAAAATTATAATTATAAAAAATGACATATAGTTTAAATATTCTTTACTATATTTTTTTACCTCGAACACATCATCTCTGCAATGAATATATCAAAATTAGATCAAACATGGTAATATATAAATATATATTTGATTATATATTAAGTATTATACCTAATAAAAATAAAAAAGATATAATTGTACCTTTCGGATGAAAAATGATGATTTTCACTTTGACATTCAGTATCGTTCTTGTATGCCTTCTTCAATGTCTACATATTTATTAGTTTTATAAACAAACACGTTACAATATTTTATACTATAAAATAATTATATATCATGCATGCTTAAAATTTCTTAGGTTTCTCTAAAGCATATCCACAATTCACTATAGATTTGTAAGAAAGAAATTGGAAACTCAAAATAAGATATAACTAGATTTAGATCAACGCAGTCTATGAAAAAAGATAATTTATAATTAATTATTTATTTAATTAATATAAATCACAAATATATATATATAATTTATCTTTTATTGAAAATAGTTTTAATTTTTTTTAATATTGATTATAAAATAAAGTATATAATAAAATTGAATTACACTAATGAATATAAATTATCTCTATTTTATATAGATAATATTATTAAATAGGTAAACAATTATAGGTAAATATTCAACTAAATCAAACTTTTGTTTAACTAATTTTTGAAAATCTTTAATATTTTGTTTTATATTTATTAAGATTTTATATTTATTAATATTCAACTAAACCAAACTTTAGATTTTTTTGTTAAAATATTTATTAATTACTATATTAGAGATTAATAAGTGTAAAGTGATGAATGATCAAACCTTAATTGTGTAGGCCCTCCTAATTGCGTATATACAACACCAAAGATCACAAATATTAAAAACAAATTTATAATAAATAAATAAAATCATGCCAATATAATTAAAAAAGATATATAAAACCAGTAAGATCAAACCTTTCTTCCCAATCTTGTAGTGAAATCTTGGAAAGCTTCTCCAAAATTTTACAAAGTGGTCTACAATTTTTTAAGCAAAGTTTTATGTGATTTTATGTGAAGAAAATACTTAATTTTTGTTATGAATTAGTTTTGATTTTGATGAAAAAAATCAACGAAATTATTAATATATTTGTTCAATAAATAAAATATATAGTTGACCTCGAACAAGGGTGGAAAAGTGTAGGCTTGTCGGTAGGAGAAAAAAGAAGTAAGACAATATCAACATCACACAACATTGCAATTTCATCAACTTTTTTCAAAATGCCTTTTTTGCGTTTTGAGAATTTGCTACTTCTCTCTTTTAAACAAATTATTCTTCTCAATTTTATTTTCTTTCTCCCCATTTCTTTCTTATATTTTTTACTGCCTTCTTCATATATTTATGTAGTTTTTAAATTAAGGTTTTGGAGAAATATTATCTTGGGAAAATCTTCATTACTTAAATGTGTGATTTGGTTTTAATTAGATTTTGTTATCATTAGATTCCCATGGAACAAACAAAGTGGTTTTTTGTTTTGTTTGACTCATGAATCTTGATTATATTAATTTCAAATTTCAATCTATATTTATTTCGGATAAATACACGTTTCAAAAACTAAAATACTCTTAACATTATATGATCTAATTAAGGTGCACATAACACTATCCTTATTGTTTAAAATTTGACTTTTTTTTAAGAGTACTACTATAAAATATCATCTTTTAAAATTTTTATTTTAAATTTAGCACTCTAAACTTAAAATTCCAAAAATAGGACAAATTATTTTCTGAAAATAGATATTTACTATAAATTAATTACAAATATAATTAAAATATTATATTTATATTCTTGTTTTCAATTTAGGTTTTAGTTTTTCCTTATTAAAAATAAAGTTTTAAGGTATTTTAATATTAAATTTATATTATTTTAGAATTTTAAACTAATGATGCTATATTTGGAACAAAATTTAAAAAAGTACAATTTTTGTCAATTGCTTTTTATTTATTTTATTATATTCATAAATAATGATCAAATTGTCTTTCCATTTTTAATATGTGGTCATATAAAAACATTAAAAAACCCAAAATAGAACTAAATCCAAGAAAAGTTAGAAGAATAACCTAAATTTTGGAAAGGGTATGTGAATCTAAAATGGTTTTTAAAGAGTTTGGTAAACTAATATCTTTTATTTAAAATCCCAAGAATTCTTAATGATCATGTTAATAATTTTTTTTTGTATTTTCCGAAAAAGACAATTTTCATATATAAAAGTTTGGAGTTCTTTCGGTTTTTATAAGATTCTGGACTTTTGCAATTGTCGTTTGGCGATTTGCCTAAGTGTGGAGCTACTGAAGTTGGGCCGGTTTAAAACCCAAGATAGAGTCAGTATATCAATGTCACTTGACAACCTATGCACAAGAGGACAAATTAGGTTTGGGTGTTCAAATATTCAATTCGGTTACGCTCAGTTATTTTGGTTGAAAAAGCTAAAAATCTATTTGGTTATTTTTATATTTCAGTTTGATTTTAGTTTGGTTATATATCGGTTTTGGTCGGTTCGAATACTCAAATTTTTATATAAAAAATAGCCAAAACAATTTCAGTTATAGTTCGGTTCGATTAATTCATCTAAGTTTATTTAAAAATAACTAAATATGTCTGAATAAACCGAAATAACTGAAAAAAATAATATAAGATGTGATATTTAGACAATGTAATAATTTTATTTTTCTTAAATTCATAATTTTTTATAATAAAATATCTATTTAATTATTTCTTTATTTTTATTACATTCATAATTAATTATTTATTTATAAAAATGACGATTTAATTTTTATTTTAAAAGTAGTTAGATATAATTTTGTTAGTAATATTTTACACACGTAAAAACATATTATATATTATATTTGTAATATAAATATAAATAAGTGGTAATATCACAAACAATATAATATGATGTTTTCCTAGTTTCGTGAATCCAATGAGAATAAAATACAAGATTTTGTGTAAAAGAAAGTAAATGATATGATTTTTAATAATTCGGTTTTGTTCAGATATTATTTCATTTTTTGGTTTGATTCGATTTGATTAGTAACCAATAATTATGGTTGTTCAAAATAATATCCGATTAATTCGGTATATCGAATACCAAATAAAATCTATTTTTATTGGGTTTGGATTATTTACTCATGTACGATAGCTGCGCTAATTCGTTATACACCAAAATGCAGCAGAAGTCTCTAAACAGAGACAGATTAGGTCAATGCAATTGGCATATAACGGCTTAGGGATCTGTGAGTAGATATATAAGAGTAAAAGAGAAGGCATAGAGATAGTATGAAAGGAAGAATCTTATTTACTACTTGTAATCATAGAGAGAGAAACACATTGACAGGGTGAATGAAATCAAAGGTAATGGCGAGTGACTTAGCTGCTGAAATCTTCTGAGCTTCTCAATCCTAATTCTAATCCTAATCCTAATCCTAATCCCATTCTTAACCCTTTCATTACTAATTCATGAGATATAATATGGTTCCCCAACCAAAATATTGAGAATTTTATTTAGGATATTTGGTTCGGTTTTGATTGGTTATTTTCGGTTTTGGTTTTGTTAGTTGGAGAGACTAAAGATTCATTCGGATATTTTTATATTTTGGTTTGGTTTTAGTTTGATTATACCATTAGTCAGTTCGTTTATTAAATTTAAAAATAAAAAATAACTGAAAATAATTAGATATAATATGGTTCCCCAACCAAAATATTGAGAATTTGACTTACGTTATTTGATTCAGTTTTCATCGGTTATTTTCAGTTTTGGTTGTATCAATTGGAGAGATTAAAGATTCATTCAAGTAATTTTATATTTTGGTTCAATTTTAATTCAGTTATACCATCAGTTGGTTCGGTTATTAAATTTAAAAACCGAAAATAACCAAAAATAATTAGATATAATATGGTTCCCCAACCAAAATATTGAGAATTTGACTTAGGTTATTTGATTTAGTTTTGATCGGTTATTTTCGGTTTTGGTTTTGTCAGTTGGAGAGATTAAAAATTCATTCGGGTATTTTTATATTTTGATTCGGTTTTAGTTTGGCTATACCATCAATCGGTTCGGTTATTAAATTTAAAAATAAAAAATAGCCGAGAATAATTCGGTTAACCAAAACTAATCAAAATAACCAAAAATAACCAAAAATAACAACAAATAACAGAAAATAATCAAAAATAACCGAACATAACAAAAAAAATTAGCGAAAGTAATCAAAATATCCGAAACAAACAATCGAAAATAACCAAAAATAACTCTGTTTGTTCTGATATTATTTTGATTACTCACACACATGTCCATGCATCCTCAAACACTCACACACATGCCCATGTATCCTCAAACACTCACACACATGCCCATGTATCCTCAAACACTCACACATGTAACATGTTTAATGTATGTCGTCGATTGCTATCTCTTACATTGGATATATATATATATATTTTAAGAAAACTTTTTGTGTAACATAAACTGCCAAACACGTGGTGTGACCAGCTTTTTGTGTTTGGCAGTCTTTTCCCGGCGTTCATGAAACCATGTTGTAAGAGTCAATCTGATGGTTTCAAGAAGAGATATTATAGGCAACTCACGAGGCATGCTTAACATAGAATTCAATGATTCTGCAATGTTAGTTGTCATGATATTGTATCGGTTTGAAGGTGCATAAGACCGAGCCCATTTTCTAAAATCAGCATCTTCTAAATATGTGGCTAAATCTACACTTCTACATCTTATTTCGCTGAATATGGCACTAAACTCATGACGAGTATAAGCATTAGCTGCAGCTTCTACAAGAGGCAACAATCTTTTTCTCCCATACTTTGGTTTAAGATTGTTCAGTAGGTGAATTCGGCAAATACCATGATGTGCAAGTGGATAAATTTCTGAAAGTGTCTTTGCAATAGCAGGAGCTAGATCTGAAACAAATACCAAATCAGATGCGTCTGGGATAATAGTCTTCAGCCCATTAAAAAACCAACTCCACGCAGCTTCATTTTTGGAGTCCACTATTGCAAATGCTAGAGGGTATAAAGAGAAATCTCCATCTTGTGCACAAGCTCCTAGCAAAGTTCCCTTAAACTTTCCTTTGAGAAACGTACCATCTACAACAATCACTCTTCTCATCAAAGCAAAACCTCTTATCGATGGATCAAATGCAACAAAGGTGTATTTGAATTTACCAGTACTATCCATCTCCAAATAAACTGTTGATCCAGGATTTTTCTCTTTAAGCATAAACAACCATTTCGATAGGTTGAAATAACTATCCTCAGGAGTCCCTCTCATCAGATTCTGAGCATACTCTTTCACTCTCCAAGCTTGTTTGTAATTAATATGTATACCATGCTCTAATCTAACTTGTTCCATAATCTGTTTTGGTTTGAGTCCATATTTCTTCTCACCATAGTTGCTACACATTAAAATTCCAAGCAATTTCATGGTTCCTTGTCTATGGTTGGCATTTTTGTGTGTTGTATCACAAGTATGCCCATGAACATATTTCTTCACTACAAAGTAATCAGAAGCAGCCGCCTTTAAAGCACGCATCCTCCAAGTGCATTTATCATCAACACATCCTAATATCACTCTTAACTTATTCGACCAAAGAGACTTGAACTCAAACTTCCACTCTAATGCCCATTTTCCCATTTTTTCCATCAACTCATCCTTGTTATTAAAATATCTATTCACATATATATCATCGGCACCTCGGATTGAATGTGAAATAGGAATTGGAGAAAGATCAGGAGCAGCGTTTAAAAGAAGTGAATGATACCCTTTATCACCGTTCGAAAAGTTGTTGTTTCCTGCTACATTTGCTGACATATCACTTCCAATCGATGTATGAAATTTCTACAAAAATAAAATAAAATAGAATTGATATTAAATGAAACTTAATACAAATGAAATAAAATTGATATTAAAAGAGAAATAATCATACTTTAGTTGTCAATTTTCATATATAAACAGTAAAAGAATCGTTTCCTAAAACTTAGAAAACCTTCTTAAATTTTGGAAGATTTCTTTGAAAAATTTGGAAAACATACAACAGATTTAGGAAAGAATGCATATATCGGAAGAAGGCAATATATATATCATTGTAAGAAAAGATATAAATCCAATGCTACCTGTTGTTTTTCATGTGAAAAAGATGGAGTGACACAAGAATCACCATTTAAAGTTCTTACTACTTATGTAAATCGAGTGTTTTTCACTTGACAAATCTCTGAATTGCATACAATATTCGATTGAATGTTGTTTCCAACATTTTCAATAGCAACAATATCACTGTTTTCTGGGGCCTAAAACAAAGTTTTAAAAGTATTAATGTAACTATAAAGAAATATGATCTCTCTAAAACTAGAACTATTTATACAAATCTCTTTGAAATAAATATGAAAAATATGTTATCCGTTGTTTTTCACACAAAATTGGTGGATCAACACATGAATCACCATCTAGATTTTGCAACATTTGGGTGCATTGACTGTTTTCATATTACAATTTGCTTCATCATTTACAGGACTCAAGAGAAATGATGATGCATTTGTCACTCACCTAAAGAGAGGAATTAAATTACAAGAAAGTGGAAATTAAATTACAGAATACAAGTTCCTGTACTGTAACATTTAGGAAGGTTTTTTCAATTTTTAGAAACTTTTCTAACAATTTCAGAAGTTATGCACTAATCGTTTCATTATCGAAAGAAAACATATCAAAAATGAGTTGCAATTTTATGCACGTTACAGAGACGAATGAGTTCAACATCTTGTTTTAGCTTATTTATGAAAGTCGTAGTTGAATTGTGCAAATACACGGTGGAGCATCATTTATCATCACCTTTTTGCTTAGTGGAAGCGCATAGCTAAGGGTAATTGCCTTATTTTGTACAGAGCGATCGATTCCAAAATCTTCAGAAACCATTTCTAGTAAATCATCATATTTGACATCTTCATCTACTTCAAAAACAGAGGCTCATTTTTCTATTTCAACTAGAAATTCCCATTTGACCATTTCATTTAATTTCCACTTTCCACAAACACAATAAATCTCTACCATATTTTCTTGAAAAAATGCAAATAAAAGCATCAAGTAAAAGAAAATTCACATTCATAACTTGGACAATGAATTTGATTTACCAATTCGATTTACAATTTTTAAATTTTCTGAAAAATCGTTCACAAATTAAAATAAAATAAATAAAAGGAGTCGTCTCCTCACTCACAATATTTTTGCTTTGGACCGCTTCTTCTCAAAATTGGTTCGTCATTGTGAGAAACAAAATGCAGCAACAAGAACTGAAAATCTCTCAGAGGATTTGCTAAAACTTTTGTTTGCGATGCTAAGTATCCGTATGCTAAGCGTTTGAATTGCTGATGTGCCCCTGCACACTTTCAGCCGAACATCAACACTTTCAGCAGATTAAACAATAGGTTCCATGAGTTTACTGTAGATAAGATTACTGTACAAATCATAAATTGCCAAGAAAAAGCAAAATTCACAATCACGATAGAAAACCATCTCTCTTATCTTAGAAGATTGTAATACTATAAGACCACCACATTGTAGATGAAAAAGCAAACAAGATCATGATATAAGACTGTTCCTACTGAAACTACAAAAATTTGATAAAATCTAGTTGGAAAAACAAACTCAGTATTAGAATACCTCTAAAGCAGAGAGTTCTTGCATAAATACCACATTCTTATAGAGCTATTAATGAAACAAAAAACAGAAGATTTGGTTTGACACAAATTGTTGCTGAAATTAGAAAAACACACACACACACACAAAGAACAAAAGATTATGTTTTACCATTCTTCTTGCGTCGTGTCTCTGCAAAAATGAGGGAAAGTAGATGAAGAGTACCTGGAAAATATTGCAGACGTGCCAGAGCTTTCCCTCTACCGAATCGCGTGCATAATCTCTACCTCTGCTGAATCGCGGGCTGGAGATGGTGACGAAATGCGGAATAACTCGCCGGAGATAGTGATGGAGTTGCAGACGAATGGGAGCCCAATTTCTGTCGATTTCGTCACCGGAAATGAGCTGAAGCACGATCAGGAGATGGATATGACGATGATGTCATCACCGGAGTTGGAGACGACGACCAGCGATTCCAATGTACAAGATCGGCGCCGCACAGGTTGAAGAGGAGGAGCTTCACGAGCCTGGGTGTAATGTTAATTAGGGAGAAAATAGTATTTTCTCATTTGTAAAAATGCTAAATATGAGATTTTTTGTTTGTGGTGCTATAATTGTCATTAAAAGTGGGTTTAGTGCTAATGTATGGTATTTCTCTTTAGTTTAATATATAGGACAACTGACTAAAATAGCACCATTTCAATTTTTTGTTCCAAATGAATCATAATGCATGGCATCACGAATTTTGGGATAGTTTGGATTACTTGGAGGCTTTGTCGTAGCTATTTCAGATTTAAATTTTTTCACAATATAGAAAATAGAGCTAGATTAACTTGGGTGTTTGATTTGTGTCATTCCGAGCTTTGAATTAAAAGTTACCGACGATTTAGTGCAGACATATCAAGGTTATCGGCCAGTTAAAATGAACAGTCTAAACTGATCACTGGTGGTCCTTAGTGTAAATGAAGCATAATGCAAGGCATGATGCCGCTTGGAATAGGTTGGATTATTTGGAGGTTTTATCGTAGCTCTTTTAGTGTAAAATGTTGTCACAATATAGAAAATTGAGCTAGTTTAACGTGGGTGTTGGACTCGTGTCATTCTGAACTCTAAATCAAAGGTTACGGACTATTTAATGTGGACATGTCAAGCTGATCGGCCAGTTAACATGATCATTCTAACCTGATAATTGGTGCTCCTTGAGTAAAGGCTTATTAATGAAGCATAATGAGTTGCATCACGTAGTTTTGTATAGATTGGATTACTTGTACGCTTTGTACATAGCTCTTTTTAGTCTAAAATATTTTTACAATATAGAAAATCGGGCTACCTTAATGTGGATGTTAGATTTGTGTCATTATAAACTCAAAATCAAAATTTATGAACAATTTAGTGCTGACATGTCAAGTTGATCGGCCAGTTAAAATGATAATTCTAAACTGATCATTGGTGCTCCTTGAGTAAAGGCATATAAATGAAACATAATGCATGGCATCATGCAGTTTAGGATTGATTGGACTTTTTGGAGGCTTTATTGTAGCTCCTTCAGTCTCAAATGTTGTTATAATATAGAAAATTTAGCTAGCTTAATGTTTGGATTGGATTCGTGTCATTTTGAAGTCTAAATCAAAAGTTATGAAGGATTTAGTGAGTACATGTCAAGTTGATCAGCCATTTAAATTGATCATTCTAAACTGGTCATTGGTGCTCATTGGGAATTGGTTTACAAATGAAGCATAATACATTGCATCACGCAGTTTGGGATACATTGGACAACTTGGAGGCTTTTTCGTAGCTATTTTGGTATTAAATTTTGTCACAATATAGAAAATTGAGCTAACTTAATATGGGCGTTAGATTTGTGTGTTTGAGAACTCTAAATCAAAAGTTTCGGATGATTTAGTTCGGACATGTCAAGTTGACGGCGAGTTAAAATGATCATTTTAATGTGATCATTGGTGCTCATTGAGTAAAGGCATGAAGCATAACGTGTGGCATGACTCAGTTTGCGAAAGATTCGATGACTTGGAGGATTTGTCTTAGCTATTTTGGTTCTAAATGTTCGCACATTATAGAAAATTGAGCTAGCTAAACCTGGGTGTTGGATTCGTGTCATTCAGAGCTCTTAATCAGAAGTTATGGATGATTTTGTGAGGACATGTGAAGTTGATCGGTGAGTTAAAATGATCATTCTAAACTGATCATTGGTGCTCATTGAGTAGAAGTTTATAAATGAAGCATAATGCATTGCATCAAGTATTTTGCGAAAGATTGGATTACTTGTAGACTTTGTCATAGGTATTTCAGTCTTAAATTTTTCACAATATAGAAAATTTACTTAGCTTATCATGGCATTGGATTCGTGTCATTCAGAGCTCTGAATCAAAAGTTACATATTTTTAGTGAGGACAAGTCAAGCTAATCGGCCACTTAAAATGATCATTCTAAATCGATCATTGTTGCTCATTGAGTAAAGGCTTATTAATGAAGCGTAACGCATGGCCTCACTCAGTTTGCGATAGATTCGATGACTTGGAGGCTTTGTCTTAGCTATTTTAGTTTTATATTTTATCATAATATAGAAAATTGAGCTAGCTTAACGTGGGCGTTTGATTCGTATCATTTTGAACTGTGAATCATAATTTAAGAACGATTTAGTGCGGATATGTCAAGTGGATCGACCAGTTAAAATGATCATTCTAAACTTATCATTGGTGCTCATTAAGTAAAGGCTTATTAATGAAGCATAATGCTTGGCATCAAGCATTTTGCAATAGATTGGATTACTTGGAGGCCTTTTCGTAGCTATTTTAGTTTTAATTTTTCATAGAAAATTGATCTATCTTAACATGGGCATTGGATTCATGTCATTTTGAGCTATAAATCAAAAGTTACAAACTATTGAGTGTGGACTAGTCAAGTTGATTGGCCAGTTAAAATGATCATTATAAACTGATCATTGGTGCTCATTGAGTAAAGGCTTATTAATGAAGCATAATACGTGGCATCACACAGTTTCCGATAGATTCGAAGACTCTGAGGCTTTTTTGATCGTAACTATTTCAGTTTTAAATTTTGTCACAATATAGAAAATTGAACTAGCTTAACGTGGGCGTTGGATTCGTGTCATTCTAAGATCTAAATAAAAGTGATGGATGATTTTGTGCGGGCATGTTAAGTTGACCGGCGAGTTAAATTGATCATTCAAAAATGATTATTGGTGTGCAATGAGTAAAGGCTTATTAATGAAGCATAATGATTGATATCACGTAGTATGCGATTGATTAGATTAATTGGAGGCTTTGTCATAGCTATTTTAGTGTGAAAGTTTTTCACAGTACAGAAAATTGAGCTACCTTCACGTGTTTATTGGATTCGTGTCATTATGAGATCTCAATCAAAGGTTACAGATGATTTTGTGCGGACATCTAAAGTTGACCGAGTAGTTTAAATGATCATTCTAAACTGATCAGTGGTGGTCATTGAGTAAAGGCTTATTAATGAAGCATAATGGGTGGCATCACAGAGTTTGCGATAGATTCCAAGACTTGGATGCTTTGTCGTAGCTATTTCAGTTCTAATTTTGTCACAATATAGAAAAATGAGCTAGTTTAACATGGGCGTTGGATTCAAGTAATTCTAAGATCTGAATCAAACGTTACAGACGATTTTGTGGGGACATGTCAAGTTGACCGTCGAGTTAAATGATCATTCTAAACTGATCATTGGTTCTCACTGAGTAAAGGCATGAAGCATAATGTGTGGCATCACACAGTATGTGATAGATTCAATGACTTGGAGGCTTTTTCTTGGCTATTTCAATCATAAATTTTGTCACAATATAGAAATTAAGCTAGCTTAACTTGGGCGTTAGATTCGTGTCATTTTGAGCTCTTTATTAGAAGTTACGGACAATATTTTGTGGACATCTAAGTTAAAATGATCATTCTAAACTGATCATTGGTGCTCATTGAGTAGAAGCTTATAAATGAATCATTATGCATAGCATAAAGCATTTTGTGATAGATTAGCTTACTTGGAGGATTTGTCGTAGCTATTTCAGTCTTAAATTTTTTACAGTATAGAAACTTTAGCTAGTTTATCATGGCGTTGGATTCGTGTAATTCAGAGCTCTGAATCAAAAGTTACATATTTTTAGTGCGGACAATTTAAGTTAATCGGCCACTTAAAATGATCATTCTAAATCGATCATTGGTGCTCATTGAGGAAAGGCTTATTAATGAAGCGTAACGCATGGCCACACGCAGTTTGTGATAGATTTGATGACTTGGAGGCTTTGTTAGCTATTTTAGTTTTAAATTTTATCATAATATAGAAAATTGAGCTAGCTTAACTTAGACGTTTGATTCGTATCATTTTCAACTCTAAATCAGAATTTAAGGACGATTTAGTGCGGACATGTCAAGTGGATCGGCCAGTTAAAATGATCATTCTAAACCTATCATTGGTGGTCATTAAGTAAAGGCATATTAATGAAGCATAATGCATGGCATCAATCATTTTGCAATAAATTGGATTACTTGGAGGCCTTGTCGTAGCTATTTCAGTCTTAACTTTTTCATAGAAAATTGATCTAGCTTAACATGGGCATTGGATTCGTGTCATTTTGAGCTACCAATCAAAAGTTACAGACTTTTAGTGTAGAGAAGTCAAGTTGATCGGCCAGTTAAAATGATCATTATAAACTGATCATTGGTGCTCATTGAGTAAAGGCTTATTAATGAAGCATAAAACGGGGCATCACGAAGTTTGCGATAGATTCGAAGACTCAGAGGCTTTTTCGTAGCAATTTCAGTTTAATTTTTGTCACAATATTGAAAATTGAGCTAGCTTAACAAGGGCGTTGGATTCGTGTCATTCTAAGATCTAAATCTAAAGTTACGAACGATTTTGTGCGGACATGTCAAGTTGACCAGCGAGTTAAAATGATCCTTCAAAACTAATTATTGGTGCTCATTGAGTAAAGGATTATCAATGAAACATAATGCTTGGTATCACGCAGTATGTGATAGATTAGATTACTTGGAGGTTTTGTCATAGCTATTTCAATCTTAAAGTTTTTCACAGTGTAGAAAATTGAGCTACCTTAACGTGTGTATTGGATTCGTGTCATTATGAGCTTTAAATCAAAGGTTACAAACGATTTTGTGCGGACATGTAAAGTTGACCGAGTAGTTAAAATGATCATTCTAAACTGATCAGTGGTGTTCATTGAATAAAGGCTTATTAATGAAGCATAATGTGTGGCATCACGCAGTTTATGATAGATTCAAAGACATGGAGGCTTTGTCGTAGCTATTTTAGTTCTAATTTTGTCACAATATAGAAAACTGATCTAGGTTAACATGGGTGTTGGATTCGTGTAATTCTAATATCTGAATCAAACATTATGGACGATTTTGTGCGGACATGTCAAGATGACCGGTGAGTTAAAATGATCATTCTAAACTGATCATTGGTTCGCATTGAGTAAAGGCATGAAGCATAATGTGTTGCAACCCTTTTAGTGCGGACAAGTCAAGTTAATCGGCCAGTTAGAAATGATCATTCTAACTTGATCATTGGTGCACATTGAGTAAATGCTTATTAATGAAGCATAACGCGTGGCATCACGCAGTTTGCGATATATTCGATGACTTGGAGACTTTGTCGTTGCTGTTTCAGTTCTATATTTTGTCACAATATAGAAAATTGAGCTAGCTTAACGTGGGCGTTTGATTCGTATCATTTTGAACTCTCAGTCAGAAGGTACATACGATTTAGTGTGTACATGTCAAGTTGATTGGCCAGTTAAAATGATAATTTAAACTTATCATTGGTGCTCATTAAGTAAAGGATTATTAATGATTCAAAATGCATGGCATCAACCATTTTGCGATAGATTGGTTTACTTGGAGGACTTGCCGTAGTTATTTTAGTCTCAAATTTTTCACATTATAGAAAATTGAGCTAGCTTAAAATGGGCATTGGATTCGTGTTATTTTGAGCTAGAAATCAAAAGTTACAGACTATTGAGTGCGGACTAGTCAAGTTGATCGGCCGGTTAAAATGATTATTATAAACTGATCATTGGTGATCATTGGTGTTCATTGAGTAAAGGCTTATTAATGAAGCATAATACATGACATCACACAGTTTTTGATAGATTCGAAAACTTTGAGGCTTTTTAGTAATTATTTCAGGTTTTAAATTTGGTCACAATATAGAAAATTGAGCTAGCTTAACACGGGTGTTGGATTCATGTCATTCAAAGATCTGAATTAAAAGTGACAGACGATATTGTGCGGACATGTCAAGTTGACCAGCGTGTTAAAATGATTATTCTAAACTGCTCATTGATGCTCATTGAGTAAAGGCATGAAGCATAGCGGATGGCATCATGCATTTTATGATATATTCGCTGACTTGGAGGCTTTATTTTAGCTATTTGAGTTCTAAAATTTGTTACAATATACAAAATTGAGATAGCTTAACCTGGGCGTTGGATTCGTGTCGTTCGGAGCTCTTAATTAGAAGTTTCGGACGATTTTGTGTGGACATGTGAAGTTGATCGGCGAGTTAAAATGATCATTTTAAACTAATCATTGGTGTTCATTGAGTAGAAGCTTATAAATGAAGCATTATGCATTGCATCAAGCAATTTGCGATAGATTGGATTACTTGGAGGCTTTGTCTTGGCTATTTCAGCCTTAAATTTTTCACAATATAGAAAATTTAGCTAGCTTAACATGGACGTTGGATTCGTATCATTCCGAGCTCTGAATCAAAAGTTACTAACTTTTAATTGCTTACAAGTCAACTTAATCGGCCAGTTAAAATGATCATTGTAAATTGATCATTGGTGCTCACTGAGTAAAGGATTATTAATGAAGCATAATGCATGGCATCACATAGATTCGATGACTTGGAGGCTTTGTCCTTGCTATTTCAGTTCTAAATTTTTCACACTATAGTAAATTAAGCTAGCTTAATGTGAGCGTTTGATTCGTATCATGTTGAACTTTGAATCAGAAGTTACTAATGATTTGGTGCGGACATGTCGAGTTGATCAGCCATTTAAAATCATAAATTCAACTTATCATTGGTGCTCATTAAGTAAAGGCTTATTGATGATGAAAAATGCATTGCATCAAGCATTTTGTGATAGATTGGATTACTTGGAGGCGTTGTCGTAGCTATTTTAGTCTTAAATTTTTCATAATATAGAAAAATGAGCTAGCTTAACATGGGCGTTGGATTCATGTCATTTTGAGCTATAAATAAAAAGTTACAAACTATTTAGTGCGGACAAGTCAAGTTGATTGGCCAGTTAAGATGATCATTCTAAAATGATCATTAATGTTCATTGAGTAAAGGCTTATAAATGAAGCATAATGCATGGCATCACACAGTTTGCAATAGATTTGAAAACTCTGAGGCTTTATCATAGCTATTTCAGTTTTTAATTTTGTCACAATGTAGAAAATTGAGCTAGTTTAACATGGGCGTTGGATTCGTGTCATTCTAAGATCTAAACAAAGACGGACGTTCTTTTGCAGACATGTCAAGTTAACCGGCGAGTTAAAATGATCATTGATGCTCATTGAGTAAATGCATGAAGCATAATGCATCGCATCATGCAATTTGTGATAGATTCGATGACTTGGAGGCTTTATCTTAGCTATTTAAGCTTTAAACTTTGTCACAATATAGAAAATTGAACTAGTTTAACATGGGAGTTGGATTCGTGTCATTCTAAGATCTGAACAAACAGTGATGGACGATCTTTTGCGGACATGTCAAGTTGACCGGTGAGTTAAAATGATCATTGCTGCTCATTGAATAAATGCATGAAGTGTAATGCATGGCATCATGCAATTTGTGATAGATTCCATGACTTTGAGGCTTTATCATAGCTATTTAAGTTGTAAATTTTGTCACAATATAGAAAATTGAGCTAGCTTAACCTGGCTGTTGGATTGGTGTCATTTGGAGCTCTTAATTAGAAGTTTCGGACGATTTTGTGTGGACATGTGAAGTTGATCGGCGAGTTAAAATGATCATTCTGAACTGATCATTGGTGCTCATTGAGTAGAAGCTTTTAAATGATGCATTATGCATTGCATCAAGCATTTTGGGATAGATTGGATTGCTTGGAGGCTTTGTTGTAGCTATTTCAGTCTTAAATTTCGATATAGAAAATTTAGCTAGCTTATCCTGGGCATTGGATTCGTGTCATTCTGAGCTCTGAATCAAAAGTTATAGACTTTTTAGTGCGGACAAGTCAAGTTAATCGGTCAGTTAAAATGATCATTCTACATTGACCATTGGTGCTCATTGAGTAAAGGCTTATTAATAAAGCATAACGCATGGCATCACGCAGTTTGAGATAGATTCGATGACTTGGAGGCTTTGTCGTTGCTATTTCAGTTCTAAATTTTTTCACAATATAGGAAATTGAGCTAGCTTAAAGTGGGCGTTTGTTTCGTATCAATTTGAACTATGAATCAGAAGTTACGGACGATTTAGTGCGGACATGTCAAGTTGATCGGCCAGTTAAAATCATAATTTCAACTTATCATTGGTGCTCATTAAGTAAAGGTTTATAAATGTTGCAAAATGCATGGCATCAAGAATTTTGCGGTAGATTGGATTCGTTTTCGTAGCTCTTTCAGTCTTAAAATTTTCACAATATAGAAAATTGAGCTAGCTTAGCATGGGTGTTGGATTCATGTCATTTTGATCTATAAATAAAAAGTTACAGACTATTTTGTGCGGACAAGTCAAGTTGATCGGCTAGTTAAAATGATAATTCTAAAATGATCATTGATGCTCATTGAATAAATGCTTATTAATGAATCATAATGCAAGACATCACACAGTTTGCGATAGATTCGAAAATTTTGTCACAGCTATTTTGATAGATTGGAGGCTTTGTCGTAGCTATTTCAGTTTTAAATTTTGTCACAATATAGATAATTCAGCTAGCTTATCATGGGCGTTGGATTCGTGTCATTCTAAGATCTGAATTAAAAGTGACGGACGATTTTGTGCGGACATGTCAAGTTAACGGGCGAGTTAAAATGATCATTCTAAACTGATCATTGATGCTCATTGAGTAAAGGCATGAAACAGAATGCATGGCATCATGCAACTTGTGATATATTCGACGACTTGTAGGCTTTATCTTAGCTATTTCAGTTCTAAATTTTGTCCCAATAATGAAAATTGAGCTAGCTTAATTTGGGCGTTGGATTCGTGTCATTCTGAGCTCTTAATGAGAAGTTACATGCATTTTGTGTGGACATGTGACGTTGATCGGCGAGTCAAAACGATCATTTTAAAATGATGATCGGTGCTCATTGAGTAGAAGCTTATAAATGAAGCATTATGCATTGCATCAAGCATTTTGCGATTGATTGGATTATTTGGAGGCTTTTTCGTAGCTCTTTCAGTCTTAAATTTTTTACAATATATAAAATTTAGCTAGCTTATCATGGGTGTTGGATTCGTGTCATTCTGAGCTCCGAATCAAAAGTTACAGACTTTTTATTGTGGACAAGTCAAGTTAATCGGCAGTTAGAATGATCATTCTAAATTGATCATTGCTGCTCATTGAGTAAAGGCTTATTAATGAAACATAACGCGTGGCATGAAGCCGGTTGCGATAGATTCGATGACTTGGAGGTTTTGTCATTGCTATTTAAGTTTTAAATTTTGTCACAATATAGAAAATTGAGCTAGCTTAACGTGGGTGTTGGATTCGTATCATTTTACACTCTAAATCAGAAGTTATAAACGATTTGGTACGGACAGTCAAGTTGATCGGCATGTTAAAATGATAATTTAAACTTAGCATTGGTGCTCATTAAGTAATGGCTTATTAATGATGCAAAATGCATGGCATCAAACATTTTGGGATAGATTGGATTACTTGGAGGCGTTGTCGTAGCTATTTCAGTCTTAAATTTTTCACAATATAGAAAATTGAGCTAGCTTAACATGTGCGTTGGATTCGTGTCATTTTGAGCAATAAATCAAAAGTTACAGACTATTGAGCTCTTTATTAGATGTTACGGACGATTTTGTGCGGACATGTGAAGTTGATCGGCGAGTTAAAATAATCATTCTAAACTGATCATTGGTGCTCATTGAGTAGAAGCTTTAAATGAAGCATTATGCATTGCATCAAGCATTTTGCGATAGATTGGATTACTTGGAGGCTCTATCGTACCTATTCCAGTCTTAAATTTTTTACAATATAAAAAATTTAGGTAGCTTAACATGTGCGTTGGATTCGTGTCATTCTGAGCTCTGAATCAAAAGTTACAAACTTTTTAGTGTGGACAAGTCAAGTTAATCGGCCAGATAAAACGATAATTCTAAACTGATCATTTGTGCTCATTGAGTAAAGGCACGAAGCATAACGTGTGGCGTCAGGCAATTTTGATAGATTCAATGACTTGGAGGCTTTGTATTAGCTATTTCAGTTCTAAATGTAGTCATCATATAGAAAATTGAGCTAGCTTAACCTAGGCGTTTGTTTCCTGTCATTCTAAGCTCTTAATTAGAAGTTACGGACGATTTTGGGTGGACATGTGAAGTTTAACATCGAGTTAAAATGATAATTCTAAACTGATCATTGGTGCTCATTAAGTAGAAGCTTAAAAATGAAGCATTATGTGTGGCATCAAGCATTGTGCGATAAATTGGATTACTTGGAGGTTTTGTCGTAGCTATTTCAGTCTTAAATTTTTCACAATAAACAAAATTGAGCTACCTTAACATGGTGTTGGATCGTGTCATTTTGAACTCTAAATCAAAAATTACAGACTATTTAGTACGGACAAGTCAAGTTGATGGCCAGTTAAAATGATCATTCTAAATTGATCATTGGTGTTCATTGAGTAAAGGATTATTAATGAAGCGAAAATTTAGTTTGAATAAGAAGGGAAAAGGAAAAGGAGGGAGTTATTATTAACCACATGGTTAAAATGGTTAAATAGCTGCCTTGGGAGAAGAATCAAGGTGAAAAGGACATGTCCATGCTGCACACAGTCTTGGTAACCACACCAAACAGTCATGCCTGCTGCACACAACCTTGGTAAGCACACCAAACGTTCATAAGACAGTTTGCAGGTCTTCCCTCTCTTCTCATTGGTTGTTGACAAGCTCCTCCTCTATTCAAGCTCATCCACAAGTTTGAATTCGTTTTCCTTTGTGTTCACATTGTAAATCCTCTATAAAAAGGCTGTAAAGACTCAATGTATGATAGAACTCTTAGGAGATTCTTCTCCATAAGTCTAAGACATTTCTCATTTTCTCATACTTCTCTTTGAGTTTCCAGATTCAATTCTTCACATTTCTCCTCTCTAATCTCAATATTCTTTCATGGTATCAGAGCATAAGATCATTCTCTCATCTTTTCTACTCAAATCTCTCAGTTTCTAATCTAAAATTCTGTCAAAAATCTCTCAGTCTTTAAACTAAAAACTCACAGGTTTATTCAACCATAAAAGCTGCTTCCTTTGAGCTCTTTAAAGCCTAACAATGGAGGATACAGTTCAAATCAGTTCCAGCCTGAAACCTACGGTGATACCAGTAGTTCTCAAAGGCTTGAACTACACATTATGGTCAAGAACCATCAAGACAGCCATTTGTGGCAAAGGACTTTGGAATCACATCTTGGAGGATAATACTCCATCTATAGATGATCCAAAGGAGAAGAAGGATGGGGAAACAAGAAAAGAAGAAGCTAGGTGGTTCCAAGAAGATCAATCAGTCCTTGGATTCCTCCAAAATTCATTGGACCCATCCATTCTTGAAGTTTATTCACATTGTGAAACCTCCAAGTCTCTTTGGGAGACTCTCAAGAGGGTGTATGGGGATGTTTCAAACCTCAGCCGTGTGTATGAGGTTAAGAAGACTCTCAATGATCTACACCAAGAGGATATGGAGTTCACAAAATTCCTAGGCCAACATGGTCCGAGCTTGACATGTTGAGAGCAAGTTCTATGGATCCAAAGGTGCTTAATGAAAGGAAGGAACAAGACAAGATATTTGGGCTCCTTCTCAACCTCAATCCAGCCTTTAAGGATGTGATTAAGTCCATCCTGAGATAGCCAAAACTCCCTGATTTCGAAGAGGTGTGCTCACGGATTCAAAAGGAGCAAGGCAACATTAGTTTGTTTGGTGGTAAAGGAGAACTAGTCATGGCCAACAAAAGCGTGTTTAAGCAAGAGGATAGGAAGAGTGTGATGTGTGAGTATTGTAAGAGGAATGGCCACATCAAGGACAAGTGCTGGATACTTCATCCTCACCTCAAGCCAAACTGGTTCAAGGATTCAAAGGCTAACATCTCTCAAAAGGTTGTGACTGAACCGGCAAGTTCATCCAACCAAGGAGGGGAGCTAGCTAAGAATTTATCCATGGAGTATGTTAAGAAGAGTGACTTGGAGGATCTCATCAAGGCCTATGCCTCAAAACTCTCCGGTATCACACTCTACTCCCATAAATTGCTTGATAAACCAGATCATAAGTTGGTAGTGGATTCAGGTGCTTCTCACCATATGATTAGCAATGGTAGGTTGTTAAAGAACATTGAACCATGTCTAGGACAAGTAACTATAGCTGATGGTAAGGGTATTCCAATTGAAGGAACCGGAAAATTAAGACTATTTCACAAAGAAAGTAATGCTTTCTTTGTACCTAAGTTTAAGTCAAATCTAGTTTCGGTTAAAAGGGCTACTAAAGACCTGAATTGCAATGTTACTTTTGGGCCTAACAATGTTTACTTTGAAGATATTAAGAGTGGTAAGATACTTGGAAGTGGTGGGACTCAAGATGAGCTCTATGTTCTTGAGGACACTCCTCCAAGCAATTCGGATTCCTTAGCTTTCAAATCCTGTGTTTTTGCTAATAAAGATGTCTTATGGCATGCTAGATTAGGACATCCTCATGCTCGTGCTTTAAGCTTAATAATGCCTAATGTTGCTTATGATCACTCAGTTTGTGAGGCTTGTATCCTTGGCAAACATTGTCATGTTGTTTTCCCTAAATCGTCTACTATTTATGAGCATTGCTTTGATTTAGTACATTCCGATGTTTGGACCTCACCTTGCATGTCTAGAGATAGGAATAAATACTTTGTGACCTTTATAGATGAAAAATCGAAATATACATGGGTTACATTACTTCCATCTAAAGATAGGGTTTATGAGGCATTTATAAACTTTCATAATTATGTTACTAATCAATTCAATGCCAAGATCAAAGTGTTAAGATCAGATAATGGAGGGGAATACACAAGTCAAAGATTCAAAGCTCACTTAAACAAACATGGAATACTACATCAAACTAGCTGCCCACACACACCACAACAAAATGGAGTTGCTGAAAGGAAGAACCGACACTTAATGGAAGTAGCAAGATCCATGATGTTTCATACCAATGTTCCTAAAAGTTTTTGGGGAGATGCAATCTTGGTTGCTTGCTACCTCATCAATCGGATTCCAACCAAAGTCTTGCAAGACATATCTCCATTTGAGGTACTCAATAAAACTAAACCCTCCATTGATCATTTACGTGTATTTGGGTGTGTATGCTTTGTGTATGTTCCAGGTGATCTAAGAAACAAGTTGGAGGCAAAGAGCATCAAGTGTATGTTCCTTGGATATTCGACAACACAAAAGTGTTATAAGTGTTATGATCCGAGCAACAACAAGACATACGTGTCTAGAGATGTCAAGTTCATAGAAGAACGAAGCTATTATGATCAGAAAGATTAGGAAGGATTGAAGGATCTCTCAAGGTCACCTTCTGATTTGGTTACAAGTTTGAGGTTTCTCTTGAATCATTTGGGAAATGATGTGCCAAAGGATTCAAGACAAGAAGAAGCAAGAACCCCAAGTAGTTCACAAGATACCCAAGAGAATGAACAAGGAGCGGTAACTCAAGAACCAACACCAATCCAAGAAGAAGCTATGGCCCAAAACCAAGAACAAGACGACTTGGAAGTGGGTATAGAGGAACCTATTCACCAAATGGAAGAGGAAACGGTTGTAGAGGAGGCTGAACCACCTGTTCAGCAAC
>JAENJI010001346.1:0-29266 GCA_018901935.1 Pugionium cornutum | reverse complement strand
CACAGTTTGGGATACATTGGATTACATGAAGGCTTTGTATTAGCTATTTCAGTCTCAAATGTTGACACAATATGTAAAATTGATGTAGCTTAACATTGGCGTTGGACTCATGTCATTCTGAGCTCTAAATCAAAAGTTAAAGAAGAGTTAGTGCGGACATGTGAAGTTGATGAGGTAGTTAAAATGATCATTGATGTTCCTTGAGTAAATCATATAAATGAAGCATAATGCATGGCATCACGCACTTTGGGAAACATTGGATAACATGGAGTCTTTGTCCTAGCTATTTTAGTCTTAAATGTTGTCACAATATGGAAAATTGAGCTAGCTTAACGTGAGCATTGGATTCATATCATTTTGAGCTCTAAATCAAAAGTAAAAGACGATTTGGTGCGGATTTGTCAAGTTTATCGGCCTGTTGAAAGGATCATTTTATACTGATCATTGGTGCTCCTTGAGTAAATGCTTTTAAATGAAGCATAATGCATGGCTTTGTGTGATCTTCTACCTAATTTGATAACATATTTTTAAACAAATTTTTTAAATCGAAAAGCATTAATAAAATGTTAGATTTCTTTTATTTATATCAAAATAAGTTATCAAAATACTAACTCTTTTGTAACACACATATAAATATGACAAGATTAAGTTATCAAAGTACTGTTACATGTTTTATTAGTTGTTCCATAAAAAAAATATTTTCTAGTACTTTTGAAATATTAATTTTAGTTTTTTAAAACATTTATAGATGCATCAATAATTATAAGCAAAACCGTTTACGAAAACAAAACTCCTTCTTACGTTCCAGCAATGAGTCCGATGGCTGAATTTCATAAATCGGATCATCTTCTAGCAAATGACCATAATGAACTCAGTCCTGCGGACAACATGATTGGTTATTGTCATGAATGTGCATATTATTGTATGAGACAGGGAAGATAGATGGCTGAATGTCGAACTTGGAAATGTTATTGTGGGAAAATCATAACAAAATAATTAAATTTTATTTTGACTTTC
This sequence comes from Pugionium cornutum, assembly GCA_018901935.1. NCBI lineage: Eukaryota > Viridiplantae > Streptophyta > Magnoliopsida > Brassicales > Brassicaceae > Pugionium > Pugionium cornutum. The sequence goes on along the minus strand of JAENJI010001346.1, from coordinate 28,249 downwards.
AATTTATTTATCTATTATATATGATTTATATTTCGAAATAATGCGATTATACCTGATGTATCATTCGATGAAAGATTGTAATAAAATTATTGAATATATATGTGTAAACTTATCTAACCAACACAATTATTTATTGATTAATTTTATTTTTTAAAATTACACGTTGACATATCTTCATTTTGATTTGTGCTATACCCAAAACTAAAGTAAAATGATGTATATAATTAAACGGATTGGTTTAAAAGTTAAGAATATGTCTAATTGTGCTAGACGTTTTATTGATTAAATTTTTTCAATCAGATCTATGAATAGTAAAAATGAAATTCAAAAGTGCAAAAATGTAACCACTTTTTATTATTAGAGGATTCTTTGTTCCGAAAATTCTTGGATCCATTTTTAACACGCAAATTTGGCAATAGTTCAGTTTTTATGTTTTGAGATTTTTAAATGAATTAATCCTTTAAAAAATAATCCAAATTTCTTATCAAAATCAACAAAAATACACTTTAATGGATTTTAAAGTATTATTTGGATCAAACACATTATTTTTTCAACTCTTTCATCTTAAGAGAGATTTTATATAGAAATTTTTTACTTCAAAATTAGTTGTTTTCAAAAGTGAGTAGTCAAAATTGAAAGGATGTACGAGTGGATTTGAATTTTTTTCTTCCCTTATTACAAATAATAAATGTACGCTTTTTTAAATACTATATCTCTAATTTTCTACCTTTTGCATATTTTTTTTTCACTCTACAATTAATCTTGTTAGTAATTGATATTGTACCCTCGTATAATATTTTAGGATGATGTAGCTATGAAAACTTAGAATTATCAAGGAAAAAAATAGATTTTGACAATCATCAATTTAGGTGCGCTTCAAACTTGAATTATTCATGCAGAATTGGTAAAAATCAAATGAATAACAATGATTTGTCATTGATAATATATATTAATTTGATTTTCTCACATAAAATTTTATTAGTTTTGACTACTATATACTATTTTTGTGTATATTCAAAAAAAATATAAAGTTCACAATTTATTTGAAGATATGTCATTGTGTTTAGCTAATGCATTTTTCTATTCTAAATGTTTCTTTAGCAGCCATCCGTAAAGCATTGAGAAATTAGTTGTACTAATATTTGATCAATTATATAATTCTCTTTTGATAAAATTATTTATTTTTTTAATAATAATGAAACTTGACTTTGGTTTTCATTTTACCTCATAAAACCTATTATAAGAGAAACGAATGACTAAAATATTTTAATGGGATGATGAATCTAGCAAATATGATATGTGTGACGATGTTTACTATTCACGACATACAATAACCCGGCTAACTAAACCAGGATTTGGAACCTAGAGGAGCAAGTTAGAAGGATTTTCAGGTGATACAGATGATGAACAAGAGGGCATTGGGGTTTATGAAAAAGCATGATGTTGATTATAAAGAGATATAGTATACAAGATTAAGATTTCGTCCACTTTGCAATGATGTTTAGACAAAGGAACTCTCATGGAATCAATACAATATGATATTTTTTACACAATGCAAAACAATTTCATATACTCAGATATACATTAGGAAATAAACATCAATATCAAAGTATGTTTATGAAATTTCTAATACAACTTCAATAAACTTTAAATTTACTAAAGTAGATTTGACAATGCTTTATTTCAAAATTTGATGATACATGATCAATATTTCCGTTATTAAAGTAAAGTTTATGATTTTACTTTTTCTTATATTAAGTATGATTCATCATATTTTCTAACTTATATATAAAAATACCATATTTTCAATATCAATATATATATATATATATTACCAACATTTTTAAAAATTTAAAATCAGAATTAATGGGTCATATAGTTTTAATAACTCAAACCGTTATCTTCTACCTAATTTGATAACATATTTTTTTAAAAATTCTTAAATCGAAAAGCATTAATTAAAATGTTAGTTTTCTTTTATTTATATCAAAATAAGTTTTCAAAATACTAACTCTTTTGTAACACACATATAAATATGACAAGATTAAGTTTAAAGGCTCACGAATCTAAAATTAAAAAGAAAAAATACAAAATTCTATATACAATTTTATCTAAAATAATTAAAGTAGTGTCACACAAATGAGGACATTTATTTCGTTTTTAACTCTTTTTATTCTTGTTTCATCATGTAAGGTTACATGTTTTATTAATTGTTCCATAAAAATATTTTCTAGTACTTTTGAAATATTAATTTTAGTTTTTAAAACATTTATAGGTGCATCAAATATTATAAGCAAAACCGTTTACGAAAAGAGAACTCCTTCTTATGTTCCAGCAAAGAATCTGATGGCTGAATTTCATAAATCCGATCATCTTCTAGCAAATGACCATAATGAACTCAGTCCTGCGGACAACATCATTGGTTATTGTCATGAATGTGCATATTATTGTATGAGACAGGGAAGATGGATGGCTGAATGTCGAACTTGGAAATGTTATTGTGGGAAAATCATAACAAAATAATTAAATTTTATTTTGACTTTCAATTTATTTATCTATTATATACGATTTATATTTCGAAATAATGCGATTATACCTGATGTATCATTCGATGAAAGATTATTATAAAATTATTGAATATGTATGTGTAAACTTATCTAACCATCACAATTATTTATTGATTAATTTTATTTTTTAAAATTACACGTTGACATATCTTCATTTTGATTTGTGCTATACCCAAAACTAAAGTAAAATGATGTATATAATTAAACGGATTGGTTTAAAAGTTAAGAATATGTCTAATTGTGCTAGATGTTTTATTGATTAAATTTTTTCAATCAGATCTATGAATAGTAAAAATAAAGAACAAAAGTGCAAAAATGTAACCACTTTTTATTATTAGAGGATTCTTTGTTCCGAAAATTCTTAGATCCATTTTTAACACGCAAATTTGGCAATAGTTCAGTTTTTATGTTTTGAGATTTTTAAATGAATTAATCCTTTAAAAAATAATCCAAATTTCTTATCAAAATCAACAAAAATACACTTTAATGGATTTTAAAGTATTATTTGGATCAAACACATTATTTTTTCAACTCTTTCATCTTAAGAGAGATTTTATATAGAAATTTTTTTTACTTCAAAATTAGTTGTTTTCAAAAGTGAGTAGTCAAAATTGAAAGGATGTACGAGTGGATTTGAATTTTTTTCTTCCCTTATTACAAATAATAAATGTACGCTTTTTTAAATACTATATCTCTAATTTTCTACCTTTTGCATATTTTTTTTTCACTCTACAATTAATCTTGTTAGTAATTGATATTGTACCCTCGTATAATATTTTAGGATGATGTAGCTATGAAAACTTAGAATTATCAAGGAAACAAATAGATTTTGACAATCATCAATTTAGGTGCGCTTCAAACTTGAATTATTCATGCAGAATTTGTAAAAATCAAATGAATTACAATGATTTGTCATTGATAATATATATTAATTTGATTTTCTCACATTAAAGTTTATTAGTTTTGACTACTATATACTATTTTTGTGTATATTCAAAAAAAAATATAAAGTTCACAATTTATTTGAAGATATGTCATTGTGTGTTGCTAATGCATTTTTCTATTCTAAATGTTTCTTTAGCAGCCATCCGGAAAGCATTGAGAAATTAGTTGTACTAATATTTGATCAATTATATAATTCTCTTTTGATAAAATTATTTATTTTTTATTAATAATGAATCTTGACTTTGGTTTTCATTTTACCTCATAAAACCTATTATAAGAGAAACGAATGACAAAAATATTTTCAATGGGATGATGAATCTAGCAAATATGATATGTGTGACGATGTTTACTATTCACGATATACAATAACCCGGATAACTAAACCAGGATTTGGAACCTAGAGGAGCAAGTTAGAAGGATTTTCAGGTGATACAGATGATGAACAAGAGGGCATTGGGGTTTATGAAAAAGCATGATGTTGATTATAAAGAGATATAGTATACAAGATTAAGATTTCGTCCACTTTGCAATGATGTTTAGACAAAGGAACTCTCATGGAATCAATACAATATGATATTTTTTACACAATGCAAAACAATTTCATATACTCAGATATACATTAGGAAATAAACATCAGTATCAAAGTATGTTTATGAAATTTCTAATACAACTTCAATACACTTTAAATTTACTAAAGTAGATTTGACAATGCTTTATTTCAAAATTTGATGATATATGATCAATATTTCCGTTATTAAAGTAAAGTTTATGATTTTACTTTTTCTTATATTAAGTATGATTCATCATATTTTCTAACTTATATATAAAAATACCATATTTTCAATATCAATATATATATATATATTAACAACATTTTTAAAAATTTAAAATCAGAATTAATGGGTCATATAGTTTTAATAACTCAAACCGTTATCTTCTACCTAATTTGATAACATATTTTTAAAAAAATTCTTAAATCGAAAAGCATTAATTAAAATGTTAGTTTTCTTTTATTTATATCAAAATAAGTTTTCAAAATACTAACTCTTTTGTTACACACATATAAATATGACAAGATTAAGTTTAAAGGCTCACGAATCTAAAATTAAAAAGAAAAAATACAAAATTCTATATACAATTTTATCTAAAATAATTAAAGTAGTGTCACACAAATGAGGACATTTATTTCGTTTTTAACTCTTTTTATTCTTGTTTCATCATGTAAGGTTACATGTTTTATTAATTGTTCCATAAAAATATTTTCTAGTACTTTTGAAATATTAATTTTAGTTTTTTAAAACATTTATAGGTGCATCAAATATTATAAGCAAAACCGTTTACGAAAAGAGAACTCCTTCTTACGTTCCAACAAAGAATCTGATGGCTGAAATTCATAAATCCGATCATCTTCTAGCAAATGACCATAATGAACTCAGTCCTGCGGACAACATCATTGGTTATTGTCATGAATGTGCATATTATTGTATGAGACAGGAAAGATGGATGGCTGAATGTCGAACTTGGAAATGTTATTGTGGGAAAATCATAACAAAATAATTAAATTTTATTTTGACTTTCAATTTATTTATCTATTATATACGATTTATATTTCGAAATAATGCGATTATACCTGATGTATCATTCGATGAAAGATTATTATAAAATTATTGAATATGTATGTGTAAACTTATCTAACCATCACAATTATTTATTGATTAATTTTATTTTTTAAAATTACACGTTGACATATCTTCATTTTGATTTGTGCTATACCCAAAACTAAAGTAAAATGATGTATATAATTAAACGGATTGGTTTAAAAGTTAAGAATATGTCTAATTGTGCTAGATGTTTTATTGATTAAATTTTTTCAATCAATCTATAAATAGTAAAAATGAAGAACAAAAGTGCAAAAATGTAACCACTTTTTATTATTAGAGGATTCTTTGTTCCAAAAATTCTTGGATCCATTTTTAACACGCAAATTTGGCAATAGTTCAGTTTTTATGTTTTGAGATTTTTAAATGAATTAATCCTTTAAAAAATAATCCAAATTTCTTATCAAAATCAACAAAAATACAATTTAATAAATTTTAAAGTATTATTTGGATCAAACACATTATTTTTTCAACTCTTTCATCTTAAGAGAGATTTTATATAGAAATTTTTTTTACTTCAAAATTAGTTGTTTTCAAAAGTGAGTAGTCAAAATTGAAAGGATGTACGAGTGGATTTGAATTTTTTTCTTCCCTTATTACAAATAATAAATATACGCTTCTTTAAATACTATATCTCTAATTTTCTACCTTTTGCATATTTTTTTATTTCACTTTACAATTAATCTTGTTAGTAATTGATATTGTACGCTCGTATAATATTTTAGGATGATGTAGCTATGAAAACTTAGAATTATCAAGGAAACAAATAGATTTTGACAATCATCAATTTAGGTGCGCTTCAAACTTGAATTATTCATGCAGAATTGGTAAAAATCAAATGAATAACAATGATTTGCCATTGATAATATATATTAATTTGATTTTCTCACATTAAAGTTTATTAGTTTTGACTACTATATACTATTTTTGTGTATATTCAAAAAAAATATAAAGTTCACAATTTATTTGAAGATATGTCATTGTGTTTAGCTAATGCATTTTTCTATTCTAAATGTTTCTTTAGCAGCCATCCCGAAAGCATTGAGAAATTAGTTGTACTAATATTTGATCAATTATATAATTCTCTTTTGATAAAATTATTTATTTTTTATTAATAATGAAACTTGACTTTGGTTTTCATTTTACCTCATAAAACCTATTATAAGAGAAACGAATGACTAAAATATTTTCAATGGGATGATGAATCTAGCAAATATGATATGTGTGACGATGTTTACTATTCACGACATACAATAACCCGGATAACTAAACCAGGATTTGGAACCTAGAGGAGCAAGTTAGAAGGATTTTCAGGTGATACAGATGATGAACAAGAGGGCATTGGGGTTTATGAAAAAGCATGATGTTGATTATAAAGAGATATAGTATACAAGATTAAGATTTCGTCCACTTTGCAATGATGTTTAGATAAAGGAACTCTCATGGAATCAATACAATATGATATTTTTTACACAATGCAAAAAAATTTCATATACTCAGATATACATTAGGAAATAAACATCAATATCAAAGTATGTTTATGAAATTTCTAATACAACTTCAATACACTTTAAATTTACTAAAGTAGATTTGACAATGCTTTATTTCAAAATTTGATGATATATGATCAATATTTCCGTTATTAAAGTAAAGTTTATGATTTTACTTTTTCTTATATTAAGTATGATTCATCATATTTTCTAACTTATATATAAAAATACCATATTTTCAATATCAATATATATATATATATATATATATATATATATATATATATATATATTAACAACATTTTTAAAAATTTAAAATCAGAATTAATGGGTCATATAGTTTTAGTAACTCAAACCGTTATCTTCTACCTAATTTGATAACATATTTTTAAAAAAATTCTTAAATCGAAAAGCATTAATTAAAATGTTAGTTTTCTTTTATTTATATCAAAATAAGTTTTCAAAATACTAACTCTTTTGTAACACACATATAAATATGACAAGATTAAGTTTAAAGGCTCACGAATCTAAAATTAAAAAGAAAAAATACAAAATTCTATATACAATTTTATCTAAAATAATTAAAGTAGTGTCACACAAATGAGGACATTTATTTCGTTTTTAACTCTTTTTATTCTTGTTTCATCATGTAAAGTTACATGTTTTATTAATTGTTCCATAAAAATATTTTCTAGTACTTTTGAAATATTAATTTTAGTTTTTAAAACATTTATAGGTGCATCAAATATTATAAGCAAAACCGTTTACGAAAAGAGAACTCCTTCTTACGTTCCAGCAAAGAATCTGATGGCTGAATTTCATAAATCCGATCATCTTCTAGCAAATGACCATAATGAACTCAGTCCTGCGGACAACATCATTGGTTATTGTCATGAATGTGCATATTATTGTATGAGACAGGGAAGATGGATGGCTGAATGTCGAACTTGGAAATGTTATTGTGGGAAAATCATAACAAAATAATTAAATTTTATTTTCACTTTCAATTTATTTATCTATTATATACGATTTATATTTCGAAATAATGTGATTATACCTGATGTATCATTCGATGAAAGATTATTATAAAATTATTGAATATATATGTGTAAACTTATCTAACCAACACAATTATTTATTGATTAATTTTATTTTTTAAAATTACACGTTGACATATCTTCATTTTGATTTGTGTTATACCCAAAACTAAAGTAAAATCATGTATATAATTAAATGGATTGGTTTAAAAGTTAAGGATATGTCTAATTGTGCTAGGTGTTTTATTGATTAAATTTTTTCAATCAGATCTATGAATAGTAAAAATGAAGAACAAAAGTGCAAAAATGTAACCACTTTTTATTATTAGAGGATTCTTTGTTCCGAAAATTCTTGGATCCATTTTTAACACGCAAATTTGGCAATAGTTCAGTTTTTATGTTTTGAGATTTTTAAATGAATTAATCCTTTGAAAAATAATCCAAATTTCTTATCAAAATCAACAAAAATACACTTTAATGGATTTTAAAGTATTATTTGGATCAAACACATTATTTTTTCAACTCTTTCATCTTAAGAGAGATTTTATATAGAAATTTTTTACTTCAAAATTAGTTGTTTTCAAAAGTGAGTAGTCAAAATTGAAAGGATGTACGAGTGGATTTGAATTTTTTTCTTCCCTTATTACAAATAATAAATGTACGCTTTTTTAAATACTATATCTCTAATTTTCTACCTTTTGCATATTTTTTTTTCACTCTACAATTAATCTTGTTAGTAATTGATATTGTACCCTCGTATAATATTTTAGGATGATGTAGCTATGAAAACTTAGAATTATCAAGGAAACAAATAGATTATGACAATCATCAATTTAGGTGTGCTTCAAACTTGAATTATTCATGCAGAATTGGTAAAAATCAAATGAATAACAATGATTTGTCATTGATAATATATATTAATTTGATTTTCTCACATTAAAGTTTATTAGTTTTGACTACTATATACTATTTTTGTGTCTATTCAAAAAAAAATACAAAGTTCACAATTTATTTGAAGATATGCCATTGTGTTTAGCTAATGCATTTTTCTATTCTAAATGTTTCTTTAGCAGCCATCCGGAAAGCATTGAGAAATTAGTTGTACTAATATTTGATCAATTATATAATTCTCTTTTGATAAAATTATTTATTTTTTAATAATAATGAAACTTGACTTTGGTTTTCATTTTACCTCATAAAACCTATTATAAGAGAAACGAATGACTAAAATATTTTCAATGGGATGATGAATCAAGCAAATATGATATGTGTGACGATGTTTACTATTCACGACATACAATAACCCGGATAACTAAACCAGGATTTGGAACCTAGAGGAGCAAGTTAGAAGGATTTTCAGGTGATACAGATGATGAACAAGAGGGCATTGGGGTTTATGAAAAAGCATGATGTTGATTATAAATAGATATAGTATACAAGATTAAGATTTCTTCCACTTTGCAATGATGTTTAGACAAAGGAACTCTCATGGAATCAATACAATATGATATTTTTTACACAATGCAAAACAATTTCATATACTCGGATATACATTAGGAAATAAACATCAATATCAAAGTATGTTTATGAAATTTCTAATACAACTTCAATACACTTTAAATTTACTAAAGTAGATTTGACAATGCTTTATTTCAAAATTTGATGATATATGATCAATATTTCCATTATTAAAGTACAGTTTATGATTTTACTTTTTCTTATATTAAGTATGATTCATCATATTTTCTAACTTATATATAAAAATACCATATTTTCAATATCAATATATATATATATATATTAACAACATTTTTAAAAATTTAAAATCAGAATTAATGGGTCATATAGTTTTAATAACTCAAACCGTTATCTTCTACCTAATTTGATAACATATTTTAAAAAAAATTCTTAAATCGAAAAGCATTAATTAAAATGTTAGTTTTCTTTTATTTATATCAAAATAAGTTTTCAAAATACTAACTCTTTTGTAGCACACATATAAATATGACAAGATTAAGTTTAAAGGCTCACGAATCTAAAATTAAAAAGAAAAAATACAAAATTCTATATACAATTTTATCTAAAATAATTAAAGTATTGTCACACAAATGAGGACATTTATTTCGTTTTTAACTCTTTTTATTCTTGTTTCATCATGTAAGGTTACATGTTTTATTAATTGTTCCATAAAAATATTTTCTAGTACTTTTGAAATATTAATTTTAGTTTTTTAAAACATTTATAGGTGCATCAAATATTATAAGCAAAACCGTTTACGAAAAGAGAACTCCTTCTTACGTTCTAGCAAAGAATCTGATGGCTGAATTTCATAAATCCGATCATCTTCTAGCAAATGACCATAATGAACTGAGTCCTACGGACAACATCATTGGTTATTGTCATGAATGTGCATATTATTGTATGAGACATGGAAGATGGATGGCTGAATGTCGAACTTGGAAATGTTATTGTGGGAAAATCATAAAAAAATAATTAAATTTTATTTTGACTTTCAATTTATTTATCTATTATATACGATTTATATTTCGAAATAATGTGATTATACCTGATGTATCATTCGATGAAAGATTATTATAAAATTATTGAATATATATGTGTAAACTTATCTAACCAACACAATTATTTATTGATTAATTTTATTTTTTAAAATTACACATTGACATATCTTCATTTTGATTTGTGTTATACCCAAAACTAAAGTAAAATGATTTATATAATTAAACGGATTGGTTTAAAAGTTAAGAATATGTCTAATTGTGCTAGATGTTTTATTGATTAAATTTTTTCAATCAGATCTATGAATAGTAAAAATGAAGAACAAAAGTGCAAAAATGTAACCACTTTTTATTATTAGAGGATTCTTTGTTCCGAAAATTCTTGGATCCATTTTTAACAAGCAAATTTGGCAATAGTTCAGTTTTTATGTTTTGAGATTTTTAAATGAATTAATCCTTTAAAAAATAATCCAAATTTCTTATCAAAATCAACAAAAATACACTTTAATGGATTTTAAAGTATTATTTGGATCAAACACATTATTTTTTCAACTCTTTCAACTTAAGAGAGATTTTATATAGAAATTTTTTTTACTTCAAAATTAGTTGTTTTCAAAAGTGAGTAGTCAAAATTGAAAGGATGTACGAGTGGATTTGAATTTTTTTCTTCCCTTATTACAAATAATAAATATACGCTTTTTTAAATACTATATCTCTAATTTTCTACCTTTTGCATATTTTTTTTTCACTCTACAATTAATCTTGTTAGTAATTGATATTGTACCCTCGTATAATATTTTAGGATGATGTAGCTATGAAAACTTAGAATTTTCAAGGAAACAAATAGATTTTGACAATCATCAATTTAGGTGCGCTTCAAACTTGAATTATTCATGCAGAATTGGTAAAAATCAAATGAATAACAATGATTTGTCATTGATAATATATATTAATTTGATTTTCTCACATAAAAGTTTATTAGTTTTGACTACTATATACTATTTTTGTGTATATTCAAAAAAAATATAAAGTTCACAATTTATTTGAAGATATGTCATTGTGTTTAGCTAATGCATTTTTCTATTCTAAATGTTTCTTTAGCAGCCATCCGGAAAGCATTGAGAAATTAGTTGTACTAATATTTGATCAATTATATAATTCTTTTTTGATAAAATTATTTATTTTTTATTAATGATGAAACTTGACTTTGGTTTTAATTTTACCTCATAAAACCTATTTTGAAAATTATAAGAGAAACGAATGACTAGAATATTTTCAATGGGATGATGAATCTAGCAAATATGCTATGTGTGACGATGTTTACTATTCACGACATACAATAACCCGGATAACTAAACCAGGATTTGGAACCTAGAGGAGCAAGTTAGAAGGATTTTCAGGTGATACAGATGATGAACAAGAGGGCATTGAGGTTTATGAAAAAGCATGATGTTGATTATAAAGAGATATAGTATACAAGATTAAGATTTCGTCCACTTTGCAATGATGTTTAGACATAGGAACTCTCATGGAATCAATACGATATGATATTTTTTACACAATGCAAAAAAATTTCATATACTCATATATACATTAGGAAATAAAAATCAATATCAAAGTATGTTTATGAAATTTCTAATACAACTTCAATACACTTTAAATTTACTAAAGTATATTTGACAATGCTTTAGTTCAAAATTTGATGATATATGACCAATATATGACATCATGCACATTGAATAGATTGGATTAGTTGGAGGCTTTTTCTAGCTCTTTCAGTCTTAAATTTTGTAACAATATAGAAAATTGGCGTAGCGTAACGTGGGCATTGGATTCGTGAAATTCAGAACTCTAAATCAAAAGTTACGGACGATTGAGGGCGGACATGTCAAGTTGATTAGCAAGTTAAAATGATCATTCTAAACTGATCATTTGGTCTCCTTGAGTAAAGGCTTATAAATGAAGTATAATGAATGGCATCACATTATTTGGGATACATTGGATTACTTGGAGGCTTTGGATTATCGGCCTCTTAAAATTATCGTTGTAAACTGATCATTGGTTCTCCTTGAGTAAAAGCTTATAAAGGAAGCATAATGTATGGTATCATGCAGTTTGGCATACATTGGTTTACTTCGAGGCTTTGTTGTAGCCATTTCAGTCTCAAATGTTGTCATAATACAAAAATAATGGAGCTCGCTTAACGTGGGAGTTGGATTCGTGAAATTCTGAACTCTAAATCAAAAGTTATGGACGACTTAGTGCGTACATGTCAAGTTGAACGGCTACTTAAAATGATCATTTTATGCTTATCCTTGGTCCTCCTTGAGTAAAGGCTGATAAATGAAGCATTATGCATGGTATCACATAGTTTGGGATACATTGGATTACTTGGAGGCTTTGTAGTAGGTCTTTCAGTTTCAAATGTTGTCACAATAGGAAAAATTGGGCTTGCTTAACGTGGAAATTGGACTCATGTCAGTTTGAGCTCAAAATCAAAAGATAAAGACGATTTAGTGCAAACATGACAACTTGATAGGCTAATTGAAATAATCATTCTAAACTGATCATTGTGCTCCTTGAGTAAAGACGTATAAATGAAGCATAATGCATGGCATCACACAGTTTTGGATACATTGGATGAATTGGAGGCTTTGTCGTAGCTTTTTCAGTCTCAAATGTTGTCACAATATAAAAAATGGTGCTTGCTTAACGTGGGAGTTGGATTCGTGACATTCTGAACTCTAAATCAAAAGTTACGGATGATTTAGTGCGGACATGTCAAGGGATCGGTCAGTTAAAATGATCATTCTAAACTGATCATTGGTGCTCCTTGAGTAAAGGCTTATAAATGAAGCATAATGCATGGCATCACGTAGTTCGGAATACATTGGTGTACTTGGAGGCTTTGTAGCAGCTCTTTCAGTCTTAAAAGTTGTCACAATATGGAAAATTGAGCTACTTTAACATGGAAGTTGGACTCATATCATTTTCAGATCTAAATAAAATGATAAAGACAATAAAGTGTGAACATATCAAATTGATTAGGTAGTTAAAATGATCATTATAAACTGATCATTGGTGCTATTGAGTAAAAGCTTATAAATGAAGCATAATTCATAGCATTACGCAGTTACGGATATATTGGATTTTCTTGTGTATTTTTCATAGTTTTTTTGTCTTAAATTTTGTCGAAATATAGAAAATTGAGCTACCTTAACGTGAGCGTTGGATTCGTGCCACTTTGAACTTCAAATAAAAAGTTACAGACGATTTACTGCGGACATATCAATTTGATCAGCTAGTTATAATGATCATTCTTAGCTGATCATTGGTGCTCCTTGAATAGAAGCTTATAAATCAAACAGAATGCATCGCATCACGTAGTTTTGGATACATTGGATTACTTGGAGGCTTTGTAGTACCTCTTTCAGTCTCAACTTTTGTCACAATATGAAAAATCGAGCTTGATTAACATGGACGTTGGACTCATGTCATTTTGAGCTCAAATAAAAAAATAAAGACGATTAAGTGCGGACATGTCAAGTTGATCAGCTAGATAAAATGATAATTCTAAAATGATCATTGGTGCTCCTTGAGTAAAAGCTTATAAATGAAACACAAGGCATACATGGCATTACGCAGTTTGCGATCAGTTGGATTACTTGAGGCTTTGTCGTAGTTATTTTGGTGTTAAATGTTTTCCACAATATTGAAAATTGAGCTACCCTAACTTGGGTGTTGGATTTGTGTCATTCTGAACTCTAAATCAAAGGTTATGAGCGATTTAGTGTGGAAATGTCAGGTTGATAGACAAGTTCAAAATTATCATTCTAAATTGATCATTGGTGCTACTTGAGTAAAGGCTTCTAAATGAAGCATAATGCATGTCATCAGGCAGTTCAGGAAACATTGGATCACTTGGAGGCTTTGTCGTAGATCTTACAGTCTCAAATGTTGTCACAATATAGAAAATTGAGCTAGCTTATCGTGGACGTTGGACTCATATCATTCTGATCTCTAAATGAAAAGCGATTTAGTGTGCACATGTCAAGTTGATTGGCAAGTTAAAATGATCATTCTAAACTAATCATTGATGGTCTTTGAGTAAAGGCTTATAAATGCAGCATAATGCATGACATCACGTATTTTGGGATAGATTGGATTTCTTGGATGCTTTGTTGTAACTCTTTTAGCCTAAAATATTGTCAGCATAGATAAATTTGAGCTACCTTAACGTGAGCGTTTGAGTATTGTAATTTTGAACTCTATATCAAAAGTTACGGACGATTTAGTGCGAACATGACAAGTTGATGGCCCTGTTAAAATGATCATTCTAAATTGATCATTGGTGCTCCTTGAGTAAAGGCTTATAAATGTAGCGTAATGCATGGCATCACGCAGTTTGGGAAACATTGGTTTAATTGGAGGCTTTGTAGTAGGTCTTTTTGTCTTAAATGTTTTCACAATATAGAAAACTGAGCTAGCTTCGCATGGGCGTTGGGCTCATCTGATTTTGAGCTCTAAATCAAAAGTTAAAGACGATTTACTACAGGTATCTCATGTAGATCAGCTCGTTAAAATGACCATTCTAAACTGATCAATGGTGCTCCTTGTCCAAAGGCATATAAATGAAGCATAATGCATGACATCACGCATTTTGGGATAGATTGGATTTCGTGTAGGCTTTGTCGTAGCCATTTTGGTCTTAAATTTTGTCCCAATATAGAAAATTGATATAGGTTAATGTTGGCATTGGTTTCGTGTCATTTTGAACTCTAAATCAAAAGTTACGGACGATTTAGTGCGGACATGTCAAGGGATCGGTCAGTTAAAATGATCATTCTAAACTGATCATTGGTGCCCCTTGAGTAAAGGATTATAAATGAAGCATAATGCATGGCATCACACAGTTCGGGATACATTGGTGTACTTGGAGGCTTTGTGATACAAGCCTCGATTCAAGGCTTGGATGCTCGTGGGCTGTTTGTAGAAGATTAGGTGAGAAACTCAACCTTAGGCTTCTGGATGGGGGTTTTCTGGTTGGTAAAAGATGGAAGGGTGAAGTGAACCACACGAGGGGTGATGAACCTCGTGATAAATCACAAACTTAGAGCTAGGAGGGCTGGTCTCAACTAGGTTCTAAGCGCACAAGATTCTTAGAGAGAAAACTTGTTGGAAAAAGTTCTACTTTATTAATATCAAAAAGGTTGTCGAACTACAATGCTGGAAGGAGCCTTATTAATATGCTCGACAGCTTGACCTTCTAGGGTCGACACAAATAAAGAAAAAGGAAAGTTTACAAAAGTGCACAAAAGGAAAAGATACAAAAGTGCATAACCGAAAAAGGACCTATTCATAAAATGTTCTTGACTCAAAAATGTAAAGCAACTAGATCCTACCCTGCAAAACAGAAAGAGGCATATATTTGAATGTAAACTTACCTTAACTCACCTCACGGCCAAGAAATGGAAGGTGGCCGTCCTTGTGGCATGCACGCGCCTTGCTCCTAGTCTTCGACTTGGAGTAGGGTTACTAATCTCTGGGCCTTGACCTCTCTTGCTACTAAAGCCCAAGTCTCTGATGTCCCTTGTGTTGTTGAGAAGCTATTGGACTCTTCCTTGTATTTTTGGCCCATTGTCCTTAGTCGATCTTCTTCTAGAAGCTTGTCGACCCATAAGCTGAATTTGTGGAAGAGCGCCCTTGATCTGCTTCTTGTCATTGCTCCTTGAGGTACCACTGGTGTTGAGACTTCCTCTAAGTGCATGTCCTGGAGCTGGTAGCTCATTTGGTCCGAATCCTCTTGTGTAGAAGTGGAAGTGCGCGTGTACTCGGCTGGATGGCCTGTACCGGCTGGATTGTGCGCGGTACTGGCCGGAATGACTTCAGGACCGGCCAAGTTGATCCCGAAGTCGGCGGTGTCATCAGGGGGACCGGCGGTGTCATTCACGTCCACACCAAGTGTGCCGGAAGCTTGGGCCTCTCCGCCGGCGATGTTTACCGGTCTGGTCCTATAGGTCGAGGGTCCGGCTGTACTGTCTGGTCCGGCAGGCGCGCCAGATGGTCCTGCTGTCTCGGGCAAGCTTCCTGGTCGGCCAGTCTGGTCTCCTGGCTGGATGTATGACCTGATGTCCTCATCATTCCCTCCCTCTTCAGTAGGTTTTGTCCTCAAAACTGGTTCATCTGCATGGAAAGGGGCCAAGTCAGTAACATTAAACGTATTGGACACATTAAACTCACCTGGTAGCTCGATCCGGTAGGCGTTGTTGTTGATCCTCTCGAGAACTTTGAATGGTCCATCTCCTCTTGGTGCTAACTTGGAACTCCTTAGGGTTGGGAACCTCTCCTGCCATAGGTGTAGCCACACCCAATCGCCTGGTTGAAAGATCACCTCTTTTCTTCCTTTGTTGGCATGAGTCACGTACTTTCCGGTCCTCTTCTCCAAGTTTTCTGCTACCTTCTGGTGTAACCTCCTTATGAACTCTGCTTTGGATGCTCCGTTGAGGTTGGTCATCTCAGCTGATGGCAGTGGTGTTTGCTCCAATGGGGTGAGAGGGTTGAAACCGTATACCACTTCAAATGGTGTCTTCTTGGTTGCTGAGTGCACGGCTCGGTTGTAGGCAAACTCAATGAATGGCAGGCACTCCACCCAAGTCTTTAGGTTCTTCCCTAGTGTAGTTCTGAGAAGACTTGATAGTGTCCTCTTGACAACTTCAGTTTGGCCATCGGTTTGAGGATGGCAAGTGGTTGAGAAGAGTAGCTTCGTGCCTAGCTTTCTCCAAAGGGTCCTCCAGAAATGGCTGAGGAACTTGGTGTCCCTGTCTGATACGATGGTCCTTGGCACTCCATGAAGCCGCACTATCTCCCTGAAGAACAGCTCAGCTGTATGTGTGGCATCATTGACATTCGCAGATCGGATGAAGTGTGCCATCTTGGAGAATCTGTCCACCACTACAAAGATTGCATCTTTGTGGTTGATCTTGGGCATACCTAGAACAAAGTCCATCGAGATGTCCACCCATGGATGTGTGGGTATGGGCAGTGGGAGATACAACCCGTGAGGTTGCACTCGGGACTTTGCCTTCTTGCAAGTGGTGCATCTTGCACAATGTGCTTCTACTGTCCTCTTGATGTGTGGCCAGTAGAAGTGCTCCTTGACCACTGCTAGAGTCTTGTCGACACCAAAGTGGCCCATGAGTCCTCCTCCATGAGCTTCTCGGATGATAAGCTCCCTTAGTGATCCTTGTGGTATGCACAGCCTCCTTTCTCGGAACAAGAATCCCTCATGGATGTAGAATTTTCCATGACTCCCTGTGCTACACTCCTTGTAGCTCTCAGCAAGGTCAGGATCATCCTGGTATAGATCCTTGATGTGCTCGAATCCTAGGACCTTTGCCTCCATGGTTGATATCAAGGCAAACCTCCTTGATAGTGCATCGGCTACCACATTATCTTTGCCCTTCTTGTACTTGATGATGTACGGGAAGGTCTCTATGAACTCCATCCACCTGGCATGTCTCCTCTTGAGATTGGTTTGCCCTCTGAGGTGTTTGAGAGTCTCGTGATCAGTGTGGATCACAAACTCCTTGGACAGCAAGTAATGCTGCCAAGTTTCCAGTGCTCGGACAAGGGCATTAAGCTCCTTGTCATAAGTGGGGTAGTTCAGTGAGGCACCACCTAGCTTCTCACTGAAGTATGCCACTGGTCTCCCTCCTTGGGTTAGCACTGCTCCTATGCCTATTCCAAAGGCATCACACTCCACTTCAAATGTCTTGTTGAAGTCGGGCAGGACTAGCACTGGTGCATGTGTAAGGCTTTCCTTCAAGGCCTGGAATGCCTTCTCCTGAGCTTCTCCCCAGCTGAATCCCACATTCTTCTTCACTACTGCCGTCAGTGGTGAGGCAATACTGCTGAAGTTGGGCACGAATCTCCTATAGAAGCTGGCCAGTCCGTGGAAGCTCCTCACTTGGCTGATGTTTCCTGGTGTTGGCCATTCTTGTATGGCTCGAATCTTCTCTTCATCAACCTGTAGGCCCTGTGAACTTACAACAAAACCTAAAAAGACAAGCTTATTAGTACAAAAGGTGCACTTCTTGAGATTGGCATAAAGCTCTTCTTGTCGAAGGGTTTTAAGTACCATCTCAATATGTGTGAGGTGTTCCCGTAGGCACTTACTATAAACTAGTATATCATCAAAGTAAACTACCACAAACTTACTGATGTACACCCTAAGAACTTGGTTCATAAGGCGCATGAAGGTGCTTGGGGCATTAGTCAAGCCGAATGGCATGACTGTCCACTCGTAGAGCCCTTGCCTTGTCTTAAAAGCGGTCTTCCACTCATCACCTTCCTTCATTCTTACCTGGTGGTATCCACTTTTGAGGTCTATCTTGGAGAAGACCGTGGCTCCACTCAGCTCATCTAGCATGTCATCCAGTCGTGGTATTGGATGCCTGTACTTGACTGTGATGTTGTTGATTGCTGGGCAGTCCACGCACATGCGCCAAGTCCCATCCTTCTTGGGCACTAGTAGCACTGGTACAGCACATGGACTGAGGCTCTCTCGAACATATCCTTTCTCCAGGAGTTCCTTGACTTGCTTCTCAAGCTCCTTGGACTCCTCTGGACTCATCCGGTAGGCTGGCCGGTTGGGCAGGGCTGCTCGGGGCACTAGATCAATCTGGTGTTCTATGCCACGTAAAGGAGGCAAGCCTGCTGGTATCTCCTCTGGAAATACATCCTGGAATTTGTTGAGGAGAGTTGCTACTTCAGGAGGTAGCTCTACCTGTCCCTGTTCTACACTCAAAACTTCTTTGAAGACCATTAGTAACATTAAATCCTTCAAGGCTAAAGCTCTCCGGACATGGCTTGGTTGAATAAGAAAATTAGACTTGATAAGTTTCTTTTCCTTACTCATTTGGAGTTGTAGCTCATGTACTTGAGCAGGTGTAAGAGGAGCTAGGCTGACCTTTCTCTTGTCATGCACGAAGGTGTAGAGATTGGTTCGGCCATCATGCCTGGTCTCTTTGTCAATCTGCCATGGTCTTCCTAGTAGAAGATGGCCAGCTTGCATGGGCACCACGTCGCACACGACTTGATCCTGGTACTTGCCCACACTGAATGGTACAATGACTTGTTCATGGATCTTTAGCTCCACTTTGTCATCGAGCCATCTCAGTCTATATGGTTGAGGATGCCTTGTCTTCTCTAGACCTAGCTTATCAACCATATATGCACTAGCAACATTAGTGCAAGAACCACCATCTATGATGAGGTTACATACCTTGCCCTTGATGGTGCAACGGCTGTGGAAGATGTTCTCCCTTTGGATGGTCTCTGAAGGATCCACCATTGCACTGAGGATACGTCTAGTGACCAGTACTTCCCCCACATCAGGGTACTCAATGTCACCATACTCTACTTCTGGTTCATAGTCCTCTTCATCTTGGGACTCATACTCTCCTGCCTCCGTAATCAGCATGACTCGGTTGTTTGGGCACTCCCTTGAGATGTGTCCACGTCCCCTGCACTTGAAACAAGTTATGTCACGTGATCTTTGAGGGTTAGAAGACTTACCAGGCTCTCTCTGGTCACAGGTGGGTTCAGGAGGCTTGCTCTTGAACCTTGACTCGATCTCTATGCTTTTGCCTTTGTCTACAGGCTTGGGCATGTTGCTTGGTGCCCAAGGTGTCTTAGGCGTGCTGCGGATGTCTTGGCTCTTACGTTTGATGTGCTGCTCAGCTTGCACAGATAGGTGGAACAAGTCTTTGAAGTCATTGTACATTTGCCTTTCCACCTTGTGGCTGATCCTTTCTTGGAGTCCATCCAAGAATTGTGCCATCAATGCTTCTTCATCATTAATGCATGACTCAAATCCCTATAAAAGTAAGGTGGAACAAACCTTTGTCGCATGAGGTCTTTCATGTCGACCCATGAGTCTACGGGTCTCATTCTCTTCCTCCTTCTGTCAGATACCTCACGATCCCACCAGATGAGGGCATTGTCCGTGAGTTGTACTACTGCCATTGAGACTCTCCTAGGTCCTGGTTGGTTGTAGTGATCAAAGATATGATCCATTCTCCTCTCCCAATCTACGTAAGCCTCGGGGTCTACTTTTCATGCAAAACTTGGAGGAGTTAGTTTAACATCATGATGAATTACCCGGTTGTAGGTGCGTTCATCTCCATCCTCATGATGTCTAGTAGGCATTCTTGGTCTCTGGTGAAGACCATATGGCTCAAAGCCATCATCTTCTGCTTCTGGTTGCCGTGGAGGTCCTCTCGGCCTATGGCTCAAAGACCATATGGCTCAAAGAAAGAAGACAATTAGGGTGCTCCTAAATTATTAGGAGGGTTTTCTTTTTATATGGGGTTGAAAAAAATGCAAAAAGGAAAAATCTTAAGGAAAGGAAATTCGACTACAAGAAAAAGGAAACTCCCTAGACAACTTGTGCTAGCTGTCCAATTCGAAATATCTTGGGTATTTTCCTATTCTCTTTTCTTTCCTTTTTCTTTTCTTTTCTTTTTCTTTTTAATTTAACTTAAAATTAATGGAAATATGAATTAAACAAAAAGGAAAACGTGAAAGACAATGCAAAAGTGAATCTAAACCCTAGTGATACACGTAGGAGGCTAGATGCACTCGGTTTGGAGTTTGATGTTGTTTTTTTGATTTTTCTTAAATACGACTTAAACTAATGCAAGAACTAGAAATAAGACAAGCAAAAGGATAGAAACAACCTGGTTTAGGAGCTTTAAGCTCTGATACCAAAATGATACAAGCCTCGATTCAAGGCTGTTTGTAGAAGATTAGGTGAGAAACTCAACCTTAGGCTTCTGGATGGGGGTTTTCTGGTTGGTAAAAGATGGAAGGGTGAAGTGAACCACACGACGGGTGATGAACCTCGTGATAAATCACAAACTTAGATCTAGGAGGGCTGGTCTCAACTAGGTTCTAAGCGCACAAGATTCTTAGAGAGAAAACTTGTTGGAAAAAGTTCTACTTTATTAATATCAAAAAGGTTGTCAAACTACAATGCTGGAAGGAGCCTTATTAATATGCTCGACAGCTTGACCTTCTAGGGTCGACACAAATAAAGAAAAAGGAAAGTTTACAAAAGTGCACAAAAGGAAAAGATACAAAAAGTGCATAACCGAAAAAGGACCTATTCCTAAAATGTTCATGACTCAAAAATGTAAAGCAACTAGATCCTACCCTGCAAAACAGAAAGAGGCATATATTCGAATGTAAACTTACCTTAACTCACCTCACGGCCAAGAAATGGAAGGTGGCCGTCCTTGTGGCATGCACGCGCCTTGCTCCTAGTCTTCGACTTGGAGTAGGGTTACAAATCTCTGGGCCTTGACCTCTCTTGCTACTAAAGCCCAAGTCTCTGATGTCCCTTGTGTTGTTGAGAAGCTATTGGACTCTACCTTGTATTTTTGGCCCATTGTCCTTAGTCGATCTTCTTCTAGAAGCTTGTCGACCCATAAGCTGAATTTGTGGAAGAGCGCCCTTGATCTGCTTCTTGTCATTGCTCCTTGAGGTACCACTGGTGTTGAGACTTCCTCTAAGTGCATGTCCTGGAGCTGGTAGCTCATTTGGTCCGAATCCCCTTGTGTAGAAGTGGAAGTGCGCGTGTACTCGGCTGGATGGCCTGTACCGGCTGGATTGTGCGTGGTACTGGCTGGAATGACTTCAGGACCGGCCAAGTTGATCCCGGAGTCGGCGGTGTCATCAGGGGGACCGGCGGTGTCATTCACGTCCCCACCAAGTGTGCCGGAAGCTTGGGCCTCTCCGCCGGCGATGTTGACCGGTCTGGTCCTATAGGTCGAGGGTCCGGCGGTACTATCTGGTCCGGCAGGCGTGCCAGATGGTCCTTCTGTCTCGGGCAAGCTTCCTGGTCGGCCAGTCTGGTCTCCTGGCTGGATGTACGACCTGATGTCCTCATCACTTTGTAATAGCTCTTTCAGTCTCAAATGTTGTAACAATATGGAAAATTGAGCTAGCTTAACATGGAAGTTGGACTCATGTCATTTTGAGTTCTAAATAAAAAGTTAAAGACGATATCGTGTGGACATGTCAAATTGATTAGATAGTTAAAATGATCATTCTAAACTGATCATTGGAGCTCTTGAGTAAAGGCTTATAAATGAAGCATAATGCATAACATTACGCAGTTACGGATATATTGGATTTTTTGGGGTCTTTTTCTAACTTTTTTTTGTCTTAAATTTTATCGAAATATAGGAAATTGAACTAGCTTAATGTGGGCGTTGGATTCGTGTCATTTTGAACTCGAAATAAAAAGTTACTGACGATTTACTGCGGACATATCGATTTGATCAGCTAGTTATAATGATCATTCTAAGCTAATCATTGGTGCTCCTTGAGTAAAAGCTTATAAAGGAAGTAGAATGCATCGCATCACATAGTTTTGGATACATTGGATTACTTGGAGGCTTTGTAGTACCTCTTTCAGTCTCAACTTTTGTCACAATATGAAAAATCGAGCTTGATTAACATGGACGTTGGACTCATGTCATTTTGAGCTCTAAATAAAAAACTAAAAACGATTAAATGCGGACATGTCAAGTTGATCAGCTAGATAAAATGATCATTCTAAAATGATCATTGGTGCTCCTTGAGTAAAAGCTTATAATTGAAACATAAGGCATGCAGTGCATTACGCAGTTTATGATCAGTTATTTACTTGAGGCTTTGTCGTAGTTATTTCGGTGTTATTGTTTTCCACAATATAGAAAATTGAGCTAGCCTAACTTGGGTGCTACATTTGTGTCATTCTGAACTCTAAATCAAAGGTTATGGGCGATTTAGTGTGGAAATGTCAGGTTGATCGACAAGTTAAAAATTATCATTCTAAACTGATCATTAGTGCTCCTTGAGTAAAAGGTTCTAAATGAAGCATAATGCATACCATCAGGCAGTTCTGGAAACATTGGATTACTTGGAGGTTTTGTCGTAGATCTTACAGTCTCAAATGTTATCACAATATAGAAATTTGAGCTAGCTTATCGTGGACATTGGACTCATTTCATTCTGATCTCTAAATGAAAAGTTAAAGCGATTTAGTGTGCACATGTCAAGTTGATTGGCTAGTTAATATGATCATTCTAAACTAATCATTGGTGGTCTTTGAGTAAAGGCTTATAAAAGAAGCATAATGCATGACATCACGCAGGGATAGATTGGATTTCTTGGAGGATTTGTCGTAGCTCTTTTAGTCTTAAATATTTTCAAAATATAGAAAATTGAGCTAGTTTAACGTGGACGTTTGATTCTTGTCACTTTGAACTCTATATCAAGAGTTACGGACGATTTAGTACGAACATAACAAGTTGATGGCCCTGTTAAAATGATCATTCTAAACTGATCATTGATGCTCCTTGGGTAAATGCTTATAAATGAAGAATAATGTGTGGCATCACGCAGTTTTGGATGCAATTGATTACTTGCAGGTTTGTAGTAGCTCTTTCAGTCTCAAATGTTGTCACAATATGGAAAATTGAGCTAGCTTAACATGGACGTTGGATTCATGTCATTCTATACTGTAAATCAAAAGTTATGGAGGATTTATTGCGGACATGTAAAATTGATCGGCGAGTTAAAATGATCATTCTAAACTGATCATTGGTGCTCCTTGAGTAAAGGCTTATAAATCAAGCATAATGGATAGCATCATGCAGTTTTGCATATATTGGATTACTTGTAGGCTTTGACATTACTTTTTCAGTCTCGAATGTTGTCACCATATAGAAAACAAAGCTTGCTTAACGTGGGCATTGGATTCGTGTCATTCTGAACTCTAAATCAAAAGTTACGGACGATTTAGTGCAGACATGTCAAGTTGATCGGCCAGTTAAAATGATCATTCTAAACTGATCTTTGCTGCTTCTTGAGTAAAGGCTTATATATGAAGCATAACGCATGACATCACCTAGTTTGGGATATCTTTGATTATATGTAGGCTTTGTTGTAGCTATTCCTTTCTAAAATATTGTCACAATATTGTAAATTGAGCTAGCTTGAGAGGTGGGCATTGGATTCGTGTTATTTTAAACTTTAAATCAAAAGTTACAGACGATTTAATGCAGACATGTCAATTTGACTGGCAAGTTAAAATAATCATTCTAAATGGATCATTGTAGGTCCTTGAGTAAAGGCTTATAAATGAAGCATAATGCATGGGATCACGCAGTTTGGGGTACATTTGTAAATGAAGCATAATGCAGAGGCTTTGTAGTAGCTCTTTTAGTCTCAAATGTTGTCACAATATGGAAAATTGGGCTAGCTTAACATGGACGTTGGGCTCATGTGATTTATAGCTCCAAATCAAACGTTAAAGACGATTTAGTACGGACATGTCAAGTTGATCAGCTAGTTAAAATGATCATTATAAACTTATCAGCTAGTTAAAATGATCATCATAAACTTATCAGCTAGTTAAAATGATCATTATAAACTGATCATTTGTGCTCTTTGAGTAAAGGCTTATAAATAAAGCATAATGTATGATATCACGCATTTTTGGATAGATTGGATTTCTTGGAGGCTTTGTCGTTGCCATTTTGGACTTAAATATTGTCCCAATATAGAAAATTAAGCTAGGTTAACGTGGGTGGTAGATTGGTGTCATTTTGAGCTCTAAATAAAAATTTAGTGATGATTTAGTGTGAACATGACAAGTTTATCGGCCAATTAAAATGATCATTATAAACTGATCTTTTGTGCTCCTTGTGTAAAGGCTTGTAAATGAAGCATATTGCATGACATCACGCAGTTTTGGATACATTGGTTTACTTGGAGGACTTGTAGTAGCTCTTCCACTCTCAAATGTTGTCACAATATGGAAATTTGAGCTAGCTAACATGGGCGTTGTACTCATGTCATTTTGACCTCTAAATCAAAAGTTAAAAATGATTTAGTGTGGAAATGTCAAGTTGATCAACTAGTTAAAATGATCATTCTAAATTGATCATTAGTGCTCCTTGAGTAGAGGCTTAGAAATGAACCATAGTGCATAGAATCACAAAGTTTGGGATACATTTGATTACTTGGAGACTTTGTCATAGCTCTTTCAGTCTCAAATATAGTCAAAATATTGAAAATTGAGCTAGCTTTACATAGCCGTTGGATTCATGTCATTTTGAGCTCTAAATCAAAAGTTAAAGACGATTTATTGCGGACATGTCAAGTGTATCAGTTAGTTAAAATGATCATTCTAAACTGATCATTGGTGCTCCTTGAGTAAGGGCTTATGAATGAAGTATAATGCATGACATCACACAGTTTGGGATAGATTGGATTTTGTGGATGCTTTTTCGTAGCTATTTTGGTCTTAGATTTTGTCACAATATAGAAAATTGAACTAGTCTAACATCGGCGTTGGATTCGTGTAATTTTAAACTCTAAATCAAAAGGTACGGACAATTTAGTGCGGACATGTCAAGTTAATCGGCCAGTTAAAATGATCATTCTAAGCTGAACATTGGTGGTTCTTGAGTAAAGGCTTATATATGAAGAATAATGCATGGCATCACCCAATTTGGGATAACTTTGATTATCTGGAGGCTTTTTTATCATGGATCACTTCAAGTTATGGGCGATTTAGCGTGGACATGCCAAGTTGATTTGCAAGTTAAAATGATCATTCTAAACTGATCATTGGTGCTCCTTGAGTAAAGGCTTATAAATGAAGCATAATGCATAGCATCACATAGTTTGGGATATATTAGATTACTTGGAGTCTTTATCGTAGCTCTTTCAGTCTCAAATATGGTCAAAGTATAGAAAATTGAGCTAGCTTTACGTGGGCGTTGGATTCGTGTCATTTTAAACTCTAAATCAAAAGGTACAGACGATTTAGGGCGGATATGTCACGTTGGTCGGCCAGTTAAAAGGATAAATCTAAACTTATCATTAGTGGTCCTTGAGTAGAGGCTATAAACACTTCCAGAAAACTACAAGAAAAATCATCGGGAATACCGATTCCTGTCTATTTTTCCGACGAAAATTGTCCGTCGCGATTATTTCGTCACAAATTAATTTTTGTCAGGAAAGAATCAGCAATTTTTGACGGCTTGGCGATAAAACTTGCCATCGGAAATTGCGTGATGAAAATTGAGACTGAAATTTTGTCGTACCTATTTCGGTCTTAAATTTTGTCCCAATATAGAAAATTGACCTAGGTTAATGTTGTCGATGGATTCGTGTCATTTTAAACTATAAATCAAAAGTTACGGACGATTTAGTGCTGACATTTCAAGGGATCGGTCAGTAAAAATGATCATTCTAAACTAATCGTTGGTGCTCATTGAGTAAAGGCTATAAATGAAGCATAATGCATGACATCACACAGTTTAGGATATATTGGTTTACTTGGAGGCTTTGTAGTAGCTCCTTCACTCTCAAATGTAGTCACAATATGGAAAATTGAACTAGCTTAACAAGGGCAATGGGCTCATGTCATTTTGGATTCTAAATCAAAAGTTAAAGAAGATTTAGTGCAGACATGTGAAGTTGACCAGCTAGTTAAAATGATCATTCTATACTGATCATTGGGGCTCCTTAAGTAAAGGCTAATAAATGAAGCATAGTGCATGACATCATGCAGTTTGGGATAAATTAGATTTCTTGGAGGCTTTGTTGTATCTATTTTGGTCTTAAATTTTTTCACAATACAGAAAAATGAGCTAGCATAACACGGGCGTTGGATTGGTGTCATTTTGACCTCTAAATCAAAAGTTACTTAGTGCGTACATGTCAACTGATCAGCGAGTTAAAACTGATCATTCTAAATTGATCATTGGTGCTACTTGAGTAAAGGCTTATAAATGAAGCATAATGCATGGGATCACGCAGTTTAGGATATATTTGATTACTTTTAGGCTTTTTCGAATCTCTTTCAATTTCAAATGTTGTCACAATATAGAAAATTGAGCTAGCTTAACATGGGTGTTGGTTTCGTGTCATTCTGAACTGTCATGTCAAGTGATCTGCAAGTTAAAATGATCATTCTAAACTGATTATTGGTGCCCCTTGAGTAATGGATTATAAACGAAGCATTATGCTGAACAAAGCCTCCAAGTACTCCAATGTATCACAAACTGCGTTATCTCATCCATTATACTTTATTTATAAGACTTTACTCAAGTAGCACCAATAATCAGTTTAGAATGATCATTTTAACTGGTCGATAACTTGACATGTCCGCACTAAATCCTCCGTAACTTTTGATTTAGATTTTTGAATGACACGAATCCAATGCCCACGTTAAGCTAACTAAATTTTCTATATTGTGACAAAAGTTAAGACCGAAATAGCTACGACAATGATTCTAAGTAATCAAATCTATTCAAAACTGCGTGATGCCATGCATTATGCTTCATTTATCAGTCTTTACTCAAGGAGCACCAATGATCAGTTTAGAATGATCATTTTAACTAGCTGATCAAATTGACATGTCCGCAATAAATCATTTTTAACTTTTGATTTAGAGCTCAAAATGACATGTGTCCAATGCTCATGTTAACCTAGCTCAATTTTCAATATTGTGACTTCATTTGAGACTTAAAGAGCTACGAAAAAGCCTCCAAGTAATTCAATGTATCCCAAACTGCGTGAATTCATGCATTTTGCTTCATTTATAAGCCTTTACTTTAGGAGCACCAATAATCAGTTTAGAATGATCATTTTAACGGGCTGATCAGTTGATTTGTCCGCACTAAATCGTTAATAACTTTTGATTTAAAGTTTAGAATGACACGAATCCAACGCACATGTAAAGCTAGGTCAATTATCTATAATGTGACAACATTTGAGACTGAAATAGCAACGACAAAGCCTCCAATTACTCCAATGTATCACAAACTGTGTGAGATCATGCATTATGCTTTATTTATATGCCTTTACTCACGGAGCACTAATAATCAGTTTAGAATGATCAATTTAACTGGCCGATCACTTGACATGTACGCACTAAATTGTCCAGAACTTTTGATTTAGAGTTAAAATGAC